>LPNX011088503.1:215991-312651 GCA_001517045.1 Pseudotsuga menziesii
CCCAGGAACCTCCAACGCAGCCCACGATGAAATCTCCACCTCGTAGCAAGAGGCCATCATATATAAGTCTTCAAAAAAATTAAATTGTCCTTTGAAAGAAAGATGTTTGAGATGGATACAAACCACATCAACTGGAGCAACCAAACCAACACGAGCTGGAGCTTAAATTTTATATTTTGCTACTTCCTCCTTGCGATACCTACGTTGCACACAGCACTGTGGTAAATTTCCAGTCATAGAGGACACCAAGTCCAGGAGCTGGCCGTAACTCTCCAGGAAAGACTGTATCACCTTTCTCCAGTTGTGTTGTCGAGGTCGTTCTCAGCAGTGGCAAGTAGCTACGGTACCCAATGTAAAGAGCTATCAATTCGAATTAGAAGCAAATCGAGCTTCGATCAGACTAGGTCACGATAGTCTCCACAATGGGAGTCTCACACTTCACGCTAGTGGAAAGAAGATTAAGGTGCAGAACGCATATAGATAATAGGCAGACTCCAACACAGAAAATAGCAAGTACAATACGCAGAGGAAATGCATGGACAAAAATTAGGGTTTAGTCGATGAAATGAGCTATTTGAATGGCATGCAAGTAATAATATGCACTTAGAGAATATGCCAGACTGGGAAATTCTAGACTGCGGGCAGAAATTCTTGAAAGGTCTACTGGCAAGAGGACGCAGAGGGCATATGCTAGAGCTGAGCCGGCAAGCCTCTTCAATGGAAGAGAGTCTGGCATATTGAAAGCAGGAGAATGGCAGGCAGACTGGCAAGCATGCAGGCAGGAGTTATGGAGCTCTGATACCACTGTCAGGTGAAATAACTCCCGAATTCTTAGTATTTCTCCATAGAATGCATTTATTTATACATCTACGATGACTCTTGGGATCACACATCCGAGCGTCTCTTCATATTCCTAATATTTACAATAACGTATAATCCCGACGGATTATATTCCAACACTTCCAAGCCTCCAGGGGCATCAACCAAGGCTGCCCTATGTCTCCATATCTCTACCTCCTGGTCGCGGACTCTATGAGCAGAAAGTTGCAACAACAACAAAACAGTGGGGATCTCAAAGGTTTGAAAATTGCAAGAGGAGTAAGATCTGCAAATCATGCACAATTTGTTGATGACACAATTTTACTTGGGGATGCATCCACAGTCATAGCAGAAAGGTTCGAGAGATTTCTCTCGAGCTTCCTCAAAGCATCAGATGGTAAGATCAATGCTGCTAAATCAAAGGCTTATGGTTGTAATTTCCTACCTGGAAACATGGCGAGGATATCAAGAACCCTTGGTTTTGAGGGACTTACATACTGGAATTCATTCAACTATTTGGGTGTTTCCATATTCAAAGGGAAAAAAAGAAGACAGATTGGCACAATTTGATTGACAAAATTTTAAAAAAAATCAATTCTTGGGGAACAAGATGGCTCAACCCAGTAGGAAAATTAGTGCTAATAAAATCCTTCCTCTCTTCCTATCTGATGTATGTCTGCTCAATATCTTTTTTTCCTAATCAAATTGTACATGAAATTAATAGAGAGATCTGTAATTTCCTCTGGTAAGGAGGACATGTTAGTAACACACAAAAAAATTTATCTGATAGGGTCATTAGAGGAAGTTTCAACTCAAAATGGGCCTCCTATGGAAAATAATAAAATAATAGTTAAAATAATAAAATAATATTCATTAATTATGGAGGAAGAAAATTAAAAAAACTACTTTTTTTGTTCGTATTTTCGACATATTTCCCTGTGTTTTTACTCAAATTTTGATCGGGAGATCTTGTTGGATGCGGAAATAAATTCTCCATCCAATGAGTAGCCACTTTGTATACTTTTGACGGACCTCGCTACCCCAAAAACAAGAAATACCTGAAAAAACGTGATGATGTAAATGAAGATCTGACTTGACACACAAGTCTTGAACCTTGTACAACTGAGACTTTACAACATCATAACTTTGATATATCAAAGCATTCACCTCACAACATTGGTACATACAGAACACTATAGAAAATTTATCAAAGGATATGCAGAGGTAATTGCTTCGATGGAAAATTTGTTAAAAAATGATATTAAATTCGAGAAAAAATGGTCACAACACCCATACTTGTATTTCCAGACTGTAAGAAGGAATCACATGTACAAGATGATGTGTTGTCTATCGCACTCGGCGTTTTTAATCCCCGACATGGTGAAGGATCCATTGATAATCCTATTTCATTTGCTAGTAGGAAATTGTAAACATCAGAGAAGAATTACACTACGAATGAAAGAGAAGGCTTAGCTATGGTGTCTACGCTACAAAAATTTCGACACTACTTTTTAGGTGGAAATTTTAAGGTGTTCATAGTCCATTTAGTGTTAAAATACTCGGTGAACAAGCCAGTGTTGGGGGGGGGGGGCAAATTTGTTGGTGGCTCCTTCTTTTCCAGGAAATTGATTTTGAATTCATTGTTAAACAAGGCCAACTAAACTGAGGACCAGACCACCTGTCGAGGCTTGAAGTTGAAGAAGAACCTGTGAACCTCGACGATAATATTCCTGATGCGCAACAGTTTGCGATTAGATAGAACACCTTTCAAAGGATTGGTGAATGGAAGTCAGCTAAAGCCTTACCAAGATAGTTGTGACTTGGTCTACTGAAAGAAACAATATATATGTGTGTGTGTGTGTGTGTGTGTGTGTGTTTTTAGAAATTGTTTGGTCACAAGTTGTCAGTCTGTCGCATGGGAAGAAAAAGGCACCGCAGACTGTCTATCTGTCACATAACTGCAAGCGAAATAAGAGAAAATTTGCAGGTATAATTCAACATGTACACCAAAAAGTGTGACAAGCAGTAGAGTAGGCAAAAGAAATAAATCTGGAACACATCAGTTCTGAACTTGTTGAAAATTTGAAGACAACAGAAACAGAAGTATGGGAGGAGACGGAGCAGGTAGTCAAAATATACCAAGTATTTCAAGGCAAGGTCGCAATTATGAAAGTTTCAGACTAGTGTGGCTTGGGACGAGCCAAAAGTGAGTGTTGGGTGCCTATTTCCCCTAGTAAAAGATATGCGGAATTTGGCCATAATTCTACTCAGGAATATGAATATTCTAGTTGCACGACAAAGGAAGTTGCGACGGAGGAGAAGCTGCAACGAGAGCAGCCAATGATGGAAGAGTCCACCACAAAAGAGGAGTTACGACGAAAGCAGTCGTGACGGAAGGAATAGTGAATAGTGAATAGTGAAAGAAAAGGACATTATCTAGACCAAATATATAATATCGCTTCTACAATTCATAACTATGTAAATCCAAAGGCCGACAAAAATCCCAGTTGGCACAGTGTTAGTTCTTGTACATCGGATTTTGGAGAAGCTTTAGAAAACTGGCAGAACTGATTACATGAAGTATCGATGAAAGATGTGCAAGACTTACACAGTATGTTTGACGTGTATGTACTAAGGAATGTGAGCTACCCACATATGAAGGCTTACCTAACCTAGCATATTTTCTAACAAAATTTGAAGACAAAGTTACGAAACATCAACGCTGATCCGCTTTGGACTTGAAAGATATACCTGTCAGATGGTGGGTTGCACATAAACAATCTATCACAAATTGGCCTCAATGCCATAAATTAAGGGAGATATGATTTGGAGAGAAGATCAAATATATTGGTTATAAGTACATGTGATTGACTAATCATGTTGAGCACATTGCATACTATCATGCGATGTGGGAGGCATGTCCACGACAAGAATGGGTTCATCATTTTGTGCATACATTGGATATGATACACGACAATGGGACACGTCGATTGAAATGTGACAAGGGACTCTTGAATGGGATGAAATAGATGCTATATTTACATGCACATTTGAATTTGTCGATGATCATCCTTCAATTGATGTTGCATTGCAAGTGATCAAAACAAAGATATTTGAAGGTATCCCTATGTCAATGTCAAACTTAAATGACAGCAGCATGATAGTCTAGCACTAAATGGAGTGTTATAATGTAACGGGTGGACCTAATGATGATGACCTGCGAGACACAAACATCCCATAATCTGAAGGTACTCATGCAGTGGAGGGATTTGGTATTTCAAGTAACTAGTTCCTAGATACACTAAAAACCAAGAAAGTAAACATTGGATCTCCAGAGGATCCAAATTTCACCAATATCATAGATTATTGGGATGAAGAAACTCTTGGGAAGATTACGGACTTACTACATGGGTTTCAGGATCTGTTCCCTATAAAATTTTCAGAGATGGAAGATACCGTTAAATCTTGGTTTGAGGCCTGTGAAGCAGCGACCATACCAGTTGAATACGTGGTATAAAGAAAAGGTCAAGACAGAATTAGATCGAATGCTAGATGTGGATATCATAGAACCGATTGATGAATCGAAATGGATCCTCCCGATAGTAGTGCAGGATAAGAATACTACCGGTAAAGTACTCATTTGCGTCAACCAAAGAAAGTTGTAATATGCCTACCAACATGACTCGTTTCCAACTCCATTTACGGATGAGGTATTAGAAATTGTTGGGGGTCAAAAAATTTATCCTTTCACTGGTGGGTTCTCTAGATACCATTAGATCATAATCACAAAGGAAGATCGAACCAAGACAACTTGTGCAACGGAGTAGGGATGTTTTCAATACACAGTCATGCCCTTTGGACTCAATAATGCTCCCGCTATATTTTCCAGGATAGTAGTGGTTGTGTTCAAATATTTTTTTCATAATTTTCTTGAGGTCTACTTCGATGACTAGACGGCGTTTGGTCTCATAGAGGATCACATTGAGAGCCTTAGAATAATGCTAGAACAGTGCTAAAAATATCAAATTTCATTTAATTTAAAGAAATGTATCTTTTGTGCCCCGTTCGGAATTTGGTTGGGCCATGTAGTTTGTCGCGATGGAATCCTGGTCGACCATGCTAAAATTGGGGTCATCGTCGACCTACCACCCCCTGCGACAGTGAAGCAGTTGAGAATGACACTGGGACATATAGGATACTATAGAAAAATTATCAAAGGATATGCAGAGATAACGCTCCGATGGAAAAATTGTTAAAAAATGATGTTAAGTTAGAGTGGATGAAAAATTGCCAAGAAAGTCTGGATCTCTTGAAGAACAAAATGGTCACAACACCCATACTTGTATTTCCATACTGTAAGAAGGAATTTCATGTACATATCGATGTGTCGTCTGTCCCACTCAACATTTTTCTTGTGCATCCTAGTGAAAAATTCATTGATCATCCTATTGCCTTCGCTAGTATGGAATTATCAACAACGGAGAAGAACTACACTACGACTGAAAGAGAAGGCTTAGTTGTGGTGTATGCGCTAAAACAATTTTGACACTACTTTTTTTGTGGACATTTCAAGATGTTCACAAACCATTCAGCATTGAAATACTTGGTGAACAATCCAGTGGGGGGGGGGAGATTTGGTGGTGGCTTATTTTCCATGAATTGGATTTTGAAAACATTGTTAAGCCGGGTCGAATGAGCTCAGGACCAAACCACCTATTGAGGCTTGAAAGTGAAGAAGAACCTGTGAACCTCGACAATAGTCTTCCTGATGCACAATTGTTTGTGATTAGATGGAACACCTTTCAAAGGATTGGTGAATGGAAGTCAGTTACAGCCTTACCAGGATAGTTGTGACTTGGTCTACTGAAAGAAACAAAAAAATACTCGTATACATGTTTTTAGCAACGGTTTAGTCGCAGGTTGTCAGTCTGTCACATAGGAAGAAAAAGGCATCTATGACTGTCTATCCATCATAGAATTGCAAGCAGAAGCAGAGAAAATTAAAGGTAAAATTCAACCTGTACACCAAAAAGTGTGACAAGCAATTAACTTTGAAACACATCAGTTCTGAAGTTGTTGAAATTTTGAAGACGACGAAAACAAAAGTATGGGAGGAGATGGAGAAGGTAGTGAAAATCTTCCAAGAATTTCAAGGAAAGGTTTCAAGTATGGCCAGAATTCTACTCACGAATATGAATATTTTGGTCGCACGACAGAGGAAGTTACGACAGAGGAGAAGTTGCGACGAGAGCAGCCAGTGATGGAAGAGTCCGCGACAGAAAAGGAGTTGTGATTAGAGTAGCCATGACGGAAAGAACCACGATAGAAGAATAGTACAGTGGTTGAAAGGGACAGTTCGAGTGATCATGGGTAAGAATTCAATTAGAATAAAGCATGCTCGGGTAACAAAGTATATTTTTTTATTTTTGGGTCGATAATTCCTAATGACAGCTGTAACTAGATGTACGAAAATAGGAATGATAGCCTATCGGCTAACGGATTAGAGTCGCTTGGTTACGACATGTAAGAGATTATAAAAGGGAAAACCCAAGATGTGTGTGGGTTGGTTTCCCTCTAGCTCCTTTCCTAGTTGTTGAAGAAGTAGACTGGTTTATTCTCAAAGTTGTAGAGTTGTAGAGAAGAGAGTCGTCAGGATGTGTGTCGATCGATGGTAGAGTGAAGGAGAGGAAAACTTCAGAGATCTAAGACGACGAAGCATGAGAGGAGGAAAGTTTTTATGAGTTATAAAGAATATCTAGAACTGATTCTACAATTTAAGTGCGTAGACAAAAGGTTATATTTCTCATGCCAGATGAAAAGCGCCTTTGTGGTTTTTCCCAGATGAATTTCCATGTTAAATGTTGCCTCTGTTTGTATGTGATGAGTGTGTTTATGTTGAATGTATGCAGATTGTGAATAAGTATATCTGAATTTGTCACATCCCTTCTTTTTATGAATAATATCATGTATATATATGATGCACTGCGTACTGAATGAATCTGTGATATGGCCTTCATGTTGAATGCTACAAGATGTGTTGATTGGTAAATAGTTTGTTAAATTGAATAAATAGAAAAGGAGTAAGAAGTATAATCCTTAGCTTTGGTTGAGTGCAGTAATAAGGTACATCAACAGTAGAAATCCCCACCTAAGTACAGAAACATGGTTCTGGCAGTTCCCCCTAAAGATATATCGGGTGAGACTGCATCTATGTTGTAGGTGTTGGCGACTGAGCTATGCTCTGTCGGGTCGATATCTGGGTCTTTGATGACTACCTAGGACATGAACCTAGGTCAACCGGAGGAAGAAATCCAACAATTCCCAAAGTGAGAGAGAGGGAGAGATAGTAAGATAGCCCCAAAGATTATGCTTCATGTGTTCCTCACTTGTCCTCCTAAAGAAGTGTGCACCACTTGAGAGATAAAGATGTGATTGCTTAATGATAAAATGAAGTGTGGAAACAATATTTATGTTCTTTTCACTAGAATTTTTCATAGTTAGGTGGGCTTGAATTTTATTTATTCTTTAATTTATCTTTTATTTACCTTTCAATCTGACTAGTCATTTTTCCTTCTAGGATCAATTTACCCATTTCATTAGGTTAGTTGTGCTCTTCATTTATTTCCACTTTCTTTGGGAATTCTTATGAATATATTATGATGATACATAAACATGAACATTCCCTCTTCATGAGGAATGTATTCTTCTTACACGATCTTCAATATTGCTCGTCTTCTAGAAGTTCTTCTTCAATGTTCTTTCGAACTGTTATTATTCTTCCTTTTATTATTTTATTTTGGTTGAATTCTTCATGTTAACTTCTGGAAGCTTCTATGGTCTAGAAAGGTTCTTTGTGAGCTTGATATCTTCTATGATGTTGTCTAGGGCCTAACCACTTCCAAGTGGCTTCTTTATTCTTCTTTTGTACCCCAATATCCAAGTATATGGCTATCTAACCTCTCCAAGAGATTTGATTGTTCTCCAATAGTCCTGACTATAACACAATCGAGTATCTGATAGCCAGTGATAGTCTTGGAGACCTTAACTAATCTTTGATAGTAATATGAGTTCTTGACTATGTTTCTGCTCATGTGGGTGCACTCCACAAGAGATACTACAACCCCTGGCTGTCTTATTCATGTACCATGACTTTCCAGTATATGAGCCATGTACCACTGCATGACTTACCAATGTCTTAGTCGGGTATTATTGCATGACTTATTGGTGTCTGATCCATGTACCATTGCATGAATTATAGATTGGGAAAATGCCAGAGTCATGTACATCACTAACCGGTGGGGGGGGTGACTACTTGTTGTTTCCCATGGAGAAACATCAACACTCCCTCTCAGCAAGGGGAGTCATTCCATGATACACCAATCTTGTCCCAAAAGTACTCAAACTTTACTTTATACAACGGCTTGGTAAGTATATGAACAATCTGCTCATGCATGGATATATACTGGAGCTTCACTACTCCCCTTTGCAACATCTCTTAGATATAATGGTATTTGATCTATATATGCTTCGACTTATCATGAAATATAGGATTATATAAAAGCTTCGCACAACGTTGGTTATCGAAGTAGATCCAATTCACCTCTAACTCTTGATTAAATAACCCCGCAAGTAACTTTCGGAGCCATATTTCTTCGCGACTGGCAGCATTAGTCTCTATGTACTCTACGTCTGCAACACTTAGTGCAAAATATTTATGTTTCCTGCTGACCATGAGATCATGGTTGATCCCAAGTTGAAGCAATATCTTGATGTGATTTTCATGTCCATTACACTTCATGCCCAATCAAACTCTGCATATCCTTGCAATTTAACTTCAATGTCCAAGACATACCTGAGTCCATATCTAATTGTACCCTTCAGGTATCTCAACACATGCTTTGTTGCTATCAAATGTACATGTCTGGGCTCAACCATGTACAGACTCAAAGTGTTCACTACAAAGCATATATTTGAGTCTGGTGTTAACCAAATACATCAAGGATTCGATCATTTGTCTATACATCGTGGGATCCCCCAAATCTTAAGAAGAGTCACTCGACAGCTTCAAATTCGTCACATTGGTGTGGCGATGGAGTTACGGTCCATCATCCCGAATCTCTTTAGGATCTCTACTATGTATTTTCCTTCACTGAGGAAAAACTCATCTAATCTATGCCACACTTCTAATCCCAAGAAGTAAAGCATCATACTTAGATCCTTCATTTTGTATTTTGGTGCAAGCTCCCTCTTGCACTCATCTATGAGCTTCTCGTCCCCTGTGAGAAACAAGTCATCTACATACAATAGTAATATCACTAGTTGGCCATCCAAAACCTTGTAGTAAAGGTTACGATCTGCTTCACTCTTGCTCAAACCCAAGCTCATAAGAAATTTGTCTATCTTGGCATACTATGCCCTAGGGGCTTGCTTAATCCCATACAAATCCTTCTTCAATTTACACACATGTGATTATCTATCAAGAATCTCAAATCCTAGAGGTTGTTTGATATACACTTCTTCAATTACAACATTCAAGAAGATGGTCTTGACATCCATTTGATGTAAATTTCCAACCCATAACAGAATCTATGGATATAATAGCTTTAATAGAAGTGTTGTTGGCCACTGGAGCAAACGTCTCATCATAATCTACTCCCTCTTTTTGATAGATTCCTTTATCCACAAATCTTGCTTTGTCCCTCTCTATGCTTCTGTCTACAGCGTGTTTGATCTTGTAGATTTATTTACCATTGCATCTTTTGGATCCTCATGTTCATTTGTTGTCCTCATCCATGTAAGACTTCTTGGATTTGTTGACGGTTGTATCTTCATCAAAGGTGACATCCATGTTGATCTAGATCTCTTTGTCTAGGGACGTATATTCTATAAACCTTTGAAGTTGTGACAATACCCTTCCTTTCTGAAGGTCCCATCTTTAGGAATCTCATCCTCCGTTATCAATAAGATAACAATTCAATTTAAATAAATAACACGTATTTCAACATTAAATACTTATCTTTGCTTGCTTGGTTGACTTCATCTTGATACCTTCCTCCTAGCAGAGATCACCAAGGTTGTAGAACTTTGATCAAGTTCTAAATTCCTAGAACTTGCTGAAAAAATCTATCCATGGTCCTCATGTCTTCTAGATGCACTAGATCCAACATCACCCTGGATCTACCTTCATAGTTTGGGAAAGATCCCTTGGCATTATCTACAAACTCCGTTATGCTTCACCTGAATTTGAAGATATATGCTCCATCCAATCTATCATCAACCCTTAGATTGGTTTACATAATGCCTAGGACTTGAGAAACCCCAAAATTTTGATTGAACTGGGATCCTACTCTTTTGGATCTGTTTTTCGAACCTATTTTTTTTATCAACTTTTTTGGATCTATTATTTTTGTCTGCTTTTTTTATCTGTTTTTTTATCTACTTTTTCAAACTGTTTATTTTATCTGCTTTTTTCATATTGTTTTTTCGGAGTCCATAATGGTCTCTTTCAAAACAACTATGGCATCATGTTGATTATTCTTAGCAATTAGATGTTTTAACTTTTTAACATTTTTCTATAACATAAACATAAATGGCATGCATATAAGGATCACTAAAAGAAACACATCCACAATAGACACCATGTTTACCTTAGGAAAACCCTCTCACAGGAAAAACCCATCAACTTCTCTAGATAAGATTCATCAACAAGATACAATGTCAAATCCAGTGCCTGGCACTAGTTACAAAAACATGATAATGATATACAAGAAAGGTACATAATGACCTCTGAGTAGGTGCACCCAAAGAGAGAGAGGTAGAGATAGTAAGATAGCCCCAAATATTATGCTTCTTGTGGTCCTCACTTGTCCTCCTAGAGAAGTGTGCACCACTTGAGAGATAAAGATGTGATTGCTTAATGATAAAATGGAGTGTGGAAACAGTGTTCATATTATTCTTTTCACTAGAAGTTTCCATAGTTAGGCCAACTAGACTTTTATTTATCCTTTAATTTATCTTTTATTTACATTTCAAGCCGACTTGTCATTTTTCCTTCTAGGGTCAATTTACCCATTTCATTGGGTTAGTTGTGATCTTCATCTCTTTCCACTTTCTTTGGGACTTATTAAGAATATATTCCGATGCTACATAAACATCAACACAATTGGATAATGTGATTGAGAGGATTGGAAGATTGAATCTTGAAGAGAATGAAACACCACCAGCTGAGCAACCTAGACCCTCATAGAGTTCCAAAGTGGGTGATAAAGACACTTGAAAGTCTTCATCCTTATGAAGTTGGAAAGATAAGAACCAAAAGTTTGACAAGACAAAAAGATGGAGGACATGTAGATGATTCAAATTCAAATGATGTAGATGATTCAAATTCAAATGATGTAGATGATATGGATGTTTCATATGATTGTGAATTGAAATTATCTGCTCATCGACTTCCTTTGAAGAAGTTGCTTCCCATGACAAGTGGAAGCAATCATAAGAAGCCAAATGGAAGGTCCACTAACTTCCATTTCCATTCTAGTTGCAAGTGGATCTACAAAAACAAGTACAAATTAAATGGCTCACTAGGCAAGCACTCCTTGTGGATAAAAGGTTCTGCACATAAAGAAGGCATTGACTATGAGGAGACTTTTTTCCCCACAACAAAATGAGCTACTATTCGTACTTTATTGGCTTTGGCTACACAAAATGGGTGGAAATTTCATCAAATGGATGTGAAGATTGTTTTCCTGAATGTGGACTTAAAATAAAATGCATTCATCTCTCGCCTAGAAGGTTTTGTTGTGAAAGGGACAAGAACAAAAGGTTTGCAAACTCATCAATTCTTTATATGGCTTGAAAGAAGCACCTCGTGAATGGTACTGAAAGCTAATCGAGCATCTTCTGGAATTGAATTTCAAATACTTAAATCTTGATGATGCAACATTGTTTGTCAAGAAAATTGGAAGATCTCTTGTATATCTAGTAGTGTATGTAGATTTGTAGATGACAAGGAACAATGAAAGCTACATTCATTCATAAACAAAGAATTGAAGAAAGGCTTGAGATGACATATTTGAGAAATCTTCACTACTTGGAACTGAAGTGACCCAAAATCCAAAGTACATATTCATCTCGACAAAGTACATTAGAGTTGTTTAACAAGTTTGGCATGATAGACTGTAACCCTCTCTCTACTCCAATGGAACAACATTTGAAGCTCACATTAAAAAAAAAAGAAATGAATCAGAGGATGCAACCAAGTATAGGAAGCTTATGCAGAGTTTTATCTACCTTACCACCATTAGACCAAAAATTCCTTTGATTGTTGGATCCTTCCCAAGGTTACGCAAAAACATTGTGAAGGACATTGGTCTACTATAAAAAGAGTTCTAAGATACTTGAAGATTACTCAAGGCTTCTCAAATATTATAAGGTGGATGATTTCAAATTGATTGGACATTCTAATTAGGCTTTGATGGTGATAGAGAAAATAGAGTGTCTACTTCAAGCTACCTCACGAGTCTTCAATCAGCAGTTGTCTCCTAGAGATCACACAAACAGAATGTTCCAACATATTCCACAAACAACAAAGGAGATTGCATGGCTCAAGAAGATACTAGAGGATTTGCAAGAGAAACAAGTGAATTCTACTCCTCTATTGGTTGGCAATACTTTTGCAATCAAGCTAAAAAAGAATCCTAGATTCCATGATCAAACTAAGCACATCAAGATTACAGTGCCATGCACATTATTATTAAATATGTTTAGTTACTAGAGAATAAGCTAAAGTGTCACCTACCATAACCTCTTCGAAGATGAAGACCCAGAGTCACCCTTCAGTGTATAAATTAGTGTTATCAAAACTAGACTTGAACCGACAAAAGCAACTAAACAACTGGTTCTGGGCATTTTTTGGTCCAGCTGTGTTTTGGACTGAAAATAGCCGATTTCTTAATCAACTATCGATTTTGTACCTGAATCAATCATTTCATACGAAACCTCTTGGAAGATGAAGACCAAGAGACCCTTCAATGTATAAATAAGTGTTATCAGAACTAGACCTACAACGACAAAACCAACCATCCAATTGGTTTTGGGCATTTTTTGGTCTAGGTTAATGTTTGGACCGGAGATAGTCGATTTCATAATGAACTGGTCGGTTTTGTACCTGAACCAATCGTTTCATACGAACCGACCAATTTTGTAAATGTTTGTACACCATGGCTTTGAAAATGAAATTTATATTTAAAAAAAGGTAAACCCTAGTAATCATCACTAGCATTAAATTGTGATATTACATTCTCCTTATCTTTCATTTTCTATCATTTTACTTAAATTTTTAACATTACCATTAATTGTTTCAAGATGTTTGAGAGGACTTCACATGCAAAAAGTAGAATTGTAGATCTCATTCAAAATTCAATAGAGTTACAAGATTTCAAGATTGCAACGTTTCCACTGGACTATATCATGTATGAGGGTATGGGATTGGCATTTAATCAAGCACATCAACCCCTCTATGTACCTTGATGTTGGTGGTGATGATTGTTGAACTCCTATGCCATGACCTTAATAAAAATGTAACATTCACTCAAGTAGGATCACTTATTAGGCGTGAAAAGTTTTTTCTATCTTTACTTTTAACACTTAGATTAGGAATTTCCAACAAAATTGTAAGGTGTTGACATGTCCTTGGAGGATCAACTTAGATTAGAGACCAGGGTCAAAGCCTAAGGAGGGGGGAACATGGTGCTATTTATGAATAAAATCCCTATACAAGTAATGATTTTGATGATATGAAGTTATTTGTTATAGCATGAAGTTTTTTGGACTCTAAAAGTCATTTAGAGCTTCTTGGTTTATTTATTTTGGGTTAGATATGGATTGCACTTGATACTATTTTAGTTATATGCACCCTTACTTGCTATATACATGAGAAACTTTGCATATTTGTGTATAATGGTTTGGATTCATATGAATGCAAATAAATCTATATTTTTTTATCAAAATTTGAATAGTTTATGTATTTTTTGGTCAACCAGTTTTTTTGGTCCAATTTATTTTTATTCCAGTTCAGTTCAGATTCTGGGGCTTGACCAGTCCAATTATGTTATCTATGGTATAAATCACTGCTTCACAAATAATGAAAGGAATCCAGGTTGGTGTTTCCTAGACCTAACAAGTAATGTGTCAAAAGCTTCCATAGAAAGCATAATTTACAAGAAAATAATCTAGATAATAGAGAAGATGTGGACAAAAGCAACTAAGTTCTTGGAAAACATCCTAATTTAAGGATAGCTTAAAGTCAATAAGTTACAGTATGGTCTCCAGGCTATGAGAAAAATGGGCCATTTCCTTATCTTCTTCAAACGGAAAATATTAGCCAACAAAGGATCACTACCATAAAAGACAAGATATGGATCTGAAGTTACAGTGTTATCTCTATATTACGAGGGAAATGGGCCATTTCCTTATCTTTTTCAAGGAGAAAATATTAGCCAACTAAGGATCGCTACCATAAAAGATTAGAGATGGCTCTATAGAATGGTTGATAAATGGAAAGTACAATGTGCTACCTGAGAACAAATTTGCTATTAACTAAAATCAAATAAAGATGTAACATAATGATACTACAAAACATTTCTTAATTCTAATAACGGGGAGTCAAAAAAAAAAAATCCTCCTTGCTTGTACAACAGCATGTTATTTGCAGTTTTCCATGGGGACGTGCCCCCCAAGGTTGGGGACATGCTCCCCTCGTTTCCCATGCCTCAAGGGCTTGAGAACTCCATGGGAAATGTTTTTACCCCTTTTCCTGAAAACTAAAGGAAACTCACAAGGAACGTAGGTGCCACGAAAAAGGGGCATGCCCAAACATCCCACAGAATTTTCTATTTTTTTCATAACTTAAAAAACAAATAAAAATGGTTTGGTTGGTGTGCCATTGGTCACTCATGAGAGTGACTCTGACTCAAATAGTGACACTTCCATTGATGGTCATGATGGCTTCACACAATGGATGCAAGGGGAAGACAAGTCCATGGAACTATCTCCTTTAACACACCCCGCCCGCCGCCGCCCCCCCCCTCCCAACGAAAAAGGGGGACGCAAAGACACCCCCATACAATTTTCAATTTTTTTTTCATAACTTAAANCGCCGCCCCCCCCCTCCCAACGAAAAAGGGGGACGCAAAGACACCCCCATACAATTTTCAATTTTTTTTTCATAACTTAAAAAACAAAAAAAAATGGTTTGGTTGGTGTCCCATTGGTCACTCATGAGAGTGACTCTTCGAATAGTGACACTCCTATTGATGGTTTTGATGGCTTCACGCAATGGATGAATGGGGAGGACCAGTGCATGGAACTATCCCCTTGATGCTCTTTTAAAGCTGTCGACTTCCTTTTCGCTCCTTTTATTTTCAGTGTTCATTGTCCATTGTTAGTTTTCGGTTTAGCTTGTGACTCTAGAAGTATATACTATCATTGATAACCTCAAACTGACTCTTTGTCTCTTTAAAATTGAAGGTGTTTAAGACTAAGTAACATGTCTATGATTCACTTTTATGATTTTAATATTTTAAATTTCTATTTATTGCTCATGTTTATATTGCAAATTTATAATGGAAGATGTGCATGTAATATAAATTTAGAATTTAACAATATGAAAATTAAAACACTCAAATGATAAATGATTCATAAAACAATGAGGAATTGACAATCGTGAATTTACTATCATGTATTTACTATTTAAGTTTTGGTATGTAAATGGTGAGAATTTACTATCATGTATTTACTATTTAAGTTTTGGTATGTAAATGGTGATGGGATGAGGAATTTATATGTTAATATGTTAGATTTATATAAATTATATATATTTTAATAACTTTAAAGACCTCGTAGTCCCCCATCCCCTAAATTTGCTTAAAATTGGAGGTGGTCTCCACACATCTCCAATGTGTTTCCCCACTCCTACGTCCTGGAAACTTGGTGGAAACTTGGTGAACACTGGTTATTTGCACCTTGCCTATTTGCAGAAGACCTCATTTTATCATTCCAACAGGAAATACTGAATATAATTTTGGACTATATTTGATATGGTTGTGCTAAAAGGCCTAGAGTCATGCAATACAATTGTGAGTATATAAATATTAGTCTTTTAAGTAATGTATCTTACTAAATAGCAACTGAAACTGGCGTTTAGAACAATAAGTCACTTCAAGCTCTTTTATTACAGGTTGAAAATCCACACATGATAAAGTTTTCAAAACCCTTAAAAATTTGTCTTTCATTCAATTACATATGGCTGAAATACAGTAAAACTAATAAAAACTGAAGTTTTCAAAAATATAATGTAGACAGATCTCGAAGTGAATAAATAGTTTTTATTTTATAACCTTGCTACCAGCTGCCATAGGTAAACATAACAAACAACCCTGATTACCTCCAAAAAGAGAAATATTAATCTACAACTGACTTCCACACTATATCCTGTGTATAAAATCTCACTGTTGCTCCCATACAAAAAGATCAAATATTCCCATTCGCATTTGCAGTATGACCATCCTCATTACCCCCATCATCCAAGGCATTCAATTCAAGGGCAGATGCATCCACAAGCAACTGTTCACAGTGCGTCAAACAGTGTTATTGAATGAAAATTAAATAGACACAGTCTAGTCAAAAGCAAATAACAAAGGTACTGAAAAAGCATAAACTTCAGAAAGATGGCAATTAGTAGGACCTTACCTGTAACTCTTGTTCACAACTTTTGAGTTTTTCAGAGTAGTCCTTGAACTGTAGAAAACAACTGTGCAACTACAGAAACCATCCAAAACAGTTAAATTAGATTATAAGAGGTAAAAAAACATCATGCAGAGCACATAGCCACACAAGCCAAAGAAATTGAAAAATCAAAATTAGATACAGTTTGATAAAGAATATGTAGTTATAAATTATCAAACTATCCTGCAAATACAAGCTTGCCTTTTTTAATTGCTTTCGGCGTTGTAAAGCTGTCCTCCTAGCAATAGAAATAGATTCATCCAGTTTCTGATCATTGAAAAGTGATAAGTCTTCAGGATTAAGTGAAATGGTAATTTTTTTTTTAACTAAGATCGTTTTCACTGCGTATCAAAGTTACCTGTGATTTCTTCTGCATCTCTGACATGAAGAGATGTTTTTTATAAGATTCCTCCTCCATTCTAGCAACCTATTTCAAGCAAGCAAAATTTTCAATTAAACAGTAAAAAGAGCAATATCAATTAAATTGCAAAAGAGTCATGCTGTTAGTATATTGAACACAATTAAACAGCATAAGGAGCAAACTCAATTAAACAGCAAAGAATCATGCTGTTAGTATTGGACCAACAATGTTAACACTAATCTAATAAGAATCTATCCTGGTATTTATGGGATAATTTTATTTAACACGTTTAGTCTCTCGAGCATTTTACTACATACAAATCACCTGTGAAAAGTTCAAAAGATACTAGTTTTCTCTACCGAAAAACTTAAGCTATAATATTACATTTCAGCAGTGAACAAAAACAGCCAATAGCCGAATAATTATTGAGATAATCTCTACCAGATGAGACAAGATAATTTTATAATGTCCAAAAATGACCAAAGAATAGGTCAACGAGACTAAAAAATACAGTCGACACCATAAACTGTGACTATGAAGATCACTCCTAAATGCTAATAAAAAACTAAAAAGATACGAAGTACAAGAACAAAAGAGAAATACATGAGCAAAGGGTGAAGTTTGAACCAAAGAGGTAAACCCCGGAAAGACGGGAGACACTCCTCAATAGGGAGAAACAGATTCAACATGCATAGTATGCTTAGAAGATAGGTTTGATAATACTAAAAAGTAAGACTTCTCATTATAGCAATTTGTTCATTTTAAAAATATTTCTTGCTATATTAGTGAAATTACATTTTCCCATAGAATAGATACTATTGTACACATTAAATGTTAAAAGAAATAACCCATGTGCACTGTACACTTCCACAGAAACAACTCATGTAACTGTGACTATTGAATAAGGCAATTTTGAAATTCTCCTTTCCATCATGTCCTGTAAGCATATAATATATAATCGTAAAACTCTAATTTCAATTTTTACCTCCTTTCAGCAAAATCTAAATTACAAACATGCCTACTCTACTCAAACGAAACCATTTCAATAAACAATGGTAAACAGTAAACTTAAGGGAAAATATTTGTAGAATCTGTAATTTTTGAAATAAGCTATCAGCACAAAATAACCTGTCAGACGATTTATGGGGAAAAAAAGTTAAGGCAAACAAAATAAATAGCCCTAACCAGAAAGCATTGTGTCATGTGACTTGCGATTGTTATACCTATAATTTGTCCCACAATGGCAGTGTTGTGGACTTGGCAAACACTGGGCCCTGGACCTGATGGAAATTCCAAATTCCACCTCTATTGTCTAAAGTCATAAATTTATAAGAGAACAAAATACAAGATTTAATTATAACAAACGTGATATATGTTGCATACATATGCAACTTGACTATGTTGAATATGGTCGCCATTGATGTCAAAGGAATTCAGTGATGACAAAGGAATAACAAAATACTGTTGATTAAATGGTCCAAAGAGATTTGCGGAAGCCAAAATAACACAGTTGGCCAAGCGAAAATCGGAAGCATTATAATGCTAAGTTTCTATGAAGTGAAGATTTACACAACCCAGATCATAAGAAAGAAAGATCAATGCTCTAGAATAGTTTCGGCCTAAGTTGCAAGAAACAGGGAAACGTGGAAACGTTGGAAACGCAACCCCCCCCAAATTTTTGAAACGGAGAAACGCAATATATATATATATATATATATATATATATATATATATATATATATATATGAGCAAGGACAGAATTATTATAAAACATAAACCATAAATTATTAATTACATTTAGCTGCAAGCAACATTGCCAATGATAAATGACAAATGCTACAGATAAAATTTAAACAATACATGTAACATTACATTTTACTCATGGACCCAAGTCTATATCATTTCATTCATGGAAGTAGTAATATCCAAAAACAACCTTTGTAAACTAAGTTATAAAGTATTATTTAAAATTAGCCTTTACATATGAGGCTACAAGTACAATGTATCAAACTATGAACAATGAACATACTAACATAGAAATAAAAGTAAAACATGAGCGTAAACTAATTGTCATCCTCATCTTCATAGTCTTCCTTAAAAATAGAACAAGAAACATGCTCAACAACAAAATGTAATGTGCATGAAGTATTTCTAATTCCAATTCTAGGTTCTTCAATACTTAGTGCAGCAAGAGAGAGGCCCAAGTCAGTAAATTATGGCTCGACATCCCAATCTACACAAGGCCCACTACTATATTTTGGGCCCTAAGTGCTCAAGTCGCTTGTGTGAGGAGAGAATGAAGTGATGTTCTCCTTTATAACTTTCTTCAGTCTAATTAGAAACATCTAGAATTAAGTTTTATTTTTAAATTTGATCCATTAACCGTTAATTACTGAAGTTCGTGTGCAGAAAGAGACTTTACTGGCCATTTTTTTAAGTGACGGGCTTTTATTTGATGGGAAACACCTCGTACATGAGAGGAAACGCTATGGAAACGCATTCCCGTCCGTACGGACAAATTTCTTGTACAAAAAACATGTTTCGTACAAACGGAAACAAGTTTCCATCAAGTACCATACGCGTTTCCAAGTTTCTGCGAGTTTCCGAGGGTGAAACGGGTGGCAAGCCCAAGTTTCCTGCAACTTAGGTTTCCGCAATACCAAGGTACAAGCTTGTTAAAACTGCGGAAGAGATTTGCGAAAGTCATCAAAAAGGGAGATTGAAGAAAAATCGTTGTAGAAGGTTAATTGCGGAAAGGTAGTTGCACAAAGGATCGTTGTGGAAGGTCAATAGAAAAAAGACAGCTTGCGAAAAGAAAAATGCGGAAAGGTCATTGCGGAAAGCAATTGCGGAAGGACGTGACTGATAAATTTAAAACAGAGTTAAAAATACTAAACAAAGAAGTAATTTCGAATTGGTTTTTGTTTGTGAAAAGTCACGATGAAGATACGTGACTATTAGATGAAGAGTACATTTAAGTGTATACAAACAGTGCTTTAAACCATAGTTTTAAAAATCAGAATCGGTCGAGGGTCAACTCAGAATCGGAATCGCTAATGAATCGGTCATAAATCGGGCGATTTGAATTTAATGAATTGATTTACTAAAAAATACATAAAATATTTAAATTTTAAAGAGAAACAACATTTTGAAAATTATAATCCATGATTCCAAGGCATTGAAGACAAAATAACCAAAATATGCTCATGTATATACCATATAAGAGTCAATATATCAAAATGGCACAAAGTGTACTATAGTCTGGAGTCTGGACTCTGTGCAATACATAAATGATAATACATGTAACATATCTAGGATACTAGAACTAGAACAAAATACATAATCCATGAGGCCTAGGCAGTTAGGCCCTATACAGCAAATGCTATATGGCTTGTAGAGTCCAAAAAACATCCCACATAATCAACTACATAAATGATAATACATCATCAATGATCATTATCAAACTCAACACCACTGCTAGAACTAGAAGAAGAACTAGAAGGCCTAGCAAAGGCATCATGATCTGGCTCAGTCTTGGGCTCCTCAAGATCAAAGTCATCTGCTAATGAAGTAGTACTGGCTAAATGTTGACGTCGTCGACGACTATAAGTACGAGGTCCTGATCGACTAGTACCCGCCATGCCTGGCACTGCTCTCTTAGGATCTACACATGTATCTGATGGCATCGGCAATAGAGGATCTGCATCCAACGAAACATCCAGCAAGTCCTCTAGCTCAACATCTATGTCATCACCAAACTCTGGCGGTTGGGTCTCCACTACCCAATCTGAGGTTGGATCTATATCATCCAACACAATGCGATCTATATCAGGTCTTTTGCAGATCAATTAGTTGCGCCTAAGTCGGAGGTTGTATTGCATGAAGACTAAATCGTTTAACCGTTTCTGCTCTAAACGGTTTCTCTTCATTCTGTGAATGCGCTCAAACAAAGACCAATTGCGCTCACACCCAAAAGAGCTACAGGTTTGACTCGGGACCCAAATTGCAAACCTTTGCAATAGTTTAGTATGGTTACCAAATGCCTTACACCATTGTGCTACAAATGTGAAGAGTCAAGGTAGTCAATTCAATAAATTCGATTGTGAATTTGGCTAAGAATTGCAGTATTTACTATTTACAATATAAGAATTGCAGTTTAAACTTTAAACATTAACAACAAAAGTTAATCAAACAATGGAAATGTTTACCTTGTTGGTCCTCCTCTCTTGAAATCTTAGCCACATTATTGGCAAAGGTACCTGTGGCGACGGTGAAAGAGTTGATCTGTCAATGTATCTCCAATTGGTCTGCCTCATTTGGGACCATGCGCTCAAGTAAAGAATACAATCCATTTGCTACCTCCCCAGTCGGATCTGGATCAATATGCTCTCTATATTGATACCTTGGGTTAAGAAAATACCCAACTGCATGTATAGCGCAATGAAGTTGATTGTTCCATCTCTTATCAATGATCTCCCAAATAGGCCCATACTTGGCCACTCTATCTTTGTATGTTGCCTTTATCTGCTCCGTTGCTTGATCTATAGCTTCATAAATGTAGCACATGGCCAATTTTTCCCCATCAACCAACCGCAACACCTTAACAAGTGGCTCAATAATTGCCACAACCTCTGCTGCTCTTTTCCAAAATGAAGAGCTTTTAATTCTTTTCTTGGTGTCTTTTCCATCTTGTTTGTGGGCCCATTGCGATGAATTCCATTCATCACTTGAAAACATTTTCTCCAAGTTTTGTGCTTGGGAAAGGATAGATTGCAACGTGAGGAAGTGAGTTGCAAATCTAGTAATTGCAGGCTTAACAAGCTCACTGCCCTGTGTGTGTCTCTTCATCAAGCTCAATACCCAACCGTGGTTGTATGTATTTGATGATGATTTTGGCATGCTCTATAGTGTCCTTGATCCAATCCTGTTTGCATATGTCCTCAAGCATGAGGTCTATGCAATGTGCCGCACATGGAGTCCAGAATATGGTTTTATGTTTTTCCTCTAACATCTTACCAGTAAGAACATAGTCAGAGGCATTATCTGTGATGATTTGTATAACATTACCTACGTGCACCTCCTCGACAACCTCCTCCAAAAAACGAAATAACAGATTTGCATCTTTCACCTGATCAAATGCATCACGTGATCTCAAAAACATGGTTCCACGTGGGCAAGAGACAAGAAAGTTTATGAGAGTACGATCCTTGTGGTCGGTCCATCCATCTGACATGATAATGCATCATGTTCTGACCCATGACCATTTGAAATCCTTCAGGTATTCATCTATGGAGACTATCTCTTTTTGCAAAAGAGATCTCCTCAAGTCATGCATACTAGGGTCTTGAAGCCCTTACCAGCAGCTATAACAGCATCCCTCATAGGTTGGTAATAAGAAGAGCGGACAGCATTGAATGGGAGATCAGCATCATACCACCATCTAGCTATGTACTCATAGGCAACTTCTTTGTATTTCTTCTTCCAATGGTCATCTAAGGTGGGTTGAACTTGTGTTGGAGGCAACTGAGAAGCATTGGCACTAGCAGAGGATGTAAAATAGCTTTGAATGCCACCCTTCTTTTTTTATTTACCCTTCTCTTGTGTAGTCTCGGAGAGTGCAACATACTGAAAAGGATCCCTAAGATCGGTAGAAGGAATAGATGAAGAGCCTTCAATTGAACCAGGAGCATAGGTTCCACCCATGATTTTAGCAAGCCTCATCTTCTTTCCTACTTCTTCCTCTATCTCTCTTGCCTAGCCTTACTCTCTTCAAACTTCTTAAATTGTTCTTGCATATCAGCTCTAATCTGTCCAATAACATCTAGTGGAGCTTCACATGCCTTCACTTGCCCTTTGATGGCAGCAAAATGTTGTTTAAGCTTGTAAATTCCCCCACCCTTAATCAACTTCTTGCAATACTTGCAATACATCAACCTGTCAACAACATCTGCATGGGCCCATGCAGAATCTTTTGCTTTTGGGGCCATTTCTGATAAGCTGAAAGTTGAAACAACAACGAGCAAAAGAGATCTTTGTTTATAAAATTACTGTTTAAAATTATAATTTTTTTGCAAAAGAGATCTCTGTTTATTTAGGGCAAAGTTGCAAACGTTAAGTTAAATTTTTTGCATTTGGTAAACTGTAAATACAAATTTTAATTTTTTTTATAAAACTTTAATAAACTTGTTACTTACCTCTGATATTGAAGAGTAGCACCGTCCACTTCTTGTACCTCTGATAAACTGTGCACCCTTCTTGCGTGTCCACTATCCACTGTCCACTGTTCACTCAGCACTGTCCACTATCCACTGTCCACTTAGCACTATCCATGGTAGGCTGTAGCAACTAGCACCCTTCTTGTGTTCACGGTAGGCTGTAGGCTATAGCAACTCAAAGTCCAGACTCTCCTCCAAACTTCAAAGTCCAAGCATCAAACAAAAATAACAACGGTGGGTAGTGAGTGAGTGTCTTGTTACTTATAGTTGGGTTGGGTAGGGTGGGTATTAGCCCTTAGGTTAGGGATTAGCCTTTAGGTTAGGTAATGTTAAAAATTAAAATAAAAAAACAAAACAATAAAAATAAATTAAAGATTAAAAAATGCATATGTTGGGTCGTAACTCGACCGGTCAGGGTCAAAACTCGGCTGGTCATACCGGTTCTAACCGAACCGGACCGGTTTGGTGGCTGAACCGATCGGTTTAGTAACGAACCAGTCACTGATCCAGTTTACTTTCCGGTTTGGTACCGAACCGGTGAACCGGTCGGTTCCGAAACCGGTTAGACCGATTTTTAAAACGTTGCTTTAAACTTTCAAATAGGTGTCTCTGTACATTCTATTGAGAGATCCATAGGCGTACAAAAGTCAGAGATTGGCTTATCATATAAGGGTGGTTGGGAGGCACTAGGGCAGAGTTGGCTAATATCTAGACCATTTGCACCTAAAATCCGGCGAGTTTTCTGGCCAAAATCTGAGAGAAATTGTTCAAATGGTAGTTTTTAGTGATTGGAATCACATAAATCGGGTGCCCCAAGGGTAATCGAGGGTGTTGAATCCATTTATGCAATAAAAATTGCAATTCTAACACTGGAAATCTCATTTTCAACAACAAATCGTGTTGCCGGATTCTGGCCAAACTTGCCTGAAAAGGTGCAAATGGTCTAGAGACCCACTAGGGCAGGCAACATGCCTACGAGGGGGTCGTAGCCTCCTTCCAATGGTAGTTGGTGAATAGGGTGCCGAAGCATCCTTTCAGTAGTACTGATAAATCAGGGGGGTGTAGCCTCCTTCCAGTAGTTGATGGTAAATAGGGTGTTGTAGCATCCTTGTCTATAGAAGCAAGCAAAAACCATTTGTAAATATAATTTTGTAGAAATAGAAAATGTTGATGGTTTTCCCTATTGGGATTCCACGATAACATTGTGTGATTTGTTTTTATTGTTGATTTAGTTTTAAGTGATAAAATTTAAATAGATTGATTAATACCGATTCACCCTGTTAGATTTTCATATGATTATAGCAGTATATCTTAATTGCAATTATCAATAGGATCACTAGAAGATAGACAAAGCACAGAACAATAACACGAGTATTTTTATCCTGGGAAACCCAAATGGGAGAAAACCCAGCAACCTTCATCTAGAGATAATAATTCTGAGATCAGTGTACAATCAAGAAAGAGAAAAAATGTAAGTATCTTCCAGAGATGGAAACCCCAAAAATAGTCTTCTCCTTCAATAGGCGCAAACTTCTCTCTCCCATAAAATAGTGAACTTCACTGTGTATCTATGTGTTATAATGAGGAGGGGTGCCTCTTATTTATATTGATTTTCCACTAGGAAAATCACTAGAGCTGACTTCACTTGGGAGAGCAATATAAATTTATATTTTATAATATTATTTTATCTTTTCTTTTGCTTGCTTTTCTCCCCAACGTCTACAATGTTCTTTCTAGGGTTTGTATGATAGATTACAATAAGATCAACTCCCAAAGGAGGTACAATACAAGTACAATAAGACTAGTTTCTGAAGTTGCACAAATTCCAACACACCCTCTCACCAAGAAAGGTATTCTTCGGTCTTCATATATCACGATCATCTGGGTTTCATCTGCACATCTATATTGTCTCCATCATCTCTAAACATACTGAAGGTTGTCTTTATGAATTTGTTCTTTCTGGATGTCTGAGTAAAAATCTTCTCCTACTTGTCAGTCTCTACTGCCGATGGAATACTTCCATGCTTGTCTAGAGATCCTGGAAGAGCACATGTGCACGACCATCTACTACTTGTTCGTCTCATCTACCGATGGGGTACTCCCATACCTGGATGAGAACCTGAACGAGTGGAGGTACCTATGCAATTACACGGCCATCTACTGCCTGTCCGACTCATCTGGCAATGGGATTTCTCACATACCTAGATGAGCACCTGGACGAGCAAATGCACCTGTGTCAACCCGACCATCTACTACATGTCCATCTCATCTACCGATGGGATTTCTCCCATACCTGGCTGAGAACTTGGACGACTAGAAGTACCTGGGCAAAAGTATAGTAAATGTCTCTCAGTCATCTCTCCCTCTCAATGAGGGATGTGTTCTCTCCCACTCCAAGTCTTCCGTGAAAGTATTCAAATTTCACCCTGGGAAGAGGCTTGGTGAGAACATCTGCAGTTTGGTCATCTGTTGGAATATATTGTACCTCGACTGCACCATATCACGTATGAAGTGATACCGAATTTCTATGTGCTTTGACTTGTTGTGAAAAACTGGGTTCAGTGACATCTGCACACAACTCTGGTTATCACGATGAATCATAGTTGCCTCTGGAATCTGGCCAAACAATCCTGCAAAAAGTTTACGAAGCCAAACTGCTTCTCGGGCTGCTGATCTAGCAGCAATATACTCGGCCTCTGTAGTACTGAGAGCTACTGAGTTCTTGGCATTGTAATCAATTAATCTATATTAAGGAAGTTCTTGTTGGGTTTTCTTCCCCATGAGGGTTTCCAAGGATAAAACCTTGTGTACTATGTGATTTGTTTCTTTCAGTGATCCTCATATGTTGTTATAATGCTTTTTAATTAAATGCTATTTTACTTAATTACAGTTTAAGAAGAAATCTAACATGGAATCGAAACAAACCTGAAAGAGCAAACTCGCTACACCAGTACCCAGATTTGGCCAAAAGTGAAATTTAGGGCTTTGCACAGACTTGGAATCTTTGAGTGGAACCTTCACCAAAAGTTGTGCCTCCTACCAACAAATTCATTGACATCATCAACGAAGTTTTTCAGTGGGTACATTGTCGGGAAGTCAAGTTTTAGGGTTTAACTGGTACCAAAAAACCAGAAACCAGAAGTACCAGTCCAAAATTTCGCTAGTCCTGATTTTAGCAGTATTCCTTGGCATTTTCAGAAAGTTTTGGCATGAGTGACCTCGCCTTGACCCAACGCATCTCTTGGTAAGCTTTGTTTCATTTTCTGAAAATTTTTCATTTTTTTGTAGATTGGGTTTCAGATGGCTTCTAACACCAGGCTTGCTGAAAAGCTTGAGGATGTCGAGAACTTTTGAGCATGGAAGTACATAATCATGCTCTATGGAAGGACCTCTTATTCATTTCAGCATTGGATAAGAAGGGATGCAATCATGAATAAAGAAGAAGAGATACACAGTTCTAAGTTATCTATGATGCATAAGACTTGCTCAGCATTTCCGATCATGAGCAAGATAGGCACATGTCCTCAAAATCGGACGATGAAGTAGAGCACACTATCAAAGACTCCAGTAATTCCTGCAAGGAGACGAAGATCAAGAAGGAGCCAACCAAACAAACAAACAAAGATAAGTATTTGAATTGTCGTTTGACTTACTTCTTAAGTACTTAAATGATATTGTTTAGTTGTGTACATATTTATGTTCCTAGAATTTAGGAAGTATATTATGCATGTTAGAATGTTTGCATTGATGAACAGTGTGCCACTAATATGCAAGTGATGGGTAAGTGGCCTACAGTGTTGCACAACATTCCATTGTTGCTTATATCTAGAATGAAACCTCTTTGCTGACATGATGGGAGCAATACATGCTCTTAATTATGTTCTCGTAGAGATGGACGGCATCTAGAAAGTTACAGAATGTATACGGGATATGGATCAATGTTGAGCTGAAGCATTGGCTAAATCATTAAAAAATTGAGTGGTTTATGCATGATCACTGTTATGAATTATGAAATGTTATGATTTGATGATCATGCAACTAAATTTGAGTTGTAGGAAAGATCGTGCACAATCGCCTACAAGAGAAGAATGATGCGACTTGTTACAAAGAACAAGTAACGACGATTCAGCTATAGCATTCAAGAAGATTTACGAAATCAAGCATACTATAGAAGTACAAAGCAAGGCTTCTCTCAGAAAGAGGGAGTCGACTATGATGAGACGTTTGCTCTAGTGGCTAGACACACTTCTTCATTGATGGATATTACACTAGATTAAGGTGTAATCGAAGTAGAAGTGTACATCAAGTAGCCTCCAAGATTCCGTACTCTCTATAGAGAACCACATGGGTGCAGATTGTGTTAAACTAGTAGCAACAAGGAAGGTCTTCATGCATGCATGTGTTATTGCATGCAGAAGACTTAAATTAGGAAACCAATTGTATTTAATTTACTTTTCCTAAGTTTACTTTGTAAAATAAATTAAAGTGATCTAAATTAACTTTAGTGAACCACTAGTTAAAGTGAAAGTGAAATTAGGGTTTTTGCTTTACCACTAGTTAAAGTGAAAGAGAAAGTAGGGTTTTCGCTTCACCTAAAGTTATAAAGAATGATCAATTGGTGGAGAGAATACACACACTTGTATTCCGACAGAGACAGGATACAAGTAGGGACAGAAAGTCAGACAGAGGATTTAGCTGAGATGACGGAGGAGCAAGCAGCAGGGTCATCGAGCTTCATACAGCTGGGTCGTACACTCACACAGGAGGGTGTTGAGGTTTAGCTGGGATTTGCCCAATGATTCTGTTGGGTACTGCATTCGCCAGGTTTGGGTGAATTTGCAGTGATTGTAAAAGTTCCATATTTTCTCATAATAAAATCTATATCTAACTGCTACACTGGTTTTCCCATCTTGGATTTTTTCAGGGGTTTCCATACCCAAAATAATAGTGTCAATATCGTGATGTGATGTTGTGATTTATTTCTCAGTTTTATATTCAGCGGCATACTGTAAAAGATATTCATGTGTGGTTATCAGTTGATATTTTGCATGCACTGTTTACCCCTAGTTGAATATTAAAGGAAAATTTACAGATTGAAGAAGGCTTTGTACAGGCTCAAAAGGCACTGAGGACATGCATTTACATGATGTATTAAATTGAGCACATAGATCTATGGATAAACACACAACTCACAAGAATAGATCACACAATTTACTTAGAACAATGCAAAAATGGCTTGCAACTGTGAATGCTTTCATTAATCAAAAGTAATTAGATAATAATTACAATGAAGTACAATGGCTAAATAGCCACAAGCAATTCGAATCCATGTGAGGAAATTCGAATTGATTAGACTCTACTTGACTGAATGGTTAACTGACCTTGTCTAAATCATTATTAGAGGACTGAATGGTTAACTGACCTTGTCTAAATCATTATCGGAGTTCATCGGAGTTCTAAATCACAACTCAAGTGTCTAATTCAGTGTTAACTAAGCTTAACTGACTGTGGTGTTGTCCGCCGATTGCACACCAGCAGCAGAAATCTTCCGAAAGCTGTCTCCTCACTTGGGAAAGTGGGAGAGGTGTGACCTTGCGGGCAAGCACAGAGCTAGGTACTGTCACCTACTCCTAGCTCTTCCGTTTAGGCTAACTCCTAACGAAGCCAAGGGGGTTAGTCCCTAAAAAAGAGTTTTCTATGGCTCAATGTTTTAAGTTAATTTTTAAATGTTTTTGGATGCGGATGGGTGTTGTTTAGGACTTACTGTGATTTAAAATGATTAATATTAGGGGGATGATGATTAATCAAAGCAATCCACGTTGCTAACAAGAGATCACACAGATAAGCAAAGATTCCAAACTTATAACTTAAGCATTCAAATATAATCAATTGAAATGGCCCATAGACAGTTGATCAAGATAGAAAATTAATCAAATATAACAAAGGACCAGTGCCTTATGGAGTCAAATAAATGCGTGAAATAAAGTTTAGGAATCAAGCTAGTGAGTATCAGGTTTTGCAAGTGCTCTTGGTAGATTTTAAAAGTTTTTGATAGTGGTCTTGCTTAGAGTGTCAACAAAAGTTTGTCAAAGCCGGGAGACTCTTCTAAGTTCCCTCCGTTGAAGACATGTCGGGCCCGCCCAGTATCCCAGGCTGGTATCGCCAAGATTGACCAGCTAGACGAGAATCTAAGACAGCGGGAGGTTCCGGCGCCTCTACTAGGCAGTACTTTGGAAGAATCCCTACAATGTCAGTGCGTTGGTTACGGGTGTTTAAGTATTATTAAATTACTCTTGTAGGGTTTAAAGATCAAGTGTCGTTTTTGGGTATTCCGATCTGGGATCGATCAGAGCATACTCTGACAAGGAGGGGAGGGAGTTAATTAATTAAAAAGGGTGTGTGTGTTGAAGGTTTTATTAAGTTGATTAATTAAGACTCTCCAACAGAGAGCGCTCTTGATCCTGCCTTATGACAGTGGTTCAAGAGACTTAGCTAATCTAGATGAGACTAATGCATGGATTAT
The DNA here is from genome assembly GCA_001517045.1 of Pseudotsuga menziesii. NCBI lineage: Eukaryota > Viridiplantae > Streptophyta > Pinopsida > Pinales > Pinaceae > Pseudotsuga > Pseudotsuga menziesii. The sequence continues at coordinate 245,693 of LPNX011088503.1, forward strand.
GCAAACCTAGGATGCTCTTCGATAGAGAGTGCTCTTGACTTGTGTTTTTGCAAGTTCAAGAGTCTTACTTAAGAGTTAATTGATTAAACAATGTGAATAAAAAACAAAGATGACTTATTAAACTCTCCGACAGAGAGCACTCTTGATCCACCTTATGGTGTGATTCAAGAGATTTAAGCAGTCGATTTACTTAGAAAGATAAACAATTTAAAAGAGTAATCTAACCTAAGCATACACAAGTAAACACAACACAAGCCTCCCCAAATGGGGGAGGATGAGAGTGGGGACTTAAAAACCCCACTCAAACAAAAGTACTTTATTGAAATTATTACAATTTGCCTTTAGGAATTTAATCCCTGAAAGGGCTTTTCAAATAAAAGCATACAACTCTACTATCATTAAAATTTGCGTAAAAAAAAAAAAAGAGTGATTTACTTTTACTTGAAACTTTTCTCGAAACTTTCTCGAACTTTGCAAAAAGGGAAAAGAAGAAGTTTGAATGAGAGCAAATGTGTAAGGCAAAGAAGGCTGAAAATAAGAAGAAAAGGATAGGAAGAAGGAAAGAAAACAAAGAGAAGGTCAAAGACAAGAAAATGGAAGAATAGGGCAGTCAACTATGAGGCCAAGGAGTATAAAAAATGATGAAAACGGGGCAACGATGAAGAAGGAAGATGGCTGTCATAAAAATCAAAAAACAGGACAGCAAACAAAAAGGGGAAGAAAAGGCCAAAAACAAGATGGAAGAAGGGCAAAAAGAGGCAAAAAAGAGGCATAAACTAAGGCACACTAAGGCTATCCAAAAAGAAGAAAATGAGTGGCAAAAAGAGTAAAACGGGGCAGCGATGAAGAAAGGGCAAAACCAAGCAAGGAGGAAAAGGCTAGCAAGCAAGAAAAACAAGGGGATCAAGGAGCAAAGAGAGAACTAGAAGAGGGAAGTTCAGTAACCAAGAAAGTATTTAAAATTATGGATGGAACCCAAGAGAGAGAATTAGACTCCCAGCTTTCTTTTTGTATTTTGAAGAAGAAGATCTTTGTAAGTCCTGCAATGAAAGTGTTAGATTAAAAAGGTTGCTTGAAGCCTGGGATAGAAGCAACTAAGCTCACACCCTTCTTCAACCTGTGAAACCTGAAGAAGGAAGATGGCTGTCATAAGAATCAAAAAACAGAACAGCAAACAAAAAGGGGAAGAAAAGGCCAAAAACAAGATGGAAGAAGGCAAAAAAATAGGCATAAACTAGGGCACACTAAGGCTGTCCAAAAAGAAGAAAATGAGTGGCAAAAAGAGTAAAACGGGGCAGCAATGAAGAAAAGATAAGAAAGGGCAAAACCAAGCAAGGAGGAAAAGGCTAGCAAGCAAGAAAAACAAGGGGATCAAGGAGCAAAGAGAGAACTAGAAGATGGAAGTTCGGTAACCAAGAAAGTATTTGAAATTATGGATGGAACCCAAGAGAGAGGGCTAGACTCCCAACTTTCTTTTTGTATTTTGAAGAAGAAGATCTTTGTAGGTCTTGCAATGAAAGTGTTAGATTAAAAAGGTTGCTTGAAGCCTGGGATAGAAGCAGCTGAGATCACACCCTTCTTCAACCTGTGAAACCTGAAAACACACTACAACTCAACACAAAACGTGAGATCAAAATACATGCTAGTATGCTAAGAAAATTGAATCATGATCAACATTACGTATATACTGATTACTCATGTCCATCAAAATACTAATCTACTTCACATAAACAATCAAGTTGAACTACAAATGATTGTTCTATTGTGCCAACAATGGCCCTCTTGAGCTAACAAATAAACAATTTAATCTCACATAAGCATTAAAAAAAAGGGTTAAAGACAATATCACCTCAACCAATTGCAAAAAACTACCACATCCAAGAGCTCATGGACCTCCAAAGTCTGATATTTATTAACAAATTAAAGCAAATGCTTGATACAAATTTCTCAGAGTAACTCTGCTACAAAAGTCCATGATAAATAGAGCTGAAAGAGCCTCGTTTCAACAAATGAGAGAGTGCTAAAACCCTAAAACCAAAAAACCAACCCTAACCAGCTTAGCCACCTAACAAAAAGCCCAAACCTAAACCGGAGAACCGGGAGTGAGGGTAGGCCTCCACCCAGGCAAGGCGCCCCCACTCCAAACTTGTAAACTGAAAACAAGCCAAGGATGAGGCCACACGTGTGAGTCTGGATGTAGGTAAGCTGATCCTTTAGGTCTGGCAGGAGCCTGAGCTAGGTTTGGGAAGCCCACTAATGGTGTAAGCTTCAGTCTTCACCTCGATCAAATCACCTGACCAATGAGAGCTCTCCATCTCATCTTTAGCTGGAGATGACATGTCTGATAACTGATATTAAATTAATTGCTCTACTAATGATGACTGAAGCTGAGTTATGATAACTCCAATCATCATGAGTGTTCCATGAGATGTCATTTAGCGTTTTATTTTACTGAATTTGGATTAATTTGGAGAGTTTTAGTTTTCTCCAAAATAATCATTTTTTTTTCTGTGCACAGATATCCTGGGGCTTGGCATGTAGACTTCTCCATCTTCTCCCAAAATGATGATGGAAGGAAGGAGGAATGTAACCTTTTGTCTCTTGCTGGATGAAGAGGTTTATGATCAGTTCTATTCTTCTGAATGTAGTGAGACTGAGCCCTTGCCATGTAGCATCTTACAGGGAGTCTATTGCATCTCTTTGAAGGAGGTAAGATTGCATGACATAGAGCAAGGGTCTTTCCCTTCTGAGTGTCAGGTGGATTTCCAGTCATCTTCCTAGCTTCCAATTTGGAAGGAGGGACTGGATCTAGATCTGAATCACCCTGAATCTTGATCTCGTAACTGATAGAGTTGGATCTGCAATACTAGTGGAAACTACAAAAGATGTAGATGAAATGTTTTTACCTTTAATGCCAAGTGGCTGCTGAGAGTGGACTGGTTCTGAAAATGGCATGAAGTGTGAGAACTCATGTGCCTTGAAGGCATGATTTGCAGCACCCTTCACTATGATGTTCCCAGTAGAGATATCTGTGATCTCCACTGAGTCAGGACCAAATATGATTCGCTTTGGAGAGCCAGTATGAGTCATCTGGTATACAGATAACAAGTTTGCAGCTAGGGAGGGAACATAAAGTACATCTTTGAACTTTCCATGTTCAAGCTTAATAGAGCTCTTCCCTTTGGCTTGAACTTTATTGCTATTGCCCATCTAAATACTAGGACCATCAAAAGACTGCAAGGAAGAGAATGATTCTCTGGATGCAACCATATGATTGGAAGCTCCAACATCAATGAGGAAGGCATGTGTTGTGGAGCAGCTAGCCTTCATGGAATGTCTCTTCAAATTCTTTAGTTTCTTCCTCATGGTCATCCTTCCTTGCGCTAGCAGGTACAGTAATATTATGCTTCTTCAGAAGAAGAGCCATCTCATCTATTGTTCTTCTCATACAGGTGCTTTCTGGATGAAAGCCCCTTCCACAGTAAGAACAGAGTGTCTTTCCTTTGTCGTTCTTCTTGCTTCTCTTCGAACCTGAAGGCTCTTTTGACTGCTCTTTCTCTACAGGAGACTCATCCTTTTGCTTCCCTTTGTCATTCACTACCTTAGGTCCTCCTGCAACAAGTGCTTGATCTCTGGAAGAAAGATCGAATGATCCCCATTTGGATCAACTTGTCATGCTCCTGAGTGAGAAATTCAATGAAAGAGTTAAGAGTAGGCATCTTCCAGTTTGGAGTAGAGAGCTTCACAGAATGAAATGTTGATACAAAGACTGAATAGTCTGCACTAAGCTTGGAGAGGATGGCAAGGATGAGTTGATCATCCTCCTTCTCAACCTTGCACAGCTTCAGTTATAACAGTACATTCTTGAATTTTGTGAAGTCATTGAGTGTTTCGAAATTGGCTGGATGAAATGAAATCAGCTCATTCTCGAGTTGATAGACCCTCAGATCATCCTGCTTGTCAAATAAGGAGGCAAGCTTATCCCAAACCTCCTTGGGAGTCTTCAATCCATTGATGTGGAAGAGAAGATCTCGAGAGATTGAGAGGCACAAGCATCCGTAGGATTCATCAAGCCTATTCCAATACTTTTCTTTGTCAACATAATGAATTGGCTCTTTCTCTGCCTCCATTGTGAGTCTGAAGAGTCTTTTGGAGCGTAGCTGCATCTCCATGTCCTCCTTCTATTGGTGATAGTTGAAAGGAATGAGGAGCTCCATTGGAGGAGCCATCTAGAATGCAGTGGAGAAGACTGAGTTGTTGTAGCAAATGTTGTGAAGGAAACTAAGCTGCTTGTAGCGAATGCAGTGAAGAGGAATGATAAACCTGTATATCACACAATCAAACAGACAAAATAAGGTCGACAGTCTGCACTTTTGGAATTTCCTTCACACCCAGCATAGTTGATCAAGAAAGCTTGATCAACAATTCCTTAACTAGGGATATTAAGTGGTAAATTCTCCGCTTCTGGTGCAGTACTGGAAGGAGCAATTTTGCTCAAAAAAAATGATCCAAGTATGGATCTATAGTAGGAGAAGTGCCTTGTCCTGCCGAGGCTCTGATACCATATTAAATTGAGCACATAGATCTATGGATCAACACAATTCACAAGAATAGATCACATAATTTACTCATAATTTACTCAATAATTGAATAATGAAACAGTGCAAAAATGGCTTGCAACTGTGAATGCTTTCATTAATCAAAATTAATTAGATAATAATTACAATGAAGTATAATGGCTAAATAGCCACAAGCAATTCGAATCCATGTGAGGAAATTCGAATTGATTAGACTCTACTTGACTGAATGGTTAACTGACCTTGTCTAAATCATTATCGGAGTTCATCGGAGTTCTAAATCACAACTAAAGTGTCTAATTTCGTGTTAACTAAGCTTAACTGACTATGGTAGGTGAGGAATGCGCCTCTCCTACATGCAGCCATGCAAACCTAGCGCTAAATGAATGTAGAGGACCAGAATTGAATGTAACTGACTCCTTACTGAGCTTGACTAATCACCAACTCAACTCAACTAACCTGGGTTGGTATCGACACTCCCAATGGCTCCTAAATTGTAGGGCTTGATCTAGGAGGCTCCTAAACTGATACATGTAAGTGCAATCATTGGCAGTAGGCCTCAATTAGTGTTCCCCACACTTTAGTAACTGGAACATGTGCCCCAATTAGGCCAAGTGGACCCAATGGTGCTAGTGACTAAAAATAGACTGGATGGACTCCCGATTTAGACACGACTCCTGATTTAGACATATGACCAAATTGGACAAGGGAGGATTAATAATCCTAACATGATGAGCTTGAGGATCACCTAAATTGATGAGACCTCAACCTTTGCTACAAGGTTGAAGATCAGGAGCTCATAGATGGGTGCGAGAGGAACTTGCAAAAAAGTTCGAGATGAAGAATGATGGTATCGAGTGACCTTGAGAGATGACATAGATGGATACACAAAATATCAACAGCAGAGAAGGCTACCAATCACTCAAGTGCAAAATAGCCCAATGCAAAGAGTTCAAGATGCAGAGGGAGGATAGTGATCAGCTACAGAGGGAGCAAGAAAGCTCTGCTTCAACGAGAGTGAATATAGCACAAATTGTGGAAAGCAGATTGCAAAGACATTATCACTTAGCCTCTATCTATGGCAAGTATTGTTTTCCTCAGTTTCTCAGTGATATGCTTAGCGTGATATCGGATGTCTCCCCTCACTGAGAGGAAGTAGATGTCAAAGTTCGAGAATCTTGACATGATTCTTGGGGTTAGAGGTGTTGCAGAATCTAGATGAGATGCGCACTAGAGAATCTAAAGAGATCCAAAATGATGGACTATAAGGCCATGACCACCCTGACGATGACGAACCTGAAAATGTTGAATGATGCTTCGATAGAAACAGTGGACATTACTCTGTACAGGCAAATCATTGGCACATTGATGTATTTGACCAACGCAAGGCTAGATATTTGCTTTACTGTGAACATTTTGAGTCGATACATGGTGGATCCTAGACATGTTCACTTAGTTGCTACAAAGCATGTGATGAGGTACCTGAAGGGGTACGTTAGACTATGGCCTTAAATATTTGTAAGATTGTGAGATCAGTTTGGTTGGATACTCTGGTTCGGATTGGGTTGCTAGTGTCGTGGACAGAAAGACACGCCAAGATGTTGCCTCAGTTTGGGATCAAGCATGATCTCGTGGCTCAATAGGAAGCAAATTAGCATTCATCTTAGTACAGCAAAGGTAGAATATATTACGGCTTGCTCAACCTATTGCGAAGCAGTGTGGCTTCCTAAGTTACTTGGGGGGTTGTTTAATCTCGAGTTAGATCTGACTTGTATTCTCCGTGAGTTGTGTAAAGCTGACAAAGAAACCTATGTTTCATGACAAGTCAAAGTACATCAAGATCATGTATTACTATATTCATAATATAGTGTTGAAGGGAGTTGTGAAGCTCAAGTATGTGGCTACTAACGAACAGGTTGTTGATGTATTGACCAAGCCTCTGTTCAGGACGAGGTTTGAGTATTTTCGAGACAAACTTAGTGTTGTCCAAAAGGACTTTCCTCGAGAGAGGGAGTGATGTGGATGTTGATTCAATGGTCCCTAGAGCAATAGTTGGTATAGTGTGGCAGCTCAGCCTGGTTGATCTTGTTTTGGATTGAATGCCAAGAGGATGGGTGACTGGTTGATCCTGTTTTGGATTGTATGCCAGAACTAGTATGGTTGATCCTGTTTTGGATTGTATGCCAGAACTAGTATGGTTGATCCTGTTTTGGATTGTATGCCACTGGAGACTAGTTGGGCCTATTTTGGATTGTATGCCAATGGAGACCGGTTGACCCTGTTTTGGGTTGAATGCCATACTAGGCCTGTTTAAGTCCTCAGGTAGATCTCGTGTGGTCCTGTGTTGGACGATCTACCAGAGTACCCACTATAGAGATTCTATGTGAATGCTCCAGATGACAACGATGTTGTGTTACATTGTGTTGATGCATTAAAGAGCTTTTGATGATATACAGATTCTCCAGTCAGTGTTCGTGATGTCAGTTGATGATTATGTTGATGCCAAATGGCACGATGCCAGTTGATGATAATGTTGATGCCAAATAACCAGATGATTATGATGTTGCCTCCTATTGTCAACTTGATGATGTTGTTCTGTGACCTGTCATTCGTTGTTGATTATGTCAATAGAATACCCTCCTTGCTAAGTGGGAGTTTTGAGTTTTGTGTAGCTCGAAGGATATTCAATGTATATTTATATTGTATTTACGTCATGTATTATCCTCCTTGTGTATATGTTATGTCATCCATGAATCCTCCAAAAAGTTCTAGAAAGGAAACCTATAGAAAGTTCTAGAAAGGAATCCTCTGAAAAGCCCTAGAAAGGAATCCTCTAAAAAGCCCTAGAAAGAAAACCTTCGGAAAGTTCTAGAAAGGGGACCTCTAAAAAGTTCTACAAAGGAAACCTCCAAAAAGTTCTATAAAGGAAACTTTCAAAAAGTTCTAGAAAGCATGGAAATACAAAATGAAGGTATAAATAAGAAGGGCGCCAACCTCATTGGATACATCAAAAGCAAGTTCGCATCAAGTCAGTAAGACAAGTGCGCAAGAAAGAGAAGCAGTAGTTGGAGGAAGAAAGTGATCTATCTCTCTTGTATTTGGTCTTTATCTTTGGAATTTGGTCTTGTTCTTTGAGAGGCTCTCTTCAGCTAGATCTTGGCATTGTACTTGGTTAATCTATATTAAGGAAGTTCTTGCTAGGTTTTATTCCCCATCAGGGTTTCCCAAGATAAAATCTTGTGTACTATGTGATTTGTTTCTTTCAGTGATCCTCATATGTTGTTATAATGCTTTTGAATTAAATGTTATTTTACTTATATCAATTCAAGAAGAAATCTAACAAAGAGAATCTAGAGTACCAAGGTAAGGGGCGATTCCTTTGGCTTCAACCTAAAAGGGAAAATGTTTTGTTCTTCATAACTAACATGCATGAGTTTCTAAAGTAGGATATAGTGGTGCAAAACCTTCCTGATAAGATTTGTATGAACTAATCCATTAGGGATGCATATCTTTTAGAATGGTGCTCCCCATCAGTTAAAGGTCGAATATGATTAGGTTGTTGCATTATTATCCTACCATCCCAAGAAAAAGAACCCAGACATGGCAAGCACCACAAAGGCACACCAGAACACAGTCTTGGACCATGCTAAAATCTGAGTTTTTCAAAAGAAATTTATTTTAGTCTATGAATTGAGTCATTAATTGTTTGAAGCAACTAATGGACAAAGAAATTAAAGATTTAGAAGGATGAAAACGAAGAAACAGAAGATCCCAAAAATATAATTATTAGACTTTTGGAGCCCTATCACACTATAACGAGGACTCAAGAAACAACCGTGTTCACATAATCTAGATATGTTTTTACCTGGTCAAACAAGGGTTTGAACAAGATTCCGCCAATGCTTGGAGTGCACAAAATCAAATGGAAGGGGCAAAGCAGATGGGAGAGTATTCTCACCAAATGAATGTTAAGTTTAAAAGGAACGTAAAAACCATGTTGGATAAGAGATTATCAATTGTACTTACCTTTGAAGTCGACTGTTAGCATTTTGTAGCTGGGAGGTACCCCTGCATCAGGTGACTAGGTGCAGGTCTCCGAGGTGATGTGAAGTCTCATTTAATATCATGAAGTGACTTTATTAATGAGTTTTTTATAAAAGTACCTTTTTTATGTGACTTTATAATTTAAAAGTGGGTTGCACTTTATTATGTTTATAAAGTGACTTTGAGTCATAAAGTGTGCTTTTATAATATTTAGGGATAAGTGACTTTTCAAAAAGAAAAGATTTAGTGTATAGTTCACTTAGGAAACTTAAGTGAACTTGAGATTAGATCTCAACCATGGATCTTGAAATCAAGATTCAATCTCAACCGTGGAATTCGAAAGCTCATTAAAAGTTACCCTAATGGGTAAATAAAAGAAAGTTTGAGACTTCATTTGCACACATCCAAGAACAGAATTTCTGGAGAGGCACGATTCTCAAGGTGGCTCGAGTTCCAAGAGGAGAGGAGAGAAAGAAGGCAAGATTTCCTAGAAGATGGTTCAATGAGCAGCAGAGAAGAAAATGACAGCACCAGAAGGTAGCACATTTCCCAAGGTGTGGGATCATTTATGAGCACAAAAATCGAGACAGTCAGCCCACATTTCGAGGACAGAGACAGGGTGTGATTTCCCAGGAGGCCAATACTGTTGTATGTGACTGCAAAAAAAGCGGAAGCAGTTCTGGGCATGTTTTTTGAGAAGAAAAACAAAGGCACGCATTACCAGGCAACGGCACATTTTTTGAAAAAAAATGAAATATATAGTCTGTAGATTTTGAGAAATTTATGCTCAGATTTTATGCTCAGACACGAAGTTCGAGGAAGATTTTATGCTCAGATTTTGAGAAATTTCTTGTACAGTACTGGAAAATAATTATGTATTTATCTGTTGTTGTAACTCTGAGAAAAATTGTTGCTCATGAATAAATTTCTAGGACTGGTTTTCCCCAAAGTGTGGGGTTTTCCAGGGTCAAAGTTTGACCAAAAATTTGTGTGTTGAAGTGCATTTTTCACTTGTGTCACAAGATCTAGTGCATTATTTCTAAATACAATCTGCTAGTTGTTTTTATTAGTTTCGCTGCTAAAGTGACTTGATAAACAATATATTAACATACAATGAAATGTGGAAAATTTTCTGACTGTAGATGTTTAATATTAGAGGTCTTTCAAGAGTATGACTGAGATTTATGGATGTATGAAGAGCTTGTGAACTCTTGTCTATTTTTATCATGGTATCAAAGCTAGAGCTTTGACTTTCAGCAGACTGGTGTTACCAAAGAATGTGCAAGAGTTTTGCTTGAGTTGGTGTATTTTTTTTCAGTTGTGTGAGTAAGAGATTTGCTAGTAGTACAGCTGGGCAGTTTTACATAGGTGGGCAGAGATTGCTTTGTTTTTTACAGTTTGTCAGCAGATTGTGTGCTTTTTTCTCTCAGAGAAATGGCCACAGCGTTAAGGTTGGAAGATAGGCTAGATGGAGCAGGGAATTTTGTTCCATGGAAGGCTAGGATAGTGCTTATTTTGGAGGAGAATAAACCGTGGGATGAAGTGATGCATAACAAGTAGGCTAATCCAATTCAGGTTCCTGCTTCCACCGATGCACTAGCACTAGCAGCCTTTAACAAAAAGGACATCAAGGCTAGGTGGATCATCCTTGATGCAGTAAAGGACCATGTTATCCCACATATCTCAGGTAAAGACCGTGCATTTAAGATGTGCGATGCTTTGACTAGCTTATACGAGAGCTCAAATGAGAATCGAAAGATTGGTTTGAGGCAAAAACTAAGAGAAACCAAAATGACCAAGACTGAGAATGTTTATTCTTATTTGAACCACATTTCACAGGTTCGCCATGAGTCAGGAGTTGTTGGCGAAAAGGTGGATGATGCAGAGTTGGTGAGAGTAGCCTTGAATGGTTTCTCTCAACCTTGGCATGATTTTGAACGTGCATTTGTAGCCAGAGAGAATTGTCCTTCATGGGCTAGACTTTGGGATGACTTCACTCAGGAGCAGCTGAGATCTAACTCCACTTCCACAGGTCAGCAAAAAGAAGCGCATGAAGAGAATGTGGCTCTTGAAGCAAAAGGGCAGGAAGAAGAAAGGTGGCTCGAGTAGTGGAGCCAAGTCTGAGAAAGACATGAGCAAAGTAAAATGCTTTGCTTGCCAGAGTTATGGACACTATGTTGGGCAATGCACTCATAAGAAGAAGAACAAGAACAAAGAAGAGTCTGAGGCTACCGCTTCAGCTGAAGTGGAAGAGTTTGCAAAGAAGTTCAAGAAGGAGTTCTCGCTAGTGTTAGTTCTTTCAGGTAGCAGCATGGCTGAGTGTGAACGCAATGGAGCATGGTACATCGATGGCAGAGCAGCACGCCATATGACACGAACACGAGCTATATTCCAAGAGTTGACAGAGAAGGACAGACTTATGCTTACTAAGGATGGGTATGTCGGCACCCATGCAGTAGAGGGAGTTGGAAGAGTCATATTCCAACTCGAGTCCAATGGTTATTTGGAGATTGGCGGTGTGTTGTTTGTCCCGAACCTGAGAAGGAACTTGCTCTCAGTATCAGCTCTGGAAGAGGACAGATATGCAGTCCTTCATGTGCAAGGACTGGTTATTATTATCCGGCGAGTGAGGGCGTGGATGTAGCATGAATGATGTAGCACGAATGATTGGCACTCGAGATCATTTAGTGTTAGATGTTTGGTTTCTCTTGCATATTGTAAAGGATTGATTTCTATGGTTACTCTGTCTGTTGTGGTACCCCAAGCCATAGGAAGTTTTCTCCGTAACAGAATTGGCGACCATACTAGAAACGTTCCTTGTTTTTCTTTGGGGTTTAAGGGCACAATGTGCTTGATATTCTTGACTTGCTCTTTGTTTCTCCTTGTTTCTGTGTTGCATTTTATAGTATGTTCATCCATTGACACTCCCCTTTATTGGTTTGACCCTTGGCCTGCTTTTTACCACTATCTTCTCTGTATACGCAGGTTTTTGGCCAAAAGTCGCGTACATACACGGATTTTTGGCCAAAAGTCGTGTATACATGCAAGTTTTTGGCCAAAATCCGCGTATACATGCAGTTTTTTGGCCAAAAGTCGCGTATATACGCAGTTGTTCTTTAAACAGTCGTGTACATCTTCCCTTTTGGTGAGTTTGATGTTGTGGGAAGTTGTTGGGTGGGTTGTGAGTGTGGATGGGTCTTCCTTGGGTCTGATGTTGTCTGTTGGATGCTTCTTTTGTGACCAGAGACCACTTTTTCATTGATTTTTCTTTGAAACTAGTTTTAGTCATTTATCCTTTTTGTTTTGCCATTAGTGCATTACTCTTTTTTGTCTCAGTGTCTTGCTGGGCTTGTGTTTTATACTTGCTGCAGAGACTGAGAGTTTTAGATGACTTTTATTGCATTTTTCATTCTTTTATATTGAAAAATACAAGGTAGTTGCAATTTTTGCATATGGATTTGAGGAGGTACTTGCATTGGATTGCTTGAATGAGAGTTTTATTTAGGCTTTCATATAAGAAGGATTGCATTGGCATTCGGAAAGGAATATATATTTATGCATCTCATGTAGTGGCATACCCTATTTTTCATTTGACAAAGATTGCGCTTAGCATTGTTTGTTATGGTGTGCATATTTACTTCACTGCTGAGTGATAACTTCATTAGTTGCACGATCATTTCCCTTTGAGTAATTACAGCCAATTAAAATCAACGCATAATAGAATGAATTACACTCTTTTCTTTTATAGGGTGCATCGACAAGATTAGGATTTAAAATCTTGGAATAGTTCATTGTGAGTCAATTCTCCAAGACTACTAAACACAAACAAGTATGTGTCTGCCCAGGTGAGAGTGTGAAATTCCTTGGTATAATTAATGTTTCTCAAGATTCTCCTCTTACAAGGGAGTTAAGCACGAGGCAATGTGAGCGGTAAATTGATTGGAATGACCCCTAGTCAAAACTAAGTAGCACCGGAGATATTTCCAGGATTGTATTCGTATCTGGGGGCTCTTTCAAGAGTTTCGGGTTTTGCTACCCTACCCATACGGTCGATCCTGCCTGCAACTGTCCGCCTGAGCATTGGTTACATTGAGGTGACCTTAGTTGCCTTACCTAGGTATCATAGGGGGTACTTGCAAAGGTTATTCTGTGAGTGTCCTGGCCAGGTAGAGGTCGGACAGCATAGTCGCTTTATGCGTTGAAGCTGAGGGCCACTATAATTGGTTACGTACCTCCGCTTTAGTGTATGGGAGTTTCAAGCCTCTCCTAGGTGAGACATACCTGCTGCATTCGGGAGCTCACATATCCTCCCCTTGGTTTACTTGTATTTTTGCTGTAGATTTTCCTAGAGGTGTGCTCTTTGTGCACTAGTTGACCTTTGGGATCGAGGTTACTTGAGTATATTTATGCTCTCTTGAGTTCGGGTCCTAGTACAAACCCTGGTGTCAGACTTGGGGGCATCACAGCCCCTTACCGTGCTCATAGATTTGGGAATGGTCATATTCCATCCTCTACTCCATTTGTGGAGGATTTTTATTCCTTTCGCTCGGTCTTTACACCGGTGGTCACCCTCATGGGGGTGGTAGTGGATGCGTGAATGTTGGGTCTACACCTTACTTTCCTTTTTATGTCCCATCATTCACCGCATTGTTTCCTTTGGGTGCAGTTGTTATGATCATTCCTCCCTATATCCTATAGTTTGGATTCTTTATTGACTATTTTGGGTTGTTTTGCACTAATATGGTTGTCATGTAGGGTCCAGTTTCCGTACACTCTCTCCGAGGTTTCGACTTGTTCGTACCTATCACAGGTATTATGTCTGAACTGACATATAGGTTAGGATTTCACATCCGCTTGCACTTATGCATTGCTTATGACCATTCCATCTTAACCTTAGGTACGAACCCATTCCATGGTATCATAGAACCTTCATGCTGCTGTTAGAAGTGATATTATGTGAATGGTAGAGCTTTCCTATACATGGGTGTCCTAGTTATCTCCCTTTTGCATTTGGTACCCATGTTGTGAGTTCTCTCTTAGGTCGAGGAGTCCCTTTTAGTCCCACCATGTCCTTGAGCAAGAGCCTCATACTCCTCTTGATCTTTTTGCTGGCCTTTGTCCCCGGGACTCCCTTATGTCAAGTTGTAATTGCATTATCATGAGTCTTGCCTGCCTCATTGAGCCTTATGCCGGCTTCCCTGACTTTGATTATCAGCCATATAGCCCGAGCTCGTCTCATGTCTAGCCCTGCAGAGCCTTTTTATATATCTTTTACACCTTGATTCCCCATTTTTACCGGGAGGGGACTTTCCCCCGAGTGTCGTTATCCTACACATGTCCTTGCATTGAGCATAGGTATGTTCCGCTGCTTGGAACTAGTTTGTTTGCCCATTGACACTCGTCTCCTCCTAGTCTGTAACTATAAAGCACTTTTATTCTTCTTCAAGCTTTTCAAAATATTTGAAAAAGTCCAAAAAAATCAAAAAGCCAAACAAGAAAATATGTTATTTTTGGCAGCAGTCGAGTCGTGTCGCCTTCGAATAGAGCACTGTATATCACATCCGTTGGCTGGGTTAATAGTTTGACTTTAGGAGCTGTACTTGTTTCTCTGAGTTTATCTCCACCGACTGGTTAAGCTTCCAGTCCCTATGGAGCCTCTGTCGATGCCTCCTGTGTCGCAGAGATGTCCCAGTTTTGTATGTCGAGTCTATGCTGCCTACATTCAGTCACCATTCGCCTTTATGCTCTTGTTCGAAGGAAGTTGAAACCTGAGTCGGCCATTCCTCAGTTCTCTTGACTTTGCATGCCGGCCATTCCCGGTACTGATACTGGTTCGTGTACATTATGATCGAGTCCTTCCACATTATACAGCTTTGCTAAGCACCTCGTGTTGAATAATGGGGGATGCATTAATGACCTCCTTCCAGCGGATTTCATCCCATCGACTTCAGATCATTTATTCTGGGATAGGAATCTAGAGTCATTTTTGAATGCCTTGAGACTTGCAGTCATCAGTGGCCGGTTCTCTCGCCACCGACAGTTTTTGGGAATACATCAATGTCCCCTGATCGATGGATCCTTTCAAGTGTTCGACCTCAACACCTTTATTCACACTTGTTAGTTTGCACTCTAATACCTTGATTCCCATTTTCATTATTGGTGGGTGATCTCACGTCTGTTAACGGTATACATCAATGATCGATAATTAGACGATGGACTACTATGGACTACTATGTTCGACCTCGACACATTTATTCGCATAGTAGGACATGTACTTGTAGCGGATTGTGTAGAAGACCTTCCAGATTGGTGGCATTTCATATATGCTACCTCCTTGACCGTGCCAGTGTTCATGAGATTTCAGCTCTCGTGACTTGATTCTAGTATATGTCAGGTGTTTCCAACCATTATGAAGATCTTAATCCATTATATATCTTCAGCCTTAATGGAGATCATGATCCTTTGTATATCTTCATCATGGAGATTCTGATCTATATATATTGTACGTGGCGATGACCACACATGTCATATTTTGTATCATGCCTATTCATGGCCATTGTACTCTTATGTATCCGGGACTGCTATATCTACTTGCAGTTATATGCAGAGTTTGATCATTATATTGTACTATTGGATGGCTGGTTCTTCCACCTGGTTCTTCATCACTCCACTTCTGGGATGGACTTACAATGTATTTTGGCCATCGTATCACCCCTCTGACCTTACACATTAGGGGGCATCTGTTACAGCTGATTTTCCCTGTCCCTATGCAGACTCTTTAGACCCCATGGACCATTTTTGTACCTTTGATGTTTCCAAGATCATCCCTAAAAACATGCATTATTTGCCATACGCGACTTTTAAACCTATTCTCGCGTATATACGTGGATTTGACCCTCAAACCTGCGTACATCGGGATGTGTGCAAAAGGCCAAATAGTTTTGGAGTTTTCCTTGATGTGGATCCGAGTGACTTGTCTCTTGGTCTTCCATATGCCTTGAGATCGCTCGGATTTGACCTTCCATTACCCCATTGAAGCACTATATAAGGAACCCTTTGGATACATTGAAAGGGGAGGAATTGAAGAGCAAGAAAACTATAGTCCATTGTTGCCGGAGCTTATACTTGAGTCTGCATCTCTTTGTCCCTTGGAGCACTTTGTGTTCTTCCCAAGCTTGACTTTGCTTGTGAGCATGCTATCGAGAGATGGAGGATTGAAGTGGTGGAGGCCCAAGTGGAGGACTCAATTTCTCCGATTCGCAGACGTGCCGACAGAGGTTATCACTATTGTAATCTTTGTTTTATATTAATAGAAATATCTTTTCCTGTCCAATAATGTGTATTTAAATGAGTATTGAATCCATGGATGCTTTTAAATGCTTATATGTTATTGATTATATATGCTAGAGTAGGTCTAACACGATTATATATAGCATGCTTGTCTTGTTTGCTGAATGTTGAGAGAGCAAATTACTTATACAAACGAGAGTGGAAAAGCTCAACGGAGATCTACATCAACCGTCTGGAATAAGGTATGTATTGAGATCCTTTAGTGTTAGATGTTTGGTTTCTCTTGCATATTGGAAAGGATTGATTTCTGCGGTTACTCTGTCTGTTGTGGTACCCCAAGCCATCGGAAGTTTTCTCCGTAACAGAAACCTTGTCAAGGTTGCTTATACACATTGACTAGTCTTGAAGGTGAAGGGTTGTGTCCCTTAGTTTATTTAATTAACTTTGTTATTATCACTATTATTATTATTATTACTATGCCATGAAGGTGAAGGGTTGTCCTGTAGTTTATTTAATTAACTTATTATAATCATTATTGAAGTTTATTTACATATTTTATATTCACAATCATCTGATGGTTGGTATTAACAATGTCCCCCAAGTTTCTGGGACGTCGGAGTGTCGGAGCGAGGAAACGCACAGTGGAGACGCGTGGAGACACCCCCAAAATTTGGGAAAATTCATGGGAGACGAGGGGCACGAGGGTACATCTCTAAAATTATAAAAATAAAATAAAAATATCAAAAAATAACAATTCATTTGATGTATATTCATGATTCTACAATGTAAATACTAGATACATTGATTTATTTTCTAAGTAGTACCAAATAGGGATTCTAAAAAGTAAAAATAATGCAAAAACAAAACAAAAAAATCTCAAGGGGGGGGGGAATGTTTCACCAAGAGTCCCCTATCTCCAGGACATGAGGAGCGTGGGGAACGCATCCCCAACCCTACAGGACGTGTCCCCGTGGAATATCGGTTATTAATAATGAATCTATAGTTTAACTGTTAATGTTTCCAGCAATTTTGTTCACCAAGAGTCCCCCGTCTCTAGGATGTGGGGAGCGTGGGGGATGCATCCCCAACCTTGCAGGACGCGTCCCCATGGAACACTGGTTATTAATAATTATCTATAGTTTCCCTGTTAATGTTTCCATCAATTTTGAAGCCAAGTAACACATGGCTTGAGGCTACTTATCTAGAATCACAACTTGAGAAGCGCACAATAGATGTAGCATACAATTTCCAAGACGTAACCCTATTTCAACTTTACTTCAGTTCTGCAGTGGTATATTGATAGAACAGAGTTCTTCTCTACAGGGACTTATCCTTGGAGAAAGAATGAGAAAGATATAGCCTAGTAATGAAAGTTGTTTTTTATTAGCTTATCAGAGGGGCATTGGAACGCCCATAGTTGCAGACAGACAAATAAAAGGTAGCCAAACTCAATTTAAAGTCAGTCAGCCATTTAATAGATGACTAACTCCTGTAGTTCAGAGGACACTTAAGTAAGTTGGTCAACCAGATTCTACATGTCAAAGGTTCCACTTTGAGGGACTATGCTAGAGTAAGTTGTTTGAAAATAAATAAATGTGTGACACGATTTAATGTGCCAATAGTAGTTAAGCCTTGTTTGAAACAATGTTATCGGAACCGACAAGTCCGACCGATTTAGAGGGTTTCCCGGTCTAGTCCGGTCTAGTGCCTGAACTGCCTAGACCGTGTTTTTGTCTCGAACCGCCCAATAACCGGCCAGTTTCGTACGGAACCAGCACAAAACCACTGAATCGGCTGGTTTTGACCAATTCTGTACAGAACCGGTTGATTCGTACTATTCTGTGTGGGAGTCGCTAAGAGGCCCACATATCTCAAATTTAAAAAAAAACAATAAATCCCTAAACCTAAGGACCTAAACCCTCCCTAATCCCATTGTGGTGTTATTTAAAGACCCCCCCCCCCCCCCTTCTATTATCTTCACATTTTTCATTCCATCTCTTTGAAGTTCTTGAGAGCAAAGTGGGTTTAGGAGTCTCAGGCAACAGCATTTGAGAATGAAGACCTTACTTGTTTGGATCTGGATCCACTTCCAGAGGTTTTACCATCAGGGACACGGGAATTTAGTGGGGCTCAAAATCCCACTCCGAATGAGGATTATGAGGATGAGGATGAGGATGAGGATAATTAGGCCCTAGTTTTCATGTTATCGGTTTATAGTTATTCATTAGTAGTAGTACTATGCTTATTTTTTGGATTGTAGGGACCATTTAGAGCCTCTTTGTTGATGTATCTTGGTTCAAAACTTCAGTGATGTATTGCACTCAGAGTTATTTTGGTTATTTGCACCTGTACTTGCTATATATATGAGAAAATTTGCATATTTGTGTATTAATGGTTTGGATTCATATGTATGCACATGAATATAAATGATTTTTTTACAAAATATGAGTATTTTATGTGTTTTTTAGTCTACCGGTTTTTTTCCGGTTCCGGTCAGGTTCACATTTTGGGCTCTGTCGATTCAAAGACCGGTCCAGTTCTGATAATATTGGTTTGAAAAATGGGGATTGAAGTTTGAACTTTGCGGTGGCATTTTTGCCAGTAGCTTAGGTCTCTAATGTCTAAATCATCCTAACAACAACTAATGAAGTAAAACAGTGACTAGACAACCAAGTGATTTGGCATTATGACGCAATAACCAGCACTAAATCCTGTAGGAAACCCTTACCAGCTGATTAGGCTACCTAGCAGAGCCAATGTTTGATCCAGGTGGCACATCTATAAATAAAGGATTTCACATTTGACAATGGAATTTATGGTCATCCATAATAAGTTCTCTCCATATTGCCCATATGCAAATGGGTTAATTAGAAGTCCCAAAGAAGTGTTGAAGATGGCATTTGTTAGATATAATGGTCATAGATAAGAAATCAAGACTTAGTGTATTTATAATACAATGATGTAATCATGAGTTTAGTGTGGTAATTAAAATGTTAGGCTCCGAGGTTACATAGTTACTCCTCTCTCTCTTGCTATGTAATGCAACATTGCATCACTCAAGAATGAATCAGTCGATTCCTTCTCTGCTATTCTTGTGCATTCCTGTCTACACTCGTGTGTGTAAAAACCAACATGGTATCAAAGCCAAGGTTGAGAAGAACATAGTGTGGTAATTAAAATGTTAGGCTCCGAGGTTACATAGTTACTCCTCTCTCTCTTGCTATGTAATGCAACATTGCATCACTCAAGAATGAATCAGTCAATTCCTTCTCTGCTATTCTTGTGCATTCCTGTCTACACTCGTGTGTGTGTAAAAACCAACATGGTATCAAAGCCAAGGTTGAGAAGAACACAAGGTAAGAAGCAGATGAAGACCTTGAGACTTTCTTCAATCAATGATGGAACAAGGAACTGCAGTGACACAAGCACATTTGGACAGAAGATAAAGAGGGTGACTTGAAGAAAAATAATATTTTTTTAATGAACAATAAATACTTAATGGATCTAATGTTTAGGAAATAAAAAGAAAAAAATGATACGGGGCAAGAATAATCATCAGACAGGGCATCAAGGAGAGAGAGGGGCACATGAGACGATGCCAATTTTTGGAATAGTCACAATTTTTTACTGGAGAACACCCGATGTCTACATAGACAAGAAGCCTAAAATCATCAAGACAGTAGAGGGAGCTTCTGCTTACTGGGAGTCGAGGCAACTTGAAGAAAAGTAATATATTTTTTATGATCAACAAATATTAATATGGTTCTAATGTTCAAACTTCAGGTAATTTCAAAAATTAAAAAATAAAAATAAAAGCATCTGGACAAGGATAATCGTGAGACAGAGTATTGAAGAGAAAGGCAGGGGCACGTGAGACAACCCTAAATTTTGAAATAGTCATACAAGTTTTCACTGGAGAATATACACAAGCTCTGAGTAGAGAATGGGGCTGAAATAATTAAGACAGTACACAGAGATTATACTAACTAGAGGTCAAACAAACATTAGAGTCATGGAAGAGGTGGATCCAAGGTGCTCAAAGAGAATAGGGCTGACAGATAAGCAACAAATGTCATAGGGACGACTTATAACAGAAAATGGTGAGCCCACAAAGAGGAGTCGACAAGTAGAAAGGGACCAACATGTAATGTGGGGCCAGATATATTTGAGATGAAGAGACATGTAGGGAGAGAAGCTGACTTCTATCACAGAGAAATGTCAACCTGAAGCATACTGCAACACATGAAAGGGCGCACAAAGTTGATCAAATCCACATAAGAAGACCCTGGGAAGCAAAAGAAATATACAAAAAAGGCACAGGGATGTGTGACAAAGAGTAGGAGCCATCAAAGAGATGGGTCCAATGCCATCAAAGGGACTAGGGCCGACACATAGGCAACAAAGCTCATAGGGCTAACTTGTAATAGAAAAAGGCAAGCCCACAAAGAGGAGTTGACAATTAGAAAGGGGCCAACATGTATCGGGAAGCCACATATGTTTGAGAAGAGCAAATGTATAGGGAGAGAGGCTGACTTGTATCACAGAGAATTGTCGACTTGAGGCATACTGAAACACATGAAGAGGATGCATAAAGTTGATGAAATCCACATAAGAAGATCTAAGGAAAGCAAAGGAGACAGCCTCAAAAAATGCACAGGAATGTGCGACAGAGTAGGAGATCCACCCACAACAAAAGGTTTGCAAGAGTTTGTAACATGGGTTCAGGAGTGTGCAGATACACAAAAATAACTAGTATGTTCACAATCCATATATATATTTTGTTGCGTTAAATGATTTTCATCTAAAAGGAAAATAGAAAAAAGAGAAACTATGTAAGATTATTGTGTACTGTGTTGATGGGACTACAGCAGTAGGGTGCCATTGAGATATCGTAGCAAATTCAGAGATGTTTAGTATGTTTAACTTTTTTTGTAAGGCTGGTCAATTATTACCACATGGAAAGAGGGAATACCTGTGATTTTTTAATACAAGTGATTAAACAAAATCATCTTGGGAAACGAGGTGCACAGTACAACAGATGATGCTCAACTGAGTTTGATGCAAGAAATCGAGAGGTTGTGATGTTAATCAAGCTCTCTGAGATCGATAATAAACTGCCTGAAGTGCAAGCTGGTGATGATGCTTTCAAGATTTAAGAGCATTTGGAAAAACATGCATGAGACGTCAGATAAAGGTAGAGATTTTTTCATAAAGATTTTGTTGTTTAAAATAAAGACAGAGGAATATGAGTCTTCTTAGTACCACTTTTTGAAAATAACAGTGATTAGAGATCAATTGAAAGCTATTGATAGAGAAGTTGAAGAAGACATGGTAATAAATACGTTAAAAAGTCTACTTCCTTCGTATGAAAATTTTGTTAAAACTTTGAATAGAACTTCTAGAGATGTTGATCTAAAATTTGAGCAAACTGAGTAATAAGCTTTTATAGAAGGATAAGTGGAAGAAGCAGTTTGAAAGTAATCGAGTGAATGAAGATTCAGAAGTAGCTTATAATTACAAACATCAAATAGATAAGAACCACAAGCCAAAGAGGGCTACAAAGCAAGACACTGAAACTTTCGGTAATGTTCACAACGGAGTGAAGGAGGATTCTATCACATCAACTAGGGGACTTGCACCCCAAAATAAACTAATATATTGGAAAAGTTTTTAGTGCAGATAATGCCTCCACTTTTGTCTCACAATTGTTATCCATGTGGGAATACACATTACGCACACATATCGCAAGAGGAATTATCAATGTGAAACAAAATCCCATTATAAGGACATGCCATTGAGGAAATAGCTTGTAATTAACAAACACAAGCCAGAGAGGACCCACAAGGCATGACACTAAAACCGTCATCAACGTTAGTACTAGAGTGAGGAAAGTGACTATCACATCAACTAAGGAACATTCAACCCAAAGCCAAAGTCCAAATCGGCAAATATCTTGATGCAGGTAATTAGCAAATAAATAGGAAAAAAAAGTATTGTAATAATAGGTAGTACTTGAGTAGTTTACACATTTATTGTCCTGCTGACCCAAACAATGAAGCAAGAGATTGAATTATTTTGAGTACTTTCTTTCCTATATGGAATGTGTGCAGAATCGTTGCTGGAAAAATTTCTCATTTGTCGACCAATACACTAATGGACCTAATTGCTTGGATAATTTTGGTGGGGTTCCAACTTTCCATCATAAGCAAGAAATATACCTCATGTTTTAGCTCATGGAATCTCTGAATGATGCTTGTGTCAACCAACACACTAATGGACTAATATTTTGGATAACTTTAGTAGGATTCCAACTTTCCAGCATAAGCAAAAAATGTACCTCATGTTTTAGTTCATCACGTCTCTGAATGGCTTCATCCAGTTCTTCTTTGACCTAAATCAAATATGATAGAAGATAGAAATGAATATGTTTGAGCAAAATACATAATTACATTGTAAAACAAAAGAATTACACCTCATAGAAACAGAAAAGCAATCTTCTTTTTAAAAATTAAAATTTTAAATCAAATTATGGTTTATAAAAATTACCTTTTCCAGATCCTTCTCTTTCAATGTACTCGTTAGCTTTTGTTTACTTGAATTTTCATCTATCTTTAAACTGTTGACAAATGACAGACAGTAATTGCAACAATGTTTTACCTGCTAATACTTGATGAAATGATCAACTATAGACTTTCATTACTAGTGAGAAAATCAACCAAACACCTAAATTCATCAATCACAAAATATGAATGGGATGAACTTAGCAAGCAATCATAAAGCATACCGTTCATATCTCTTAGGGGAAGGAGACAGGGATGCATTACGCTTTTTGTCTGATGAACTGCCAGAATAACTTCTTCCTAGTAAACCAATGCGCACCATAAACAATGAATTTCAATAATCCTGGAGTAGCTTCCAATATAGTCAAGATGTTTATGATTCAGAAATTTATAGACACAAATAGAATGGTGCACCTCTTGGGGATCGGGCCCTTTCACGTAGAGAACGCTTCACTGTTGAATTCAAGTTTCTAGGAGATGGCTTCTGGTCCCTTGGAGAAGAAATATGGCGTGCAGCTCTGCAAAAAATACAATATCATGGACAATCTAAATTTAAATGCTACAATTTTGAATGGAAAAAAATGTTTGCCCACAATCATAAGAAAACCGATTTCTGCTCTCATTTACACAGCAGACTCAGCAGGCATAGAATGCAACTAGTTGGGAATCTCACCAAGAAAATGTCAAATCAGCAAGAGTATCAATGATTGTGATAACAAGAAGCTTTTCTAGTGTAATAATGAAAGTTAATAAAAAACATAACCTTTGAAAAGGACAATCAATTCCCTTCCCCAACACTGCCCGCAAGAGGGTGGTTGACCTCAGAAAAAGCTTCAACTAGCCTCTAGAAAGAAATATGGGAAACTATATGGTGACTCAGAAAGGTCCAACAATAACAATCTTAAATGAAATATCAAAGTCATTAGTGCAGGGCCGAAAGAATTGCAAAAATAAATATCAACTTAGACAGATTTAGCACATGGGAATGCTAATGCTGAAGAGTAAAATAAACAGAAGCAAAAATAATGGGCCCAAAAAAATACAATCTTTGCAAATTCTAGTATTAAATAATTTAACAGAAACTGAGTGCTGTGATACATCTTAAAGTGGGACACACTAGAAATGGGAAGGAAATAATAAGAATATCAACCTAGTTCTGAGTTGGTAAATACTAAAATGTTCTTTATTTGAAAAAGTTGTTACAATGTGTTTTGTTTTTACATCTTCAATTTACTTATAAGTTATGACAAAATTGCTGCTTTCAAAATCTGATTACCCTGTATCCTATTCCCATGTCTTGCAAAAGATTAACCTCTAGGTTATGAAACTCTTGGAACTCATTATGAACAGTGAACCAGAGAGACTGGAAAAACAGCCTTTCTCAATGTAAGCAATCCATCTAATTTCACATAAGCATTTTACAGAAAACATGCCACACTTGAGATTGTGCTTAGACACGACCTCCCTTGCAGTCTTTTTAGAGAGATAATACTTGTAACTCCAGTTCCCTGGAGGTCACCACATTTCTGCCACTTAAAGTCCAAAGTATGCAGTGTAATAGCTCAAAAAATGCAGAAACGTACCTTTTGACTTATCAGATTGACAAGGTTTGAAAGTGTACCCCATCTTTTGGCCTTTGGATTGCTATTCAGGATTTTGGGTCCATTTCTATGATAAAGTCATTTTTGCCAATGGGGACAAGGTTTGAACCCTAGACAACTTTATTGACAAACTATCTATTTAACCAGCTACACCAAAATCATTTTTATGTCTAATGCAATGAATGACAAAAGGAGTTTTTTTAGTCAATAGCCATGTTACCCCCTGACATGTAGGGGTGATTTGATGATCGATGCCTTTGTGATTTTAATCACATCTATCAGTTCCACAGATGAGCATTTTACAGAAAACATGCCACAATTGGGATTCTGCTTAGACACCACCTCCGTTGCAGTCTTTTTAGAGAGATAATACTTGCAACTCCAATTCCCTAGAAGTCACCACATTTATGCCACTTAAAAGTCCAAAGTATGTAGCGTAACAGCTGAGAAATTGCAGAAACATCACTTTTGACCTATCAGAGTGACAAAATTTGAAAGTGTACCCCACCTTTTGGCCTTCGGATTGCTATTCAGGATTTTGGGCCCATTTCTACGATAAAGTTGTTTTCGCCAATGGGGACAAGATTTGAACCCTAGAGTATTTTATTCACCAAACCATCAATTTAACCAGCTACGCCAAAATCATTTTTGAGTCTAATGCAATTAATGAGAAAAGGAGCTTTTTTAGTCGATGGTCATGTTACCCCCTGACATGTACGGGTAACTTAATGATCGATGCCTTTGTGATTTTAATGACATCTATTAGTTTCACAGAAAAGATGCCACACTTAAGATTCTGCTTAGACACCACCTCCCTTACAGTCTTTTACAGAGATAATACTTGTAAATCCACCTCCCTGGAGATCACCACATTTCTGCCACTTAAAGTTCAAAGTATGTAATGTAATAGCTCAAAAAATTCAGAAACATGCCTTTTGACGCATCAGATTGACAAAATCTGAATGTGTACCCCACCTTTCGGACTTCGGATTGCTATTCATGGTTTTAGGACCATTTCTATGATAAAGTCACTGTTGCCTATGGGGTAAAGATTTGAACCCTAGACTACCTTATTCACCAAACTATTAATTTAACCAGATACAACAAAATCATTTTATTTCTAATGCAATGAATGCGAAAAGGAATTGTTTTAGTCAATGGCCATGTTACCCCCTGACATGTAGGGTGACTTGATGCCTTTGTGATTTTAATTGCATCTTCCAGTTCCACAGATGAGCTCTATGGTTTGCCCATCGATAGTTGCAAAAGACACTTCCAGCTTGTTCAGATCACCTTGCCCATGGATAGTTGCCAAAGACACTTCCAGCTTGTTCAGATCACCTTGCCCATGGGTAGTTGCCAAAGACACTTCCAGCTTGTTCAGATCACCATTTCATGTTTCAGAGATTGATGGGAACTTTTCAGTGGATGCTAGTGTTATGACATATGCTA
Source organism: Pseudotsuga menziesii (assembly GCA_001517045.1). Taxonomy (NCBI): domain Eukaryota; kingdom Viridiplantae; phylum Streptophyta; class Pinopsida; order Pinales; family Pinaceae; genus Pseudotsuga; species Pseudotsuga menziesii. The sequence continues at coordinate 271,217 of LPNX011088503.1, forward strand.
TACTTATTTTCCTTCTTCTTTGTGGGAGATGACCATGCTAGTGTTGCTCTATAGTGGCCCATATACATTAAATTGCTGTTTCATAGCTAAAGATGTATCATGGTGTGGTCATAATTCCTTTTTAGATAAGTGTGTAGCCTGGTGAGTCAAGTGTATCACTAGGGATTTAAGTAGGTGTGACGCTCATTTCATGTCATTTACAACATTTTACCTAGCCATTTTTCATTCCATGTCATTTCACAAGCTTGTTCACCCATTTCAATCATGTCCCCATTTTCATAACTGACTTATCATATGTTATGTTTCAAGGTCTCTATGTTATTCCTATGTGTGAATGCCTAAGCCAAAGTTAAAAGAGTCAAAGTACCCTAAGGTTGATGCAGCTAAATTATAAATGTGATATATGTGAGCAATGCCCCCTTGCAGAAAGCCAAGTTCCCTATGTCCTAGGTTATCAAAGCCAAATATAAAGCAAAGCAACTAAGTCAATAATATATATATCATAGTTTTAAAAATCAAATCGGACTCGGAATAGGTCCAGGGTCAACTCCGAATCGGAATCGGAATTGGAATCGGTAATGAATCGGTCATAAATCGGTTGATTTGAATTTAATGAATCAGTTTACTCAAAAATACATAAAATACTTAAATATTAAAGAAAAACAACATTTTAAAGATTCTATTCCATGATTCCAAGCATTAGAGACAAAATATCCGAAGTCTGCTCATGTATATACCATATAAGGGTCAATATATCAAGACCGCACAAAGTGCATTGTGCAATACATATCTAGGAGACTAAAACTGGAACAAAATACATAACCCATGAGGCCTATAGGCTATATGTCTTGTAGAATCTAAAAAACAACAGGCTACATAGTAAACTACATAATAGTGAATTCCATTGACTACATAGTCAACTGTCATACCTCATCAATGATCAAACTCATCATCACTGCTAGAAGTAGAAGTAGAACTAGAAGAAGAAGAACTAGGACTAGCAAAGGCATCATCATCTGGCTTAGGCTCAGGCTCCTTAGGCCCGAGGGTTGTCACTAAATAGGTTACGGGTTGGTTTAGGTAACTCAGGTTAGGAAAAAATTAAAAAACAGAATAAAACATGAAAAAACCCTATTTTTTTGAGTGCACAGGTCCACACAAAAATCAACCAATTTTTAACATAACTCAGCCAATCAGACTGGTTTGGTACCGAACCGGCCGATTTTTCTTCTATATGTGCTCTCAAGGTCTACTGTCAAGGTTTGATCTTATCATTATGGTCAAGGTCTGATGCCAAGATCTGATCTATCATTATGTGCTGCGTTGTTGCTCACTTCACTCACTATTATTTAGTCATTCCATAGCATTCAAAAAACAAATTTATTCCCTGCTGATATGGACATGTGGATGTGGCTCACAAAAACATTGTTATGACCTGCTTCATGCTTATGCTGAAATGGTATTTAAAATTGTCAATTATAAATGATGCCTTTAACTCATCAAATTATTAGTCATGGTACATGGATGGCTAATATGCATGAGAATTCTATTTTTTCTTTATAACTTAAAGTTCTACTCTCTTGATTCCTGAATGGTTTTAACTCTTATGCCTATTTTTTAGTTATTATAAAAATCATTTTATACATTTTTGTATTTGCCATTTCTCCATCGTATTTGGACCTTGACTTTTCATAAATTTGGTGGATCCATATCCATATCCTGGTAGCATAGCAAAAAAGGCATGGCATGGCCAAGGAGAAGTTTGTTTGACAGAGAAATAGTCAAATTGAAGTTAAGTAGGGCATGTGTTTTCTTTTTAATTTTTTGAAGTTCAACTTTAGAGAAAATGACATGACAACAAAGACACAATCTCAGATGCTAAAGAAATCAAAGCAGAAAGGGAAGGTATCAGTCAAAAAAGCCTCGCGTCACTAAGAAGGGAACCACCAAACACGCATAGGCAAAATAGAAAAGAGCAAACCTGCAATCTCTACACAGCACGAAAAAGACACCCGCAGAATTCACACTGTGAAGAGAAGATGTAAATCCTAAAGCTAAGTTGCACTGAAACGGATACGGGGAGGGAAACAAATACCACAAATTTTGAAAAATGTGGGATATGATACGGCAAGGAAAGGGCGGCAGGCTTATATATATATCAAAAAGGCCACGAGACATACATACTTTAAAGTTTAGACTACCATTCATCAATTACATTTAAAGGTAGTTGTTTCATTTATAACAATTAAAATCAGCAAACCCAAATATTGTCTTAAACAATATTCTTCTATCTCAAGAGCCATAGATAAGTCACCCGCTGGCAAGCATTTAAACAGGAACATGTCAAATACTTCTAAACATCGATTTCAAACCCTAAAATTACTTGATGGATGTATCCAAATGTTACCATCTAACAAATATTACGTTGTTTACACCTCTAGAAAAGTNCCAAAAGGGACTAACTGACTGGCTCTTAAAGGGCCTAAATTCATAGGATTGTCGATGATTTGCAACCGACTTGGATATTCAAATTTGACATAATCAACCATGTTTGAAGGGGATTAATTAAGCACACAATTATAAATAAGTGAGCTCATGTTTTAGTGCAACTTAGGTGTGAGTTTGATGACATGCAATATTGCACTCTATGCAATAATACTATCTCTAGACACTAATGAGTTTGCTTGGATATGTTGTTTATGTTTTATGGTTTATACTAATAAAAATGCTTGAAGTAAGATTAAAATATCACATGCACATCTTATGGAGAACTGGCTAAACGACGCACCATCATAATTCTCTCCACAACATAAGGATAGGGATATGGAGTACTAGCAATGGAGTAAATAAGGCCATAGGTCAAGGGTTCATACTAATTCAAAAAGGAAAAGAAGAAAACTAAAGTTTGATGGAAGATTATTGAAAATATGTGTTGGTTTATGTAACCCTTCATAAATGTAGTACGCTATTTTGTATGGCTAAAGCTTCCATTGTATCAATTTTGATATGCAAGTTGATTTATCACATATGAAAGTCATTGGGGTTTATTTAAAACGAAGTTGTGAGGAATTGGAAAAAAAACTGAAAAGAAAAAAAATTTAAAAAAAGTCATTCTACTTCCACACTAGGCTGTGAAACTATCACTATAGTAGACAAGAATTTGATACAATAAAATGTCCACAGATCAATGATTTTTGACCCAACGGTAGGTCTCTATCAATTTTAGAAAATTACAATGAAACACAATCAGTGAGACATAAGATGTCAAATTACCATTCACCAATTTAGGATTCAGGTTTTTCTCTTGATTTATAAGCTTTGTGGCTTTATATCTATGTTTTGAGGTTCAATTTAAGGTTATGGTTTTATAGTTTGCCTTTGGGGTTATTTATTTGTTTATTTTCATGTCAAAAAATCAATATTTCTAGTCAAAAACTTACCTTGTAGCAGTTGAAACGTTTCAAAAAACTAGGAAATTGCTGGAAACGGCTGGAAACTCTGGAAACGTTTCAGGAAACGGCTGAAAATGGAATGGAAACGTTTCTAATTTTTGGATACGGCTTGGAAACGTTTCAGTGGCGTTTCCAAGTCGTATCCCCTCCGTTTAAGTTTCTGAAACGGGGAACGAAGTTTCCCCTCCCCTTCCTAGAAGTTTCCGGTAACTTAGTCCTAAAGAAATAGAGATTATGTGCACAGCAGAGTGGACACATGCAAACCCAACCCAAAGCTAGCATAGAGTGTAGCCAGAAAGAAAAACGTGACTTTTTCCCGAAGCAATTTTTTGCACAGAAAACAACCATAATTTTTTTCCTTACACACAAACTATGCAGCCAAACAGGTAGAGGCAAGGACGAGGACAATAATTGAAAACCAAACCAGAGAAAAAAATCACAAATTTCCGAAGCTAACTCTTAAACTATCAAAGCCCAAATATTGTAATCATTGTGAAAAGAATAATTACACTAAAGAAGAGTGTTTCCTTAAAGAAAGACATGAAGCTGAAAGAAATAGAGGAGAAGGCAAGAGGTAAAAAATAAGTTTTCTTTTTAAATTGACACATGTGAAACTGAAGTATTACATCAGACAGGAACAAAATGCATTAGGTTTCAAGTGATAATTCTAGAAACATAACAAATGTTGTTTATGTTCCAATTTTAAAAGTGTATCTACTTTCTAACATTAAAATCATGGATAAGAATTTTATTGTTATTTTAATAAGAGGCGATGTTTAATTAAAGATAGAAATAATAAAGTAATCACTAGAGGAATTCAAAGCAATGATATGTACAGACTTAAAAGTGTTCCCAATAAACAATAGCCATTCTTGGCATGTTCTAGTTCAAAAGAATTAGTGTTGGCATGAAATGTATGGCCATCTGAATTACTTTTATCTGGGATTACTTAGCAAACATAATATAGCAATTGGGTCATCAAACTTCAAAGGTCCAAGAGGAGAAAGTTGCTTGAGAGGCATGTTTGGCAGGGAAGCAGTGATGTCTCAAGTCTGATGAGCAAAATAAGGACAACAACCGTATTTGATTTAATTCACGGTTATGTTTGAGGCCCTATGAAAACTCAATCTCTTCGAGGAGATAATATTTTGTTACATTTATTGATGATTTATCAAAAATAATTAGGTCTAATCTTGAGAAATAAATCAGAAATGTTCAAAAATTTAAAAAAATTCAAAGCAATGGTTGAAAAGGCAAGTGGATGAGTATTCTTATGAGAATAATTTGGAAGTGGTCAACAAGGAGAATATGAATCAAATAGATTGCATGATTTTTTGTTACAAACAAGGCATTCAAAGACATACCTCAGTTGCATACAGGCTACATCTCTTGGAGTTGTTTGTTGACCGCTTTGTTGGATGGAATGTATCATTTTCCGCTTAGCTTGTCCATTTTGTGTTCTTTCTCTTTTGAAATCATATCTCCTCTGTTTATGTTCATTTTGACCCTGTCGTTGGTCAATATGTTTTTTGTAATTTGAGTTTCGATAAGGAGTTCTTGTTGTTTGTTTTTCTACTGGATTGAGTTCTTTTTTAACGATGACGGGGACCGAATTTGTATTTGTTTCTTCTTCCTCAACTTCAATTTGTTTTCCGAAGAGTCTAGATGCTTCCTTCTGGATTTGAACTAACTTGTTCTCTAATAGATTATTATTATTTTGAATCTTCTCGAACCTTTCGTCTTACGACTGTCCTCTTTTAATTTCTTGATTTGTTCCTCTAGTTTTTTATTAAGATTTCTTAGACGATGGTTTTCTTCTTGTTGTTTTAGTATTCTTCCTTCAATTTCTTCATTGGAAAGTTTTGTCTTCCGACTATTTTTTAGTTTCTTGATTTTCGTAAGTAATGCCTTGTTATGAATTCTTGGTCGAAATAGTTCTTCAGTATTGCTTGCTAATTTGCCATTGATTTCCGCAATTTCTAACTGCGCTTCTTTTTAGTGTCATCATACTTTGGTTGGAGTTCTTCCTTTTGTTGTTGATGTCGACATATCTCTGATTCTTGACTTTTTAGCTTTCTCTGGATTTGCGCCAGTTCATCATCTTTGTCCATGATGAGCTCGTCTAAATGTTTTATCTCTTCTAATTCGTGATTGCATCTATAAGGTTTTTCTTCATCATTTTCAGATCTTTTGATTTTGTTTTCGAGGCCTTGGTTGTGATTTTTTAATTGAGATATTTCTACATCTTTATCTGACAGCGTTTTCTTGAGTCCTTCATTATCTCTTTGGGACCAATAGTTTTTTTGCTCCCATTATTTGTTTGTGATATCCTGCTTTGTAATCTCAAATTGTAGATGATGATAGTTTGCTTTATATTGCTCTAACTCACTTAGTACTGCTTGTAATCGTAACTGTAGTTCTGATTTTGTAATCGCCATAATTCAATGTCTGAACGATAACTTGGTCTTCCTTTGACTTTGAATTCTTCAATGATAATGGTCTTCGACTTTAAAGGAAATTATTCTTTTGACTTGAATTTATGTCTTCTTATTTGGTCTTATTTTGGTATTCTTCTCTTCTTTTTATCAAAGTAATTATTTCTACCAAAATTTTAATAACTATAATAATAAATAATAAATTTATTATATAGTTAGTATTTTTTTTGCGAATTATAAATAATAATAATAATATTATTATTCTTATTATATATTGAAATCTTGTAATTTTAAGAAAAACTATAATAAAAATTTATTACTCAAAAAATATTTTTATTATTATAAATTTCTTGGAATGTGCTTAGGATTAGGGTTTTGGTATGATGATGGATGACAATGTGGAGATGAGAGGTAAAGGAGTAAATGGATGTGGCTTACGCTAGTGTGGAGTTAGGCTTACGTATTGATGGAGGGTGGTAGAGCTGATGTGGAGCAGGGACCAGGAGATCGGAAGTGGGAAGTGGGAGCAACGCGAGCAGGAATGTGGAGTTTGCGAATGAGTTGGTCGCAGGTGAAAGTCACGGGGGAGTGGAGTGTGTGCACGAGAGAAGGTGGGAGCGCTCTTTGAAGGAGGAGTGTTGGATGATGGGCGTGAGAGAGGAGGAGAGGGCGGGAGGTCGCAAAGGGAAGGGTGTAGGATGAAGAGGATGGGAGACAAAAGGATGGGGGTTTCGCGGGGGAGGTTGTGTGGATGGGAGTTGCGTGGGGGTTGCAGGGAAGGGACTCAGTGGTGTGTGCGGGAGTGCCATTGTGGGTCCGGTTGGGTGCAGGATAATGGTGGCCTGGAGCTGATGGGAGAAGTTGAGAGCCAGCTACGAAGGGAGGAACAGTGTAGATGTGTGAGCGCGGGAGAAGGAGCCGAGGGGAGGGAGTGTGCAAGCGTGGAGAGAGGAGTGAGTAATGAGTGCGAGCGAAAGGGGATGGAAATGCAGGTGTTGAATGGTGAAAGCGAGCAGGTGGCACAACGTGGCGGGAAGATAGAAAGATGGAAAAGGGGGGAGAGTGACGCTGTGTGCACAAGCTACGAGCTCGGAGGTGACCGTGTGAAAAGAGAGGTGAAATACCTAATCTAGAGAAACTCTAAATTGTTGGTAAAAAATAAAATGTGGCCAAAAGCCAGAATCATATCGTGTCCGAGAATCGAAGCGCTCTAATACCAATGAAACAATAAAGTTGTTTCTTAAAGGAATAACCAACATAAATACACAAGATAATACATGAATGGATAAATAATAGAATATAAAATTGTTAAGATATATTTTACAAATACATTGCCTTGGGCTTTATCAACCATTTTGCACCTTTTCAATATAAGTCATGTCTTTTGACTTTTCATAATTATTTAATTAATTATTTCTTATGTAATAATTATTAGTTATTAATATTAATATTAATTATTAATTTATGTTATGTTATAAAAAAAATTATATAACAAACCGCAAGCCTATGTCAATACCGATGATGACCAACTTGAAGAAGCTTGATGCTTCTTAGTCAGAATTGGTTGATCACACCATGTATCAACGGATCCAAATCTATACTACACCCACATTGGTGAGGATCCATTTATCCTTATCCTTTATGTGGATGAACTCTTTCCTATGGGGTCAGAAAATCTCATCAAAGAATGCAAGAGGGATCTAGCTACAGAGTTCGAGATGAAGGATATTAGTCTAATGCATTATGTTTTGGGGTTGGGGGTGTTGCAAAGCTAGGTCAGATTTTTCTTAAACAAGGGAAGTATACAATTGAGATCTTGCAAAGATTCAAGATGGAAGACTGCAGGCCTATGTTGACACCCATGACGACCAACTTGAAGAAGCTTGAAGCTTCTGCTTCAGAATTGGTTAATCCCACCTTGTATCATCAACTAATTGGGTCCTTAATGTATCTAGTCAACACCAGACCAGAAATTTGTTTGTTCTGAACACTCAATCTGTTTATGGTTGAGCCTAGGAGAGTGCACTTGATCGTAGCAAAACATGTTCTCCATTACTTGGGTGGCACTGTAGATTTTAGGTTGAGCTATGTCCAGGAGGATGGAGTCAGACTAGTTGGTTTCAGTGACTAAGATTGGGCAAGCAGTGCAGTTGACAGGAAGAACACCTCCGAGTGTTGCTTCAACCTAGGCTCGGCAATATTGTCTTGGTTTAGCAAGAAGCAGAAGTCGGTTGCATTGAGTTCTGATGAGGCAGAGTATATGGATGCTAGTTTGGCAAGTTGTGAGGCCATATGGCTTCGCAAGCTACTTGTTGAGTTATTTGGTCAAGAGTTGCTTCCAACGATGATTCATTGTGACAATCAGAGTTGCATTAAACTCTCGGAGAATCTAGTGTTTCAAGACCAATCGAAACACATTGAGACCAGATACCTCTTTATCCGGGACTATGTTCAAAGAGTGGCAGTGCAACTTCAGTATATATCCATAGATGAGCAGGTTGCGAACATCCTCGCGAAGGCTTTGATGAAAGGGAATTTGTCAAATTCATAGATAAGTTGGGGGTGGTGCAAAACAGCTTCATCGCTAAGAGGGAGTGTTGTGTTTTTATAGCTCAGATGGTCCTCTACACAGGCTTGGTGTCTAAGCATGTAAAAAGTGACCAAAGTGACTTTCCTAGACATTAACTTTTTTTTATAAAGTTAAGTGAATTTTGCTTTATGGTGAGTGAAAATGATTGAAGTTGTGGTAATAAGATTTAATGCATTGACAACCATTGATCTTGGGACCCCAAGATTTAATGCATTTAGTATATGATTTAATCTAGAGAATAGATTTATTGGGCACTGAAACAGGTAAAGTGTTTGAGAAAAAATTACATGGGTGTTCACAACATCAAGATAAATGTACTAGATCACCATAAAAAAGTATGCCAGGGAGAAAGACTCCATAATAACAAACACAAACCATAGTGAGTATGCTAATAGTTAAATCACCACATCTAGAATGTAGATTTTTCACTAGTTTTCAGCCACTAGTTTTAAGTAAAAATTATATCTCTGTTTATGACATTCTCAGAAAAATAAAGTGCTGGAAATAAACAAAAATTTTCAAACTTAAAACACTGCTGTAAATAATCTTTTTCAGTGACAATAAATAAAAATCAGCATGCCATTTAATCACACAGAACACTAGGATTTTTGGCCAATGGCCCTGGAAAAACCCGCAAGGGGAAAACCAGTCAGAGAGAGAGTATTTTTATTTTTTAGGAGAAGTTTATCATTTACAGCAATACACAGAAAATATCAAACCAACTTATCTCAACCCGGAAGATAAATTTCTGTCTTGATTTGTGTGCCGAACAGCAAAAATCAAACTCTGATTTTTTTATGTTTTCTGCCTCGATTTTCGTGCCACTGTACGGACTGTATAGACCTCGAAATCCATGCCCAAAAAATTTCTCAAAAAATCGTGCCCAAAAATCTGCCTCGAAAATCGTGCATGCTGCCTCGAAAACCGTACCGTATGGACTGTACGGACCAGCAATAAATGTTGTTGTCTTCTCCTCAATTTATGTGCCCTCTTTGCTACTGTCATTTCCCTCGATTTGCGTGCTGCAAATTTTTCCTCTTGCTCAGGAAAAATGGAAACTTTCTCTCTTCACTCCCTCAGCTCTCTCTTCTCACTTCAATCTGCAAAAGTGAGGCAAAATGCCTTTCCCTTGCCTTTTTGAGTAAACCCTAAGGTGAGTCTAATCTAACGGTGGATATTAGATTAGATCAAGGGCTGAAATTAAATGTTCATATTTTATTTCTAAAATATTAATTTCACTCACCCACTTAAATTTATCAAAAAGGGTCATTTAATGCAAGGGTCAATTTAAGTCCCCTCTCTAAGTGACTAAGGCAAAAGTCACTAGGGGGCACTTCCCTAGGTACAAAACTAACACAGAAGCAATAATTAACCAATAAAACATAGGGAAACCCTTAGTTGATGGGTATCCCCCCTCCCCATGAATGTGTGTTGCCAAGAACACTTGTTTAATTGTTTCCCCTAGGGCACATTGCCACGGTGGGATTATTCTGATTACTTATTATTATCATAGCATGGTTAGGTGATGTGTCTTGTGTTCTTGGTTAGCATCATCATTTCTTGTGTGAAGGCTTGCATCTAGCACATGTACCAAAGGTCAATCAAATATGTGATCAATACGATGCAAGACCCTAAAATACCCCTCCAACACCACATGTGCTAGATGCAAGCCTCCACACAAGAAATGATGATGCTAACCAAGAACACAAGACACGTCACCTAACCATGCTATGACAATAATTATTAAGCCGTCAAAATAATCCCACCGTGGTAATGTGCCCTAGGAAAAGCAATTAAACAAGTGTACTTGGCAACGTACTCTCCTCTATCCATTAATTGCCATCCACTAGAAGTATGCCAAGAGGGTGATCCATCAAGCAAAGGCATGAAACATGAAGACAGCCACTAGATGAACCACTAAACATGATAATCCACCATAGAAGAGTGAGTGTCCTCCACCAAAACACCTATCCAATAGCATGAAGGTGTATACTCTCAAATCTCAATCCATCAAAAGCTCCATAGGTACCATGATGCAAAACCCCTTCATTTGTGAAAAAATCACATTATTCATAATGAAAACCACATGTGTAAGCCTCGTGCAACATAAGGGGTAACAGTCCCCATAATAAAATTCTGTCATTTTTTACTTCTCAAGATTATATCATTTTTGAATCTCAGATTGCTCATGTCTGAATCCTAGCTTATTGATTCCTGGCAAATGATAGCATATTCTGAACAACAATACGGAATTAAAAATAATATGTTAGGAACTTATTTGTTTCCTCAAGTAGCACACATAAAAATCCGCAATTCCCCTATTACTTATGTTCAATCCACTCCTACTTTCTACTGTAAATGGTTATGTTTCAAATAGCAAGTAAAACCAAAAATTGGAGAATTATCAACTAGCACACCCACAGGTAAAGTGGCCGGTGAACGTCGATAGGGGCAGCCAGCCACTTAGTTTTGTTGAGATGCTGGTCGTTAAACAAAGGATAAAGATTAAACTAATTACCAGATTGTTATAGTAATCCATTTATGGTATAACATAAACATTAATTAATATAAAAATCAAACAAATACTATTTAATTAAAAAAAAAACTCATGAAAAAAACAAAAAACAAAAACTGATATCTGCTTAACTGAAGCTTTATTTAAATCTTAATCAAGATGTATTTAAGCATAACAAGATACGACAACCATGAAATGAATCCCGGCTGTACATTTGTTACACTCGGGTTAATCTTGTTGATCTGCTCAAGGAAGTCCAAAATCTCAGATATATCTAAACACCTATAGGCATAATTATGTCGACTCAACTAGGATGTTCATTTTTCCTACATTTCATAATACTACACAACGTCACATACAAAGTATTGTCTTAGATAAGCATGAAAACTGACCTCTAGACTTAACTGCATTGCATATCAAGCTTACAAAGTATTGTCTTAGATAAGCATGAAACCTAACCTCTGGACTTAACTGTATTCCATATCAAGCTTACAAAGTATTGTCTTAGATAAGCATGAAAACTAACCTCTGGACTTAACTGCATTGCATATCAAGCTTATGTTTAAAGTTGTAGATACAGTTCGAAGAACACACATAATGTTGATTTGTTGTCAGTGGTGATTTCAAGCTAATAAGAATAATCAAAACATGGTGATCATTTCCACTGGAAGCATTTTTAGCTACAATATTGAGACAACTATTCAGTCTTTAAAGAGCTTCAAAAGTGCAGGAAAAATGAGTCTGTGTCTGAGTTGAGCTCTGAGAGAGGACATTCCCTTCCTGTGAACAATGTTCAGCTACGCCTCATGGTAGCTGACCCACACTAGAAGCCAACATCAAATGCCAGATAAATACTTTCCTAAGAACGGACAAATCTACCACCAAGAAGAACTACACCTAAATCAAAGGCTGCAGGAAAAAACAAAGAAAATAGCACTTCAATGTTAAGGGCCAAGGGCTGAATCACTTTTGGATGACTAAGGGCAGAATCAGGGAAAATCTAACAAGACTGATCTTGCTGGACAAATAATGGTGCTCCATCAATTTTGGAGGACAGCTTAGAACAGAGGTAAAATATGCCACAGTATTGCAAGACTAACAAATAACAAAACAATTATAATATGCAATAAAAGTATGAATATGGACCTCACCCAATCCTATTTCTGAATCTTGATTCTCTATCTCGATCCAAATCACTATCTCGATCTGTGTCTCTGGCTTTGTCTCTAAAACGCTCTCTTTGCTGCTCTCTGTCTTCATCTCTGTCATCCCTTTCTCTGTCTCTGTTTCTGTCTCTGTCTCTGTCTCTGCTGTCTCTGTCTCTGTCTCTTGCCCTGTCCCTAAAATTGTTATCTCGAGCAAAGGTCGCCCTTGATGTCTTACTCTTTACTTCATTCACTCTTACAGTCCTTCCACCAATTGCCTAAATATGAAAATTAGCAGTCCATTAATATAATCAAAGAAATGGAAACAGATAAGCACTTTGATCTCCAAAATCATGCACCAGGGCCCTATAGTCAATAAATTTGTCCAAGCAACTATAGTGGAACAAGCGATGTCATCGTATTGTAAAAAACAACTTATTATCAAATACAAAGACATGTTATTGAACCCGCAGGGCCGCACCCTTCCATCCATGTCACTGATTGCATTAACTGCAGCTCTGGGATTAGTAAAAGTTACAAATCCATAGCATTTGCCCCCAAACTCTCGGTCATTCACAATCTGCATGACACTCAAGCAGAACGAATGAGGATATAGTTTTTAAAAAATCTTATTATAAATCAGAACTATCACAATGAGAATTTGCAATCTCTGAAGACAAATGACCATTTAATGTAACACAGCTTAATACTGCTTGCCAAGACAAAGTAAAACTTTAAAGTTACTGAATACATGGAGTCTTTGTTTAAATTTCAAACAACACCGGTGCCCTGACAAAAATGCATCCAACAAACACCACTACATGTATAATGATCCAGAATTTTTTAGGCATTTTTGGATGAGAATCATGGCTAGGCCTATATGGAGATGCTAAATTTGTTTAGGGAGATGCTAAATTTGTTTAGGGATAAGCAGAGGCAACGAAATCCTGGCAGAATCTCTGAATTCATAGATCTAAAAAAAATGGACCCGAAAGCAGATAGGGAGTTTGACCAAATCCATAACTCTGGCTTCAAATGTTCCCGTGATACACTCTTTAAAGTAGTACCGGCTAGAAATGAACCTAGCTATCAGAATATATTTAAGCACACAAAGCAAAAAGAAAGTGGGGTGCTCAACAAAAGAAAATTTAAGGGCAACCACAGTCATGACATACTTCCTTGTTGTTCATCCACCTGTCAACAAGTTCAATATCCAAGGAGACAAAATGATTCACAATCATTTCTTCCTAAAGTGAAAGCAAACTTTCCTACTTTGTAGTCAGAAGGGTATGAAGGATGTCTACACAAAAGTCTTGGGGTTTTAGGAGATATGACAAATGTATCCCGAACATCACATATAAAGGAGAAAGATGATTTAGTTTATGTAATCATTGATATAATACTAGTTGTCAAAGGAAAGAAATACTGATGATCATTCTGTTAAGAAATAAAACTAAAGGATTTGTTTTGTCAATCTTTAAAGAGCAATTCAGGATCTATTTAATAATAGACCAAGCAGGAAGTAAATTTGCTAATGCTAGTGACGACTTTTGAAAACATTCTATCCTCTTGTAGATGTTTACCAGGTTGAGATCTGGTGTTAGCCATTTGACTTATTCAGGGCAATGTTATCAGAACTGGACTGGTGGTCGAACCGGCCAACCCCAGCAACCAGAACCGGACCGGTGGTCGAACCAGCCAACCCCACCAACCAGAACCAGACAAAAACCAGGAAACAAACCAGATCTAAAAACCGGTTGATCAAAAATACATAAAATTTTCATATTTTCAAAAAATATACATATATTCATGTGCATCCATATGAATTTAAACCATTATAAACAAATATGCAAAGTTTCTCATGTATATAGCAAATAAGAGTGTATAAAACCAAAATAGCACCAAGTGCAAATACATATCTGAAGAAATCTACACCAACAAAGAGGCTATAAAATTATAAATGGCCTCTAAAGTCAAAACATAAGCATATGACTATAGTCTAGATTCTAGAATCTACAAACTAATCCTCGGTTGTACACAGTCCATACTTTAGTCCTTAACCAGTCCATACACAGCTGCACAAGCAAAATAACAAAGGAAAAACTACAAAAATTAGATGTGATTGATATGACGGGTGGAAACCTCCTTTTATAAGGTTTGAAGGAGCTGTCGGTCAAATTAAAATCTCACACATGGTCCCTTTTTTTTATTAAAAAAATTTACAAATCACTGTTTCTCAGGCCCCCCTAGCATTATTGTATGGAACCGGCCAGTTCCATACGAAACCAGCCGGTCCCGTGTGGAGCAGGCCAGTTCCGTATTGAAACTGGCCAGTTCCGCATGTCTGAGCTCAGGATTTGGCCCAGAAAACCCTGTAAACCAGTCCTGTGGCTCGGTTTTATCAAAACCGGTTGGGTTTTGATAACATTGATTCAGGGAACTAGCACTTGGTCGACAATGCATGCTTTCAGTTAGGTGGCAAAAGACTCTTTATCTTCCATGACAGCAGCAAGACACAACTCTCAAAGATAAGTACATCTATAGTCTTATTTTTCAGTTTTTCATAAATGTCTAAAAACAATCGAAGTAAAGCAAGGGATATGTAAGGGATAGTGTTTAACTTAGACTTTTATCATACTTGTTTTTGTTGTTTATTAGGCAAGGGATATGTAACTCAACCAAACTAAATGGCATTTGGCAAGAAGGTAAAGCATGTTTATTTAGAAAAAACTGTGTAGGTTGTAAATAAGCTTAGAAATAAATTTGGCACTAAGGCTGAGGTAGAGCACTGAATGAATTCAGGATAAGAGTTGACGCTGTGGCCTGAGGACAACAGCCTAGGAGTGAAATAAATTTTGACAGCCATTTGAACCCATGATGCAATTTCAGCGTGGGATTAATAATGAAATGATGGTGACATGTGGATGCCAAATGAACTGCTTGGAGAAAGAGGAAATTAAGTGCAGCTAAAGATGAGCAGATGATAAGTAAAACATAGGTTTGATGATTATAAAGAAAGCTCCTTCTCACAAATCACAACAGATTTATGTATGGAGCGTTGAGTGCCACGTTAAGTCAGTTTACATTAATCAATTTCAAAGAAGGTATTGACAGTGATGATATGCCCCAAAACATCTAGCTGATAGCAAAAAGGATTCAGGAGAATATATGAAACCTATTTGGAGGGAAACAGAAATTAGGAGCAGTGTTACTTCCGAGAGAGTCTACAATAGAGAAGGGAGGTAGCAAATGGACAGTGGAGGAAAAAGAGAGGGGAGGCAGGAAGAAGCCTGCAAAGAGACACAGAGTGGTGATTGAGGAGCTCAACAAAGCCTGTAAGGATGATTTCCTGGAAGGTGGAAAAGTGGATGGGAGTGGGAGCAGAGGCAATGGCAGTCACCAAAATGGACTCTAGTTCTGATGAGGAGTCACAAAACTCCTTCGCACAAGACCCAGGGCACAGATTAGGACAGCAATGAATATGGATGTCACAAAACTCCCTCCCACAAGACCCCCGGCACAGATTAGGACAGCAAAGTCTACATAACAGCGATGAATATGGATTGGCATATGCCTAATCTGCTGGAGGGCACTGATTCAACTTGCTGGAGCACGTCAGTATGCTGCGCAACAACGTGATAGAGCTGCCAAGTAAAGACAAACAAGAGGGAATGAACTTTGAAGACGATTCCAAAGGTAGAAGGGTTATTGATTAAAATATAATCAACTGGAGAAACTAGAAGGCCAGGTGACAAAAGCTGAAAAAGATAAAGTGTTGGGATTGTTGCCCAGGCAAGGTGTTGGGGATTCCAACAAACTACGCTAGGAAACGGTTGGGGATTCCAACAAACTACGCTAGGAAACGGTTGGGTGTGGCTAGGATGCAATCGCAATCAAATTGTAATCAAGCTAAAACAAATTATAATTTAGTCTACTGTCTATGAACAGTATGCTCTCATGTTCTGTAAAGCTCAGGTAATAGTTTAATGTTTATAGATTTCAAGAATACTGGAGAAACCTTTTTTTCATTTTGGGGAGAAAAGCAGGGCTGGAAATCCTTTTTCTGTCAAAGGGAAATTTTGTTTTTCACTTAAACACTCAACAGACGATGTACTGGAGGGAAGAAGAAAAACACAGTCCCAGACTACATGTAAATATTGAAAGTTTTTGGTGTTCAAACCCAGCCCAGTTTCAAGTCAAATTTATGGAAAAATTTAAAGCCCAACCCAGTTTAGAAGAGTGCTGTAACTTCACTTAAATTTCAGACTTTGAAACACTGAATGAACATCACTTTTAACAGGCAGAATTTTAATAATAAATGCACACCATGAGATTTCAAGACTCAGAATTTCGGCAAATTGCCCAGGCAAAACCCAGAATGGGAAAACCTGTTATGAGAGAGGGAGGAAATTTTTATTTCTTCAAATTTGAAATGTATAGCAAAATTTAAAATCAGAGATCAAATTATCTCATCCCAAAACATCAGCAGCATCTGAAAACAGTGACAAGTGGCTGCCTTGAAATTCGTGCAACCAAACCACCTCGAAAACCATGCCTCAACCACAGCATACGGCCTGACAGGACTGTATGGTCCTCAATTTTCATGCCTTCTCTCAGCTGATATCTCCTTGGGATTCATGCCCACTGCTGTAAACACCAGCTACCTCGAAATTCATGCCTCTGCTCCTCGAATTGTGTGCCCAAAATACTGCTGTAAAAGGTATGACTGCTGTATGGCCTCTGCAATAAATGCAGATGTACTATGCATTGAAAATTGTGCCAAACTCTATCATGGAATTCTTGCTGTGTAATAAATGCTGTACGGTCTCTAGGGAAGCATCTCCAATCTCCTCTCTGCTGTGATTTTCTCCTTCACTCAGAAAATGCATTCACTCTCTCAAAGATCAAATTGCCTCTTCACATGGAATTTTTCCTTTAAATAAAAATGTATTGGGTAAGTGAAAGGCCAACTAATCCAAGGGCCCAGATTGGATAAGATGAATGGTTGAGATAAATTCATTTTCTCTCCATTAATTAAATTTTCTTTTCACTACCCTTTTAATTTTTCACTTAAAGTGCACTTTAATCCCTAAAGTGCATTTAATGCTCATCTCAAGTCATTAATACAAAAGCCATGTGGCATGACCCCTTTTCCCAATGAATTAGGCAAAATCACTATGGGAACAACTTACAAGGTACAAAAATTTAACAAATATGTATCCTGATGATGGGTGGAGGGTCCACCCGAAACACGTCGGTCACTTCTAAATTTCTACACAGCGCAAATCCATAAGCTTGTACACAATGACTGAACACTGGAAACATTCATGCGCAAATATGTATCTTTTTTATGTATGATGTCAGAAACTCTAATTTTTAACAGTAGAAAAAAAGGAATCACACATTCTATAATAACAGCCAGCCTGCTAGAAGCTTCACATGGTATGACAGCTCATTAATTCGATTGAATTCCTACATGCAGATTTTGGTACAAGGAAGGTGAATTAGATGTGGCCCACCTAAGGCAACTATTGGACTTCTGGGGAGGAACCATGAACTTCGTATACTATGAGCAGCCAACCACATAGCGCTTCTCCAGCCCATTATGTTCACTCCAGGTAAGCCCAGCACTTGGAGCACAGACTTCACTATCAAGCTGATTGGGCAGGCAGAGAGAAGGGAGTGGAGGCACGGCTAGCATCACCCTCAAGCGCAACAGAACAAACAGATTCCCACACTAACTCTCACCCAATGTTTTAAAAACTGGCCAAACCAAAACCAGAACAGACTAATTCAGCCAGTTTGACCTAACTTCAGATGGATCAACTCTTGAACCAGTTCAGTGACTGGTTCCATAACAAACCAGCAGGTTCAGTATTCATTCTTTAACCATTCAGACAGGCCAGTTCAACCAGTTCTGTTCTGAACTTGGCTTGGCCCACCCACTGCAAAAAATGTAAGAAATCAAACAAAAACATCAAAAACAAACCTAATCCTCCCAGCCGACCCCCGACCCCCACCAGCCGCCCCCACCCTCCAATCCCCTCAGCTGCCCCCATTCACCCCCACCCCCCACGCCCCAATCCCCAAAGAAAACCCTAAAACAATCTTATATAAGGATACCCCCAAATTTCCCTCACACCTCTTTTCTTGAACATTTGTGAAAATTTAGCATTTGCAGAGCTGAGCATTTAACATTTGAACTATGTTGATGATGCTAAGAAGTTGGAGGAAAAATAGCCAACCCCATTTTCGACCCCATGTTAGATTTTTATCATTTAAGCACTATGATCTTAGGATCTTATCTGAGAGTAACATGCACAGCAATCAATCACAAGAGACAAGAGACACAAAGATTTTCCTCATGGAAACCATAAAGGAGAAAACCCCGCAACTTCCTCAGAGATAGAATGAGCACCAATGGCAACAATAAAACCCAAAGACAGAAAAGATGATCTCCAACAGTTGTTCTCACTCTCACTTGTGTGAGCACTTCCTCTCTCACTCATGCGCCCCAGTTGAGTGAGTGTGTGTAGAAATGAGGAGAGCCTCACTTCTATTTATATTCTTCCGTTCACTTTATTTCCACACCAACAAGTCAGCCTCACTTAACAATTACTTACCAAGGCCGACTTCTCTAGGAGGGTCTAATAACCCTAGTGCCCCACAACTGTGGGGACTTTACCCCCCTGAACAACAAGGAGGGTTAACCTCAACTCAATTGTGGGGACTATTGCCCCGACTTACAACGGAGGGTTAACCTCATTGACTTTACATGACTTTATTATATTAATGACTCTCCTGATAGGAACATCGGGGTATAATATAATATATACAAGTGAATACATTCCGAAGCTACAATTACATCAACACTCCCTCTTAACTAGGAAGGTATTCTCTTGACACAATTCATCAGCACAAGTCTTCTTCTCTGGATCAAGTCTGGATCATCATCACTGGATCATCATCATCATTGCTTCCGCTATCTCGATCAACTGGTGCTATCTCTCAATTCTACTCGTCATAGGAAGTTCTATAGAACTAGCATGTTTTCATGCTGGTTGTAGGCCTAGCCTCCATGTAGGTCTTCATCTTCTTCAGCACTTATATCTAACCCAGTTAGAAAGGCCTGCCCAGCACTTACATCTGACCATGGGAGGAACACATCCACCACCATGTCAGAAAGGCACACCCAGCACTCACATCTGACCTCATCGTGTGCGAAAGGCCCAACACTCACATTTGACCACATCATGTCAGAAAGGCCCAGCACTCACATTTGACATCATCATGTCAAAAAGGCTCAGCACTCACATCTGACCTCATCATGTCAAAAAGGCTCGTCCAGCACTCACATCTGACCACATCATGTCAGAAAGGCCCAGCACTCACATCTGACATCATCATGTCAGAAAGGCTTAACACTTACATCCGACCATGGGAGGCCTAGCCTGCCACCATGTCAGAAAAGCTTTGCACTTACATCTGACCATGGGAGGCCCAGCCTGCCACCATGTCAGAAAGGCTTTGCACTTACATCTGACCATGGGAGGCCCAGCCTGCCACCATGTCAGAAAGGCTCCTGCACTTATATCTCACCATAGAAGGAACCAATCCTACCATGTCAAAAACGCTCTTGCACTCATCACTTCCCCTTGGAAGGAACCTCGATCTAGAGAACACCAAGCTTCTCCCTGAAGTACTCAAACTTCACTTTGGCCATTTCTAGCATAGAATCACATCAGAGCTGATTACGTCCAAGGATAACCTGCGAGCTTCATCGAGACCAATTACATCCGAGGTAAACCTACATGACCGTTTACGTCTCAGCCACCTACGAGCTTCGCCAAGATTTTATGCTCAGACAACCTGTCTCACCGGTTATGCTAGAACTCCCTCTTTCAAGAGATCTCGATCTGGATCACATACTGGAGCTTCACTGCTCCTCTCTGCATCATGCAAAAATGCAAGTCAGATCAATCAAATCAAATAGTAGTTTTCAAAAGAAACATACTACCTCCCAAATATCCTAGCAAGTGGCAACATATTTTGCCTCGGCTGTACTCAGTGCCATGAAGGACTCCTTCCTGCTAAAACAAGAGATCACACCTAATCCCATACTAAATTAGCACCCCGAAGTCCTCTTCTTATCAATGGCACTGCTTTCCCAATCCGAATCCACATAACCTTCCAGGTTAATCTTCTGATTCACCTCATACTTGATCCCATAATCAACTGTACCCTTCAGGTACCTCACTGCATGCTTTGTAACCATCAGGTGAACATGTCTCAATGTGTTCATTGCAAAGCAAATATATGGTCTCGAATTTGTCAGGTACATCAAGGAACAAATCATCTGACGATACATTGTGGCATCAACCGACTCTGATGAAGCAACACTTAATAGCTTCAGATTCGATGCCATAGGTGCGGTCATATCCTTGCAGCCCATCATCCCAAACCTCTTCAAGATCTCTACTGCATACTTCCCTTATCCCAGGGAGATTCCATCTGCATTCTGCCACACCTCCATGCCTAGAAAGTAGTGCATCATATCCAAGTCCTTCATTTCGAACTCGACAGCAAGTCTCCTTCTTGCATCTCTAAGGAGTTCCTCTTTTCCTATCAAGAACAAGTCATCGACATATAACAGGAGAATCACTGGTCTTCCATCTTCAACCTTGAAGTAAAGGTTGGAATCTGATTTACTCTCAGTAAAGCCTAGAGCCATCAGTACACTATCCATCCTGTCGTACCATGTCAAACCTCAGGATCTTCTGTAGTCACTCCCTCTGAAGTGAAGCATCATTCTCCCTCTGCCTTTCGTACTCTATGTATTGAAACATTCTGTACTGGAGTGACAAGTATCTTCCTCTACTGTTAATATTCTATGTATCCATCTAGGGTCACTAGATACCAAGATCCTGAACCTTTTCAAAAGTTCTTCTTGCACCCATCTGTGAGCTTGTCATCCTCTATAGGCTTTCATCTTCAACCCTGTAGCAAAGGTTAAGATCTTCATCACTCTAGGTGATCTTCAAGCTCCTCGTGTATGTGTTATCCCATGGGTGTCTTCTGAGCTCGTACAAGGCCTTGTTTAATTTGCACACATAAGTCTTCCTGTCATGTGTCTTAACTTCCAGTGGCTACAAATGTCTCTTCGTAGTCTATGCCTTCCTTCTGTGAGAAGCCTCATGCTACAAATCTTACCTTGTATCCCACGGACTTTTCTTTAGGTCTCGATACTGCATCCTAGACATCATTCTTCTTGAACTAGTACTCTCCTTCCCTTTCTTCTTGGCTACTTCTTCATAGTTGGAAGACTCTGCATCAATGATGTCGCTCAACAGTGTCACATAACTAGAGTGTCTCTGAGGCCTCGTCATACCATTCTTCATTTTGGATTATTTATTAAGCTGTCATCACTTGTTCTTCAGAACAAGTCTCATCCTTCTTTTCTTGTAGGCGATTGTACGCGATCTTTCCTACAAGTCAATTGCATTAGTTGTATGGTTAGAAACATTTCATAAGGCATATTCATAATGGAAAATTTTTATGCATAAAGATATAGTCATGCAACTATTTTATCCAATACAACATTCATCCATATCTCACGGGAACTTTCTAGATGCCTTCCATCACTACCAAGACATCATTGAGATTGTGCACTAATCCAATATGTCAGCAAAGAGGTTTCATTCTAGATAAGTAGCAATGGAGAGTTGTATAGCACCATGAGCTACTTACCCATGACATGCATATTAGTAGTATACTGTCATTAATGCAAACATTCTATTATGCATAACACCTCAACTGAATATAAACAAATGCATAACAAAATAATATCATGAAATGGCAATTGAATACTTATCTTTATTTGTTTCGTGGGTAGACTCCTTTCAGCCTCATCATCTTCTTCATCTATAACAGCATCATTTCTTATCCAAATGCTAAGATGAATAAGAGGTTCTTCAAGAATTGAGTCCTTCATATTCCTCATCGCTTGGGGGATCTTCTTTGAATTGTGAGAGCTAGATCTTCAGTTGCTCCTGTCTTTTCTTCTCTTATTATGAGTCGAGCTTCTTCTTTTGTTCACTCTTCCCAGAGTCTGCTGAAGGTAATCACTTCCTTCTGACATACATTCCTCGAATGAATGAATCCCATGATCCTGGGAGAGCATTCAAGGTGGTTATCACAATTTATGTATTCTCTACTTCTTCATCCACTACTTCAAGTTGTTCTTTGATTTGAGAGGCCCTTGTAAAGTTTGACTGTATGGTCTCTGCATTCTGGATCCTTACATTCTTCAACTGGTTTCTCAAAGTCATTTTCTGATTTATGTTCTTCCCTTCAAATAGCTTGGTCAAGGAATCAAACATCTCTTTAGGTGTCTTTAGGGAAGATACTTGTGGTATTAGGTGATCCTTGATTGAATCAGCAATGATTTTCTTGGCCTTGACCAAGTTCTTCTTGTGTAAGGCTTTAGCCTCATCTCCCTCTGGAACTAGAACCTCTCTACTTATGTAGGTGTCCAATTCATTTTCTTCAAGATCCAGTGAAAACTTATACTTCCATGCTCGGAAGTTTTCAGCTTCACCAAGCTTGTCATCACGCTGGTGTGATAGGTTATTTTGAAATGAGAACCTCAAATGTAAATAACAAAAGATTAGATCTTACCGATTTGAGGTGTCCGTCCTGGTTTTGGATCTGGCTGATCTAGGGTTTGTTAGAGAAACCCTAATTTTCAAAACATAGAATTTCAAACTTCTGATTGGATAGAAAGATGGGCCTCTTCAAGGCGAGCTGCCCAATGTACTCTTTTTCTGAAAATAGTGGAGGGAAGCTCCCGAAACAAAAAGCCCTAGTTTTCCAAATTCCTCTGCATAAATTCCTGAGATTGTTTCTGCAATATCTCTGAAAGTACTGCTCCTCTGTGTCTGAAATTTCGTACTGAGATAGCCTTGTCTGTCTTCTTTCCAACACCACAGGTTTGAGCAGAATTGGTTTCACCAATTGGGACTTATGAAAGTTTTCCTAAGGTTACCTCTTTTAGGACTGTTCACCATAGCTAACTTGTACGGACTACCATGTGTCACTGTTTCACCTTCGAGGTCTGAAACTTTTACCACTAAAAGTATTGTCTGTGTCCTATCTGGAACATCTTGCAAAATTGCATTTGGACCTTCGTAGCCTGAGATATAGCAATTCTCCCTAGGTGTCCTATTTAGGGATGAATCTTGGAAGAAGATGGAACCCTCATTTGGAGGAATCATATCTCCCAGAATATAGCGAATCTGAGGCTGAAATTTTTACACAGGGTACATCAAGATTTTATCTCCGGCCTGTGAAAATTTTGGCCCCTGAGACTTCTTAAATCCCGAGATATAGTGAATGTACCAAATCTACCCGTTTTAGTATTTTGGGGTTTTTCAGGCTCGGGCTCAAATTAGGGTTTGACTTTCTTGGAGTTTTACACAACCAAAAATCTCGACCTTGGTCTCTAAATTTTGATTTTGATAAGGAGAGCAATCCTATGCCGGGCTCACTCAAAAATTCCTCTTTAGTAAAAAGCCATAATTTCCAGCAGCAAAAGCTGAAAATTCCCAAAAACAAATTCTGCTTTGACATAAAGATGCGCCCTTCAATGGAGAGTTAGCCTAGCCTCCTTTTGTTTATGGATTGTGGAGAGAGACCCAAAAAGTAAGAAGCCCTAGCTTCTGTAGCTACACAATGTCTTCTTCTCAGGTTAGCTCTGATACCATGTTAGATTTTTATCATTTAAGCACTATGATCTTAGGATCTTATCTAAGAGAATAACATGCACAGCAATCAATCACAAGAGACAAGAGACACAAAGATTTTCCTCGAGGAAACCATAAAGGAGAAAACCCCGCAATTTCCTCAGAGATAGAATGAGCACCAATGGCAGTAGTAAAACCCAAAGACAGAAAAGATGATCTCCAACAGTTGTTCTCTCTCTCACTTGTGTGAGCACTTCCTTTCTCACTCATGAGTGTGTATAGAAATTATGAGAGCCTCACTTCTATTTATATTCTTCCATTCACTTTATTTCCACTCCAACAAGTCAGCCTCACTTAACAATTACTTACCAAGGCCGACTTCTCTGGGAGAGTCTAATAACCCTAGTGCCCCACAATTGTGGGGACTTCACCCCCCTGATCAACAAGGAGGGTTAACCTCAACTCAATTGTGGGGACTATTGCCCCGACTTACAACGGAGGGTTAACCTCATTGACTTTACATGACTTTATTATATTAATGACTCTCCCGATAGGAACATCAGGGTATAATATAATATATACAAGTGAATACATACCGAAGTTACAATTACATCAACACTCCCTCTTAACTAGGAAGGTATTCTCTTGACACAATTCATCAAAACAAGTCTTCTTCTCTGGATCAAGTCTGGATCATCATCACTGGATCATCATTAGATCATCATCACTGCTTCCGCTATCTCGATCAACTGGTGCTATCTCTCAATTCTACTCGTCATAGGAAGTTGTACAGAACCAGCATGTTTTCATGCTGGTTGTAGGCCTAGCCTCCATGTAGGTCTTCATCTTCTTCAGCACTTATATCTAACCCAGTCAGAAAGGCCCGCCCAGCACTTACATCTAACCATGGGAAGAACACATCCACCACCATGTCAGAAAGGCACGCCCAGCACTCACATATGACCTCATCATGTCAGAAAGGCCCAACACTCACATCTGACCTCATCATGTCAGAGAGGCTCGTCCAACACTCACATCTGACCACATCATGTCAAAAAGGCCCAGCACTCACATCTGACCTCATCATGTCAGAAAGGCTCAGCACTCACATCTGACCTCATCATGTCAAAAAGGCTCATCCAGCTCTCACATTTGACCACATCATGTCAAAAAGGCCCAACACTCACATCTGACCTCATCATGTCAGAAAGGCTCAACACTTGCATCCGATCATGGGAGGCCCAGCCTGCCACCATGTCAGAAAGGCTCTGCACTTACATCTGACCATGGGAGGCCCAGCCTACCACCATGTCAAAAAGGCTCCTGCACTTATATCTGACCATAGAAGGAACCAATCCTACCATGTCAGAGAGGCTCTCGGACTCATCCCTTCCCCTTAGAAGCAACCTCGATCTGGAGAACACCAAGCTTCTCCCTGAAGTACTCAAACTTCAATTTGGCCATTTCTAGCATAGAATCACATCAGAGCTGATTACATCCAAGGATAACCTGCGGGCTTCGCCGAGACCAATTACAGCTGGTCCGACCAATTTCTAGGGTGTACCTATCTTGTTTGAGGTTTCAGACCGGGAAAGGCTGGTTCCATACTGAACTGGGCCGGTTTGGTACAAGTCTACAGTCTATATGCCAACCATGAAAATAAAAATTAAAAAAGGTAAAATGGAAGCCCTAAAACTAACACTAGACCCTAAGAATCAATGGTACTATTAAATTCTTAAAGTAAAAGCCTTTTACCTAAATTTTAACATTATCATTAATTGTTACAGGATGTTTGAGAGTGATTCCAACTTCAACGCACTTCTTATGTAAAAAGTTAATGGTTTTCAGGATTTCAGGATTGCAATGTTTCCACTGGCTTCTATCAGGTATGAGTGTTTGGAATTGTCATTTAATCAAGAGAATCAACCCCTCTGTATTTTCTGGTCGACCGGTTTCTTAATCTGGTTTTTTTCCAATTCCAGTCTGGTTCAGATTTTTGCAGTTGACCGGTTCGATGGCATTCTTACATTCTTGAAGTAATTTATGTCGTGTGATTGTGTATTTAGTAATTTACAGCATGCCTATGAATATCCTCTAAGTAATTTTCTATTCTGCTTACGCTCATTTTCTAAGGACATCGAAAGTTCAATATTAATTATTTATTCAAAGAGTGTATCCTCAATTTTTACACCAAGCAAAAAGCATTGGCACATCATAAGTTTCAGTAAAAACATTAGTTCCATGTCGCCATTAAAACTAGTTTCATTTCAAAATCGGTGGCATCCTCATGTCACCAAGTTCTATCTCATCCAAATGTCAATGTCTAATATTTCTTGCTTGGTTGGTATTTTTATCACCAACACCAACCCCAGCCTTGAAGTACCTGAATATGACAATGTAACCAACAATCAAGTATGCATACATGCAGTGCAGAGTTATCTCAGGGCTACTTGCGTTCTCACTAATACAACAAGAATATTTTTCTTTATTAGAACTCTACAAGGGCCCGCTTTACATTAATGTCAGGTTGTCAGCACATACCATGTCCTCCCACCATCTTGACCAAAGACGAAGCTAAATTTCTCCATGTATTTTAGCATTTCCTGTCCACTCGTGACCGTTGCAGCAACCCCAGACTCTCTAATTATGCTTAGCCACCAATGTTGGCCAGCCACATTATGTAAATTTCTGAGTGTTTCCCCAACTCGGTTTTCAAGTTTAAATGCACATGTTTAATGCCCACCCATTCAACATTATGCTGCAAATAGAATTTACTCATAAACAGTACAGAACTAAAAATATAAAGGAAACTTTTACAAATTTTAAATGAGCAGAATTTAACTCAGCCACACAAAAATTCAGGCACAGGATTTTAGCCAATTTGGCCCAAGAAAAACCCCAAAGGGAAAACCTGTGAGAGGAGTAATTTTATTTTCTTCTTCAAAATAGAAATGTACAGCAGTCACAGCATTAAATAACAGACTTATCTCAGAAATTATGTCACCGTTCTCAAAATCAGTGAACAAGCATTCTCAACTAATCGTGCCAACAGTCCTGTGCAAGTACAGTCCTCTTTCTGCCTTGAATTTCTTAACAATCTCTGTCTAGAAATTCATGCTACTGCGCTGTTGTTATCTGCCTGGGAAAGTGTGCTGAGGTACAGAAATATTCTGCCTCAATTTCTGTGATATCTCAGCCACAGAAAACACTATACAGACTCCTCAATTAATGTTGTACAGACTGCATTAAATGCAATACTGTTCTGGCCTGCACGGGTGTGGCTCATTGGCAGTTCAGTTGTTATGAAGTCACTTGTTGTAAATTGGAGGTCATGAGATTAAATCCCACCCGGGTTTACCTGTGTCCCATGTCTTGCAGCAGGTATGGGGCACCTAGGGGTATAGTGGTAGCAGGAATGGATCCCTGGACCCCGTGTCACGCGAGTACCAGCCCAGCTCCAGTGGCCAATTCCCCTAGTTACAAAAACAAAAACTGCAATACTGTTCTCAAAATTCATGCCACAGTGCACTCCTCGAATTTTGTGCTGACAGCAAGAAGAAAACTCAGCTGTACTCCTCAAATACTCAGCTGTGATTCTCTTGAAATTCTGTACCAGTCATACTCAAGAAAACATGTCTCTGCTGCTACTCGTGCCAGCTATCTCGATTCTCAACCAGTCTCTCTCTCTCTCCGACTCATCCATCTCTCCTCAAGATGGTCAACCTCCCCTCCAACTCTCTTGGTTGATTGAATAAATGAGGGATGAAGTGCCTTTTCACTATTTTCCCTTCTCTTTTCATTTCACCTTTTGGGGTAGTTGAAGAGACTAGATCAAGGGCCCACTTTTAATCTAGTAATTTCTCATCAATGGATGAGAAAAAACACTTTTCTCTCCATTAAATAATTTCTCTCTCAACTCCCACTTAAATTTACTTGAAAAGTCACATTATAACTCTAAATGACATTAATTACGTTTCTTGAGCAATTAATGCAAGGGTCATGTAACTTGTCACCTTTTAGTGACTTAGACAAAAATCACTAAGGGAACACTTCCTTGGTACAAAATTCAACACTCCCTTTTACCGAGGAAGGTGTTCACCATCACTTCCAACTTATCCCTGAAGAAGACGAACTGCTACTTCATCACATCTGGAAGTCTACTCATGTGCTTCTCATACAATGTAAGAATGCCCACCCTCTCTAAACTCCTCTCTAGAAAGGTCTAATTTATTGTCCCTTCATATTAGACGTCATCGCACGAAGGTCATCCTGAGTTGCAACACTCACCACTTCCACTTCCCGTGGGAAGTCCTTTGGCCTGTCCTCCACCAGAATCACACTCCAGTCTCACACTGTCTATTGTAGAAGCTCCCTTCGTCTCTAGAAGCCATCCCTCTACAGATCTTGCACTCGGCACTAGTGCCACATGTCAAGAAGTCTCATCTTGTTCATCCATCAGTGACAAGTCATAGCAGCTAACCCTCCTGCCAACACTTGAAGAAGTAGCCTCCCACGTACTCCCCTGAAGCGAACACTGAATACTCAATACCACTTCAATCTCTGGAGCATCTTGCTCTCCCCTCTAAACTGAGGACTGACTACTCGACGCCACATCAATCCTTGGAGCTTCTCGCTCTCCGCCTATCTCAAACTCAGATCTTGTCATCCCACTAGATCCTCCAAATGTAGGTTGGCCGAGCGCTACATAATCACCATCTCTCCAATGACCTATCAATATAGGATCAACCGGATCCACTCCCATTGGGAAAATGAATATTTGTTCCTTCTTGAACACCATTGCATACCCTACACCTTCCAAGGCTAGAATAGAGAATCTGCTATCTCTTAGCCCTGGAACATAGAGCAGTCTTGATACCTCCAAAAGCTCTACAAGAGTCCAAACTGTAGTTGGAACCGTACTCATCCCACTCCTCAGACTGCATACACTATGACCTCTCCATCTCCTGTGAGCTACTCTGGAATTGTCTCTATAGTGAGGAATGCATCTCGCATCACAGTCATGTGATCACAATACACACTCTCAACTATCCACTTCCCTGCATCCACAGGTCTGCTACTACCGCAACGCGAAACAACTGTGACAAGAGAGAATTCTTTCTCAAACTTTGCAGCGTTACTCTCTATCTCAGCTATAGTTGCAACTTGGTCCTCCTCCTCATGCTAGCCCCTCTTCTTATTAGGACATTGGCCAACATAATGGCCAAACACATTACATGCATAACACCTGACTCTACTCAGGTACTTCTGCTCACCTCTCTACTGCTTAGCCCATCCCTTAAGGCCCTTCTTGGACTTCTTGCCTATAGCTGACCAGGCAACATTCTCCTCTTCCTCCTTACTATTTGATGAGCTATCATACACATAACTTCTCTAAGTCTCCTTCTAAATGAAGTCGTCCCAAAGACTGTCCCAAGAAGGCATGTTCTCTCTGGATACAATAGCCTCCACAAAAACAGTCCATGGCTTTGTCACGCCATTCAAAGTTGTCCACACTAGCTCACTGCCATCAACCTTCTCCCCAATCGCTCCAAGCCCATCCCTCCCCTGAGTGATTCTGGTAAGACAAGAAACAACAATCGCAGATGTAGGCATCCTTATGCTCTTCATCTTCACTCAGTACCATCTTTCAGTTCTCATTTGAACTCTGGTACAAGTTGGTCAAGGTATCCCACATTTTAAATGCAGAGTCTTTACTTGTAATGTGTGGGATCATATGGTCCTTTACAGCATCAAGGATAATCCTTCTCGCCTTGATGTCCTTCTTGTTGAAGGCTGACAATGCTGCTGCATCAGTAGAAGCAAGTACTTGTACTGGTTTTGCTTGAGTGTTATTTACTACTTCATCCCACAGATCGTTCTCCTCCAGTATAAGTACAATCCTGGCTTTCCACGGAATTAAGTTGGCTGCCCCATCCAACCTATTCTCCAACCTTAACCCGGTAGCCATCTCACTGAAAATGTAAATCTAAATCTACCTCTGATGAACAAAAGAAAACTCCCTCTGAAGTCTGAAAATCACAGACTGTAAATCTGCCCTTCTCTTCTCAACCAAGCTCTGATACCATGTAAATTTCTGAGTGTTTCCCCAACTCAGTTTTCAAGTTTAAATGCACATGTTTAATGCCCACCCATTCGCTGCAAATGGAATTTACTCATAAACAGTATAGAACTAAAAACAGGAAGGAAACTTTTACATATATTAAATGAGCAGAATTTAACTCAGCCACACACAAAAATTCAAACACTGAATTTTAGTCAATTTGGCCCAAGAAAAACCCCGAAGGGAAAACCTGTGAGAGGAGTAATTTTATTTCTTCTTCAAAATAGAAATGTACAGCAGTCTTTAAATCAGCATTAAATAACAGACTTATCTCAGAAATTGTCACTATTCTTCTCGAAAGCATTCTCAAAAAATCGTGCCAACAGTCCAGTGCAAGTACTGTCGTCTTTCTGCCCTGAATTTCTTGCCAATCACTATCTAGAGATCCATGCTACTGTGTTGGTGTTATCTGCCTCGGAAAGCATGCAGAGGTACAGCAATATTCTGCCTCGATTTCTGTGCTATTTCAGCCACAGAAAACACTGTACGAACTGCTCAATTAATGCTTTATAGGCTGCATTAAATCATGCATTTGGAGCATTTTCCATTAGAGCATGGGGGTGCATTAAATGCACATGCTAGGGACAAATGGTTAATATCTAGTTTGTATAAATGCACATGCTAGGGACAAATGGTCAATATTCACCCAACCCCAACTCAAAGGCCAAATTAACAAATTACTACTTCAACTCACATGCATGGCATACAGTCATCATTGCTTCAAGGTCTTTTTTGGGGTCTTAATGACCCTAGCTTACACCTGCCCAATAAAATCCCTCAGGTGATGTGTCCCTAACCGTTAACAATGTAATTCACTAACCCCTACCAATCTCATTAATGTTACCAATCCCCATAGAACATGGTCCTTCGATAATCTTCCACTTGCTCCTCACCACATCTTCAAGGGTAGTATAAACATACTAGGGTCAAAGTGTTGGTATCCCACTCTTGCACGCAAAACCTTGGCATTAGTTACTGTAATCCTATTCACATATGCACACTTTTCGCATCAATTCACTACTGTCTTTTGCAACAACCTGCCCCCTCATTCTTCACATTTCCTTTCCTGCCTATGATTGGAACCCATTCACCTTCCAACATCCAATACACAAGCCTTAGCACCCTATATAGCCCCCTACCACGAACAAATGGTTCAACTCTCGTCCTCAAACTACCAACAATGAGTTCACATCTTAACTTCCAACCTTATGTAGACAATTCATCCCACAACTTCTAGCGTCAAATGGTCAATATCGTGCATGTGGAGTCTTGATCATTGTCCTCGACTTACAACGAACACCATCAACTCACACCTATCAATTTTTACCATCTCTCATGGCCTCAACTGCGCCCACACAATACCATGCAAATGGTTATCATAATTACACAATCATGGCTACACTTTGCTATCGAGAACAATGCAAGTTTTTGTAAGCTAGTCAAGCATCTAGATATTGGCAACATCTGATGGAGGCCATATCAAGCAATGGAATCCAATACCCTCCCCTTAAGACTTTTGACATTCTCAAGTTTAAAGGTCCAAAGGAGCTTGTCCGACAAACAATCAAGGATTTTTGGCACAATACCTTGCAATTCGCATAGCATTACGTCCACCTCTCATACATCAACATCAACCAAGTCATTAGCCTATCCTATCGCGGCAACACGGCAACACGGCAGTTTGATTATTCATCCCATGGTCATATCTCTCTCTTTCTATGTTTCAATCCAAAGCTACCAAAGTCGATATCATTACAACACGGCAGTTATGTGCCCAAGTTAAGGTCAATTATATCCATATCTTTACACTAAAGAAGATTGAATGTGCCCTTCACAAGATTGATTTGGTCAATTGAGCAAGCTTTTCCCTCTATCAATTGGCCTTTATTGTGCAAGACTCCAGTTACTTCGAGCACCCATTTTACATGACCAATAATCTTTTACCCATGGTCATCAATGTGCTATATTGGACTTGAGTCAACTAGAAGAGGTCCTTAAATCAAGCACTTCAACTGCCCCCACCTCAAGGCTCATGGTGTTGCACTCTTGTACCACAAAGGATGCTTTTCAAAAGCAAGTGACAAAGATTTGTATGATCGCGCTTAGCGCATTTTCTAACCTTGGTTCTCTAGATAATTCTCAAGTTTCAACAAATGAGGTCGAATCGTTTCCTACTCATGCGTATTGGTTCCTACATGAACATTTCATTGTTATAATGCTTTCGGTATTTCAAGACAACATTTTTAGGTAGAATACCTAAATTCTGAATAG
Source organism: Pseudotsuga menziesii (assembly GCA_001517045.1). Lineage (NCBI taxonomy): Eukaryota > Viridiplantae > Streptophyta > Pinopsida > Pinales > Pinaceae > Pseudotsuga > Pseudotsuga menziesii. The sequence continues at coordinate 303,487 of LPNX011088503.1, forward strand.
CAATATGCTTGGCTCTCCCCAAAAAATACCAGTTGAATCTTCAGCGTGCCCTACCATGGCAACTAATTTAATTATTCAAACCCAACCACCAAATCCTTCCCTAGACTTTGTGATAGCAACTTGATCAATGATGGGACCAATACTATTACCAATATTTCTCCCACACTCAAATCCATCTCTCTATGTTCCAAGCCAAACCCACCTAAGGCAAGGTCTATGCAATATAACACTTATGCACCCAAACTAGGGTCCATCATTTCCCTGCCTTTGCACTCAAGATCACATGTGCCCTTCTTGAGACAAATCCAATCAAATGGGTGAGTTTTTCCCTTTATTAGTTGGTCGTTGTTGTGCAACACTCCATGTACCTCAAGCACTCATTTTGCTTGACCAAATATTCATGTACCCATGGTCATTGATGTTGCGTTATTGAAGTTTAGTCATCAATTAGAAGAGGTCCTCAAATCAAGCACTTCAACTACCCCCGAGCCCCACCACAAGGCTCACAATATTACATTCTTGCGCCAAAGATGATGCTTCTTAAAATCAAGCAACAAAAATTTGTATGATCACGCTCAACACTTTTTCCAATTCACCATCTTCATATATCCTCAAGTGTCAACATATGAGGTTGAATTGTTATGCAATCATATGTAATGTTTCCTACATGAACATTACACTATAATAATGCTTTTGGTACTATGACGCCATATCTAAACATATACAAGGGCCCTTTCAAAGCTAAGCCCATGGTATTGTAAGAGTAACATAGAGAAGCTAAAGTGCCAAGCAGAACAATTAATTTACTCTCGACTAAACTTCCAAGTGGATAGATTCTCAACTTTGCCCTCACGTAGGGAGGTTCAAAGCTTCTCCAAAACACTCTAGATATTGGTACAAGATGGGCTTAAAGCGCTTCCAGTGTGGCGCTAAGAATCAACACCCAAACTATGGATACACCACTTCCAAGTTGACACTAGCACCAACCCACACTTGGCTATCCAATGGTAGTAACCCCATTCGATCAATTGTGCCCATACCGATGGCTCCAACAATCGGACCATCTAATGTTTTAAGCCTTGTTCAAGCATCGTTGTTAGATACTCCAGGTAGAACATCTCACAAATGGAAGTGTTACCCCTTATACTGTATGAGGATCGACTTGTAAAATTGGTAACAAGGATTGAGCTTACAATTCTTCATGGCTAGACATTCAGATGGGCATGAGGTACACTTGTGTTCTTGACTCAGAGACAATGCTTCTTCATGATCGAGTGGTTGCCATGATGATTGGCTACGAGGTATGATGTGAAGTGCTCACATGTCTTCACGATTATTATTGCTAAACTATTATGTACCTAACAAGTAAAACAGTGTCCATAAGATGATGCACTCCCTCTAAATGATGATTAAAGGATACTTACTAAGCTAATAAGGCGATTAATTAACACTTACGTATTGAATGGAATGGAAACCCATCAACTTAGGGTTTCCCTAAGTTTTTAAGTGTGAATACTTGTACTTTTTAAGTGATGAATTAATTAAAGTGTTTAACCTTGAGTTTCTAAGCTTTTACTATGATTAATTAAAGTCAATGAAGAAATAGAATTGATCACACTAATTAACCAAAGTACCAAAGGTTTGCACTTAGAATTAATTTAAAAATCAATTAAGAGGGGGATGCTAAGCACAATAGTCTCCCATACAACTAAATTGATTATTAAGCTTGAGGGGCTCCTAGATGGAACGACCTAGGAGATTTGAAGGCAGTTGACACATGGGGAAGTTATTACACTTTCGGAGAGGCAACCTAACTTTGGGAGCAGATACGTTTTGACATAGTGCACAAAATATTGCCATCTCAATAGAATTAGAAACAAAGTGGTCTTGAGATTTCTGAAAAGTGGTTATAATACAAAATCCAATAAATATTGAGGAAGTTGGGAATTTCAAAATTGTCACCTTCAAGCACCAATCGTTTTTCTGTAATGAACATAAAATAAGATTATAATTAAATAATTTATAGTTAGGTTAGTATGAAAGGAGGTGTCTCCTCATCATGAATGTCCAAGCCATATTTAAGGCCAAGACATCATTGTAATATTCATCATCTAATATATTATTCATATTTCATTATTTAAAATGATAGTCGGATTCAACTACTAACGGACCAACCGGATTCGGTTGCTCCATTTGGTATCAGAGAAGATTCGCTCCTGCGCTCTGAGCTCGGACCCGGCTCATCAATTCCTGATTTCTTCCGCTACTCCATTTCACCCATATCTCTCTCCGCTCTGCTGCCCTCCACTCCCACACTCCATATCACTTCACGCTCCGCTGCCCTCCACTCCCACACTCCATATCACTTCACGCTCCTCCCTCTACTCAACCTTCTCGACTCCCTTGACATTATTTACACTTCATGTAAATTTAGTTTTTAGGGTTTCCCTAGAATATAGGACATTGTCCAAAAACAAAAACAAAAACGTAAAAAAAAAAAAAGGTAAAGAATTGAAAAGAAAGAATAAAGTCAAAAAGAAAAGATAAAAGAAAAAAAAACAAAAGAAAGGAAAAAGAAAGTAAAAAAAAAAAAATGAAGTAAGACCAACACATGGTTTTGCTTTCCAACTTCAACCTAGGTTGCACCCTCCCTCATTCCACGTAGCCCTACAAACAAAAACAATATTAATAAAACAAATATTATTATAATAATATTAATATTATTATATAATATTTTAAAAATTATTAATCCACCTTTTAATAAAATATTTAAATATAATATTTTTATATTTATTATTTTACTTCAACACATAAATTAATTATAATAATTATTATTAATTCATTAATTATTTCAAAGACATTAGTTGTCTTTTATTCCTCCATAAGTCAAAATAAACTTCCAAATACACACATTTGCATAAAAGGACCGAGAACGGAATTAAAAGACAAGCTTGAGAAATTGGAGAAGGACATCAAGACCCTCGTTGCCAACCAAGAAAAATTCACAGAAGAAAAGAAAAATAACAAGGCACTTAAGAAAGAAATCAAAGAAGATGTTGTTCTAGTACTAGGAAGAAAACTTGAGGTCAAAGTAGACATCATGCACGAGAAACGAAAAGAGTTAGATGACGAGATGTGTGTGATGACACAGAACATAAGCACCATGGCACAAAACTTGAGCATCATGACACAGAACCAGAATACCATGATAATGGAAATGTTACAAAAACTAAGGTCTAATACAAACCATATCAGTAACTCAGATATGTTGGACCACTATGTCAACAAAAATGAGTAACAAAATTGATCAAGACAATAAACAAGACGAAGAGACTAAATATCGTAGGGATGACCAAAATACCAATAATTTATTTGATAAAGATAAGCTCAACCAAGATCATAATGAGAGTCAAGCCAGTGTCATTGACAATAAGGACGATCCATACAATGACAAAAGATGGATCCTACAATATGCAAAGGAATCCAAGTCAAAGGAATTAGATATCGTAGATTCATCTTCGACCTTAACCCTTCTACCACCCTAGAGAAACCTAAATGTAACACTATCAAGTGACTTCGAGTGTGAGAAGCCTCACGAAACGCCACTTCTCGAGATAAATCGTACGGATAATAAAATGGAAACATTACGTGATGACATCATGAGTATTGTGGGACAAGTGATCTCTAAAACAACGCTTGATATGGTCAGTCACAAAAATATTCTCCGTATTCATGTACATGGAAAATGGGACAACAATAATAAACATAATGGGGTACAAATTCAAGTTACAAATGAAAGGAGAATGACAAACTATTGCGTAAAGGCCAAGCACATACCTAATACAAGATCTAAAAAAGACATAAATGAAGTAATGACATTGTTTCAACACAAAATGAGAATGAAAAGACAATAATCTAAGCTTTGAGGACAAAGCTCCCTTAAAGGGAGTGACAATGTAATGAACATAAAATAAAATTATAATTAAATAATTTATAGTTAGGTTAGTATGAAAGGAGGTGTCTCCTCATCATGAATGTCCAAGCCATATTTAAGGCCAAGACATCATTGTAATATTCATCATCTAATATATTATTCATATTTCATTATTTAAAATGATAGTCGGATTTGACTACTAACGGACCAACCGGATTCAGTTGCTCCATTTTCTTTGGCCACTCAATTTACGAAGCGCCCCACCATTGAGCCTAACTGAATATCTATCGGTTTTTTTGGAAAGCAAATTGAAAGTGTTTTCTATTGAAGGGTAATGTGCTCCTCATATTTTACTCATGGAAGATATCTTCAATCGATGATTGTTTTAGGTTTAAAAAGTAATTAAGCTTTTTCTTCTTCTATGTGATAGTTGTCGATTAGAAATGATTAATGTAGTAGTTCTCTTAGCTCTTGGTTATATGCTCTCTAGCTCTTCCTAATAATCATCCCACTAAAATAGCTTGAAAATATCTACTCAAGTTTTTTCCCTTTGCAAGATTTATGAAATAAGTAGACATTAGAAGTGAGTAGTGTGTGGGTTCTACTATTGTAAGCCTCCTAATCATTCATTTTTCCTTCATATTGACCTTTGATGACCCCATTGCCCAATGGAGAAGACACTAATCACCAATCCATTCATCTTTCCTTTTTAATTAACTATCATAAACCATTTTGCTAAAGCTATCTCTTCATTTCACCTTGAACCTAATTGCAAGCTTTAGTAATCTTAACCTAGGGAAGCGCCTCGCTTGAAATGGAGAAGATCCAACCTAAAGAGCAAAAGAGGGATTGGTGTGGTGACATTAGCCTCCTTAGTTTCTCTTATCCCATACCTATAGCTTTAGGAATTTATCTTGAAGGGTGCGAGTTTTTGTGATAACAGGAAGCATCCCAAGAAAGATAGGGCACCTACACTAAGCCATACCAAAAAGTGTTATACGTAGTCCACCACCAACACCTACCTCAAATATGGTTGCAGCAAAAGACACCATCATAACCATAGAACCCATCTTGTCTCTACACGATATAGCCCACTCCTACATCGACCAATTCCATCATGACAAAACTTATCAACATAGTCTCGCTTCCTCATTTAAAGCAATACACCAGTAGCCATCCGACAGACATATAACATATTTCATACAATGAACCCATCAACACATGCAACCAAACCCAACCAAGAAGAATCCCAACATGTCCCTCCCATAGATTTTGAACCCCTACTTCCTTCAAGATTGTTTTTCTTTACTCCCCCAATCCACACCTACTACTACACCAAACAACACATTCTCCAATAACTTTTATTCTCTCCATTGGCAAGTCCACTTATGCACAAGTAGCAGCTCTAGTTGGCCACCACCACCATTTTACACACACCATAAACCCCAGGCATTGGCCCTTCATAGTTGACCCCAATTGGTCCACTAGTCTGATATTCCTAATTGACTACAAAAAGCTTTCATCCTCCTCTACCACACATTAGACAAGGTTGACTTGCTATGGTCAATCTCTTTTAACTAAAGTGTATATTCCTCAACACCATTGAGGAAATTCTCACACCCCAACGCATCAAAATCACTAAGTCAGCCATCTTTGAATGCGTTGGTCTACGATAATGCTATCTCGCAACATGACATCAACTATGTTCCACCGAGAATGAGATCCACCAATTGCGTTGTATGCTCAAATTCGCCAATCACAAGATTGTTCTATTGCAATTTGCAAGTGTAGTCACAAGTGGATGCCCTCTCTAATGATACCTAGGTACAAATCCAAATCATAGTAGAAAAATCGGCATCGGCAAAAAATCGGCGAGGGTCCAGAAAACATCTCGGCAACATCGACGAAAAAATCGACAAAAATCGGCAAACCGCGGCAAGCATTAAAAAATGCAAATTTTGTACTTCAATAGGGTCAAAATTTCCTTCCGATTTTTTCCCCTATTTGCCGGTTTTTCCCGATTTTTCCCAATTTTTTCCAATTTTTCCCGATTTTTGCCAATGTTTGCCGATTTTTCACAATGTCCGATTTTTTGAAAAAAACGCGATTTTTTCAGGCCGAAAAATCGGCAGCCAGAAAAAATCGCAATTTTTCGGGACATCGCCAAAAAATCGGCGATTTTTTCCACTATGATCCAAATACTCAACCAATGTAGAGGTGCACACTTGGCCCCAAACACACAATGAACTTCACCGCTTTCACTAGTTTAGGCACACCTAATGAGGTGTAACATGAAGTTGTTGATTGAGATCTCTAAGCTCACCACCTGCATCAACCCAAATGCCACCGAAAGAGACATGCACACAAAACCTTCGAGGTTGAGGCCAACTATTGCCAGTGCATCCTTCAACACACCATTGACCAATTGAACTCTATCGTGAATGCAACCGTTCAAGAAACCTATAAGTTGATCGACAACACACGTCACACAACTTCCAAAATACATTACAAAGTTTAAGCATGTCACCCATCAGATGAACAAGAACCTCGTCACTTTGAATCATCAACTTCAAATCTTGAAGGCGAACACATCCCTTCTAATCGAACTTTTACCATCCAAGTGCATTCAAGATCCATTTGCCCTTTGGCTTGAAACTAGCAATCATGGAACACAAAAGTGACCAATGTGACCATGCCATCAACCTCCAACCTCTATTAGCCTCACCTGACCAAATGGCTCAATCCATCGATCATGAGGTGGCCCAACTCTAAAATATTTTAACGTCGTACCTCCACCTCTAACTACATCACCACCTCTAGTTTTTCCAACACCAAGTTCTCCATAAAAGTAAGCAAGGGTCGCAAGATGTCTCGATTCCAACAACCACATCATGCTTTGGAAATTTGTGTTTCAAAGTTGTCATACTTGGACTCAATGAAGGCTTCAATGGCCTAGGACTCAACAAGACTTGGTGACTTGGTAAAACTTAGTTCAAGACTCAACGAGGTTTAGAAAATACCAAAGACTCAAAATATAGTAAATTTTGTGAACAAAAGATATATTAATGACATTTCCAATCAATATAAGTTATAAAACAATAGTGTATCCACATATTCATTAAATACAATAATACAACATTTGACTCTCGATATTTGTTTGTAGGACAGTAAACTGAAAGATGAATCCATTCACAACAAGAGAATCTTGGTGAGTCTTGGCTCCAAACTCACAAATCATGGCTAGTGGGTCAAGTCTTGGCGAGTCTGTCTGAGTGGAGAGTCTAGGGCTGAGATCGAGTCTAATACTCAATCCAAATTAAATTTAGGAAGACTCAAGATCTTCTAGAGTAAACATTCCATGTTTGTGATATATCCAAATCCCCAATAACAAGGTGCCTCACACTACGTTCCCTGCAGCTTCCAAACACTATGGATATCTATAGCTTTGCTTCCCTCAGTTTTCCAACACTTTTAACACCGGGATCTGGATAGAGCCCAGTGAAGCTTTAAGGTCAAAGAAGTTATTAAGAGTTGAATAGTATTGAACGTAGTTAGTGCACATTGCACAGTCCCTTGATGAGTAGTTAGTGCAAGCGATTTAGTTTGCACTGCCCCATTCCCCTCTAAGCCAACAACATGCTTTCTCTAGTCAATGCGGGAGATCAGTAAATTAGAAAAGAAGGCATGTATCAATGCAAAAATCAATTAGTACATTCTAAGCCGCCAACACACCCTCATCAAATAGCGCCAATCCTAGACTAGCAACAAGACACCACTTGGTAAATACACTAGCATGTCGAGAGTTGAGTTTTGATAAACTACAACCATAGATTTATGCCAGCTTAAAAAATCAGCCTCGATATGTTAGCATTGTCTAAGTATTTTTGAACAAATGGTGAACAATTGCTAGTAGGCACCCACTAGCAATTGACTTTATTGTGCCACCATCACCATTTTTGTATATATATAAGATCAAACTTGTTGAGGACCTTAGTGATGAGAGTCATGTACTTTTATGTTTAATATACTTGTTATTTTGCTTCCAACAATCCTATAGGCTAGCATTTGTGGTAAAACATATGATGTGATGTGTCTAGTAGGCACCCACTAGCAATTGACTTTATTGTGCCACAATCACCGTTTTTGTATATATATTAGATCAAACTTGTTGAGGACCTTAGTGATGAGAGTCATGTACTTATATGTTTAATATACTTGCTATTTTGCTTCCAACATTCCTATAGTTATTTATGTCATGTGTTTTTGTGTGTTTTTGGCATGCTCTTTATTATTCTTTGAGTGACCTACTATTGGGATTATGGCCATTCTATAAGAACGTTCAAAGCTCAATCTCAATCTATCATTCAAAGAGCACATAATCAACATTTACACTAGACACATCACATCATATGTTTTACCACAAATGCTAGTTATGTTACCATAAACACTAACAATTGAAATAAAATGAGCTTAGAAACAAATTTGTTGGGGACTTCTTATCAAAACAAAGCAAAGAAAATTTAAATTATCTATAAATTGTTGTCGATATGCCATAAGTCAACTCATTAAAACAAATCCTTACATAAAATGAGGTTATATCTTAGGCCCTTCTAGTGTAATGTTCTCTTCTACTTGAGCACTAAGAACCATTGCGCCAAAGTATTTAATTCCCATAGGTTCAAGCAGGTATTGACACGTGCAGGGAATCTTTTGAGGACTAATACCACTTTGAATAAACAAACATTTTAAGCAATGATATTAAGTCATTAGTAGATAAAAAGGGGCCACCGAAGAAATTATCAACTGATATGCGGGCCATGCAGACCATAACTCAATTTGCATGTGACATGCGTCATTTAAGTTGCATGCATGCAAAAGCAAGTCATGCAACCTCAACTCTATAAAAGAAGGCAAATCGAATCCTTAAGCAAGTCATGCAACCTCAACTATATAGAAGAAGGCAAATTGAATCCTTACTCAGGCATATGTTATTATCTAAGTTGCCATGAAACATGGGTTTGGGGACGAGTACTAGTACGGGGACGGGGACACCATTTTTTGAAACAAGGTAGTTAGGTACGTCGACGGTACTATATATATCAATGTTGAAAAACTCGGCCTCAGCAAAAAATCGGCGAGGGTCTTGATTACAACTTCTCGGTAACATCGGCGAAAAAATCGAGAGAAATCGGCAAAAGTCGGCAAACATTAAAAAATAGAAAATACATGCA
>LPNX011088503.1:313068-423295 GCA_001517045.1 Pseudotsuga menziesii
AGCATATTTGATATTTCTAAATTCAAAGATTCATATGAACATTCACATTGAAAATTTGAAACATGAAATAAAAAATTTCATAAATCATATGGCATAGACTCATAGTAGATATCAAGTGGAAGACTGGAAGACTAAAGTTACATTAATATAATAAATAACATAAAATATTATATGTCCATGACACCATGAGTTCAAACTTCATTGTCATACTACATTCAAAATTTGCCTAATGGCATTTCCAAAGATGAAAAAGAAAGTTCAAAGCAGTAAACATTGAACAATGAACAAGATAGTTGATTTGGCTTCCTCAAGCCATGTAATCAGCATCCTAAGGATCAATGTCATCAACATCACTAAGGTCCTCTGTCACGTCGTCGCTGGAGTAGTGAGCACGGAGCACTAGCAATGAGAAATGGAGTGCCTCGTGGGTTTAGGTAAGGGGCAAGGGCCCACATAACACGTGTTTTAGTGTTTTAATTTTTAATTTTTAAAATTTAAACTTAAAACATTGCAAATTGACCCGCCCTGACCGACGAGCTAAGGTAAATTTCCCAACGGTTGTACCGCTCAAGTACCCAAACACGCAGTACGACGTACCAAAATCCATGCGAGTACCTTGTTTTCATTAAGGAAGTACCCAATACGTGAGGTTAGATTTGGGTACGGCTAGGTAGGTTGGGGACATACCATTGAAGTACCCAATTACCTGATACATGTACCTAATTCGTGTACCCAACCCCCAATACAGGTACCCATGCAACACAAGTTATTATTCACTTTTGAGAAACAGATTACAAAGCTCAAAGAGCGGGTTGGGGTTGAGGACACAGTCCATGGTTAAAAAGTGAATTTCGACAACAAAATCTATTTTCCCTAGTCACTTTCGGGGATAGATCATCCAGATCTATCATAACACTTCACAGTTACATCCTATTCATTGAGGCAACATTCTATCAAAGGCACAAACGTTATTATTTCAGGAGAGCGCAAGGGTTTCCAGTAAATCCACCTGCGGCGAATACTCCAGTTATTCTGAAGATCGAATCTCAAGCCAAACCCTTCAGAGATCCATTATTATTCATAATACTACTTATTAATCACATTGCTATCATTCTGGAGCCAACAATATTGATTTTCCATTAAAGGAAGACATCTTCTTTGTATGGGCGAATTGGACAAAGAGAGTGGCAATCATATCTTGATCTACAACTGCTATTTGGTCTACATGTCTCTTCCATTCTTCCCAGAAGGTCATTATTATCCTTATTGTTGAGTACAAGCTCCCACATCATCTTCCGGAGGAAATCGTAAGTGATTTGAAGACAAATGAGGGTGCATATCTTTGCATGGGTGAATTGCTTGAAGAGGTCATCATGTTTTCTGAATAACACAAGGTGCATGGCATGCATGTCTTCTTCATAATGATCTATTGCCCAGGCATAAAGCCATTGGTATGTTCATGCTTGATCTTTGAGCTTGTTTACATTATTTATTTAAAATTACTCGTTACTGGGGTTCATGCAAACAACATGCATTATTGTTCTTGTACATGCAAACCTCTTTATGAACACAAAGTACCACACACCTTGAAACAAACCATTACTATATCAACAAACCAACACATCAACAAAAAATATCAGTTTGGGATATTACAGTGGTATCAGAGCATGTTCCTCACCAGTTGTGGGCTTGACATGAACATGCACAAAGCAATTAGATGTATATAGAAGACACTCCATTTGTCACTTACAGGAGGAGAAGGGGTAGGTACAGAGAAGATCCAAATCTAGAGGAGATAAAGCTAGAGGACACAAACTCAAAGGATCAAGATATGACATACTCACAGATAGACAGAGTAAAGGGAACCATAGAAGACGAGGATAAGATAGCTTTCAATGATCTCATAAGTGCGATAAATGATTTGATCAAAGGCCAAAAGGAGGTGTTAAATGTTGTAAATAGGTTGGAAGAAAAACCAAGATAAGATCAAAACAAACTAAAGATCACACATGATGACAAAGTATCCACCCGTGGTTGTTGGAGTCAGGCACATACTGCCATGCAAAATAATCCTCACATATATCACAAGCCATCCAAACCTACCATGCCTCAGTTTTTGGAGAGTCCAACCATAGGACCAATAGTGCCAATAGAGCATAGCGAGCCATTCGAGGCATATCTACAAGAATACATGGATTAAGGGGATGATTTCCATTCAACTATGTCCTTTTCAGACTTTTGCAATATGAAGAGCAGGAACAAGTCGAGGATATTTAACAGGTCATTTAATCAGAACTATGAATTGCAGAGGACAATGGGGAAGATGATCATCCCCAATTTTAATGGGACACATAGCTATCCGGCAAGGATTCGGGTGCATAAGTTGGATACCTACTTCCAACTTAACCCTATGATGGAGGCAAAAGCAATCAAGTTCGCTACTTTACATTTGGATGGGGAATCCCATGAGTGGTGGTATCAGGGGCTGGTGACATTCGATCACAACACTAACACTTGATATACCAATTTCACACAGAGGCTCATGGAGCACTTTGACAAGAGAGAACCCGAGATACATTTCAGCAAGATAGCACAACTCAAATAGATAGGTAGCCTGGAGGCCTTTGTATCAGATTTCCTAAGAATTGTCATCATGGTGAATGATATCTCAAAGAGTAGGCTTGTTATGTTGTTTACCGAGGCCCTGACCAAGCCATTTCATGGATGGGTGAAAGCCTACAAACCTTCCACCTTATAGGATGCCATTAGCAAAACCAGAGACTCGCAAGACTCAATTCCAAAAAATAAGTTTCTTCCTAAGCCAACTTTCCCAAATAAGAATAACGATAAGAAATCTTTCCAGCAATAGTGGTCGAAGAAGAATTGGACGAATGATGACACTAACATTTTCAGGAGGAAAAAGTTGTGTTTCACTTGCCAGGAACCAAGGGTACCAAGTCATAGGTGCTCAGCGAAAGGGAAGGCCCATTACATTAAGGTTTATTCAGATAATGGGGAGGACAAGGATGAACAGGAGCAAGGTCATACAAAGGAGCTTCAAGCAGCAAAGGAGGAGTCACTTCCATGAGATAACAAGGGTGGATTTATTGCTATCTTATCAGGAGTTCCCAGATTTCATACTCTGGGAGTGAGGGGAGTGGTACAGAGCCACAGAGTAGGAGTCTTGGTCAATGGTGGGGCAACCCACAACTTTATAGATGCTCCATAGATAGCTAGGTGAGGCATTTCTACGGAGGAGTTTGAGGGATTTACAATGGCAGTAGCAAGTAACAACAGCATGAAGAGCACCCATTGGATTCCCAAGCTGAATGTATCCCTGGGAATTACAATATGACAAACTCCTTTTAAGTGTTAAATGTAGCATATACAAATGTGGTGTTAGGAGTTCAGTGGCTTTATTCTATAGGAAAGTATACCACAGATTATCGAACCATGGAGATGGAGTTCCAGGGACAGGATGGTAAAAGAGTCGTCTTGAGCATAGTTAGATATATCAACGATATATCGCCCATATCGCGAGTCAATCCCCTTGGTGATATATCGAACTAAAAAATCGCGACATTTACAAAATTCTGAATATATCGCGATATATTGAATGTGTCGTGGTATATTGGGAATATATCACGATATTTTAGAAAATATCGCCCTGCTAAAAAAATTGCATGGAATTTGGGAAATAAATCCATGGGTTAAGTTTTTGGCAGTGTTACTAAAACCAGAGATATTAATTCTTAGTGTAATAAATGGTAATATTAAATTCTTAAAGTAAAAGTGGCATTCTCCTTAACTTTCATTTTCTATCCTTTTACTTAAATTTTTAAATTACCATTAATTGTTTTAGGATGTTTGAGAGTGGTTCGAACCTCATCAGACTTCATATGCAAAACATAGAACTTTAGATCCCATTCATAATTCAACAGACTTAATAGTTTTCAGGATTTCAAGATTGCAACAATTCCACTAGATTTTATTAAGTATGAGGGTATGGGATTGGCATTTAATCAAGCACATCAACCCCTCTATGTACCTTGATGTTGGTGGCATTAACTGTTCGAATCTTTTATCATGACCTTAATAAAAATGTACCCTTCACTCATTAAGCATGGGATGTTTCATCAAAATTGTAGTGTTGACTAATGTCATTGGAAGATCAACTTCGAGATTCGAGATAGAGAAAAGGGCTAGAGCATAGAAGAGGGGGGCATAGGGTGCTATTGATGAATAGGATCTCAATATAGGCAATAATTTTTATGATATGCAGTTATGGGAAGAGATAACTCACATTGGTTTCCACCTTAGCCCCATTACCTTCCACCATAGCTCGAGTACTTGGAGCTTCCAATTTGACGCCTAACTCATCCAAAGCACCTACAGGACCCCCTACTGCTTCTAGAGGAAGAGTGGTGCCCCTTGCCTATAAAAGGGGTAGAGGGGATCGATGATTCCTACTATTTATCATTGTACTATGTAGTATTTAGATGCCTCATGAGTCATGATGATTCATCTCTTGAGAGACATTTATTTTGATCATTTGATGTGATTTTCTATCATTCCATCAAGAACATATTGAAGTGTTTTCAGTTTATAGCCAATATGTGATCATGATCCACCATTTGACATCTTATATATTAGTTGTATTTTCATATTTATGTAGCAATGTATTTATTTCATGTTGTTGTTGCTTTAAATGTTAAAAAAATGAAAAAATGTTTTTTTTTATGTTTTACGACATTTGCCGATATTTTTCGATATTTTGGTTGTTGTTTCCAATAAGTTACATTCCAGACCCTCAGCGATATATTCGTCAACACGATATATGTAACTATGCTCTTGAGGAGCATAAACACCTACCCCCCTAGCCAGTATCATCACAAAGGATGGAGGCAGTGCTTAGACAAGGCGACATAGATTAGGCAACATAATGCCTAATCACATTTCAAAGGCCTCCAAATAGCACAACACAGCATCCCGCGGACATTCAAGCATTACTATAGATGCATGAAAGGTATTCCAAGAACTCCCAAAAGTTAGGCCTCTCGATCATGGATTCAAGCACATTATTGAGTTAGAGGAGGGGACCCAAGTGGTTATTACTACACCCTACAAGCATCCTAAGAGATATAAAGATGAAATAGAAAAGACAATTAAAGAATTACTTGAGTTGGGCTACATACAATCCAATTCCAATCCATTTGCATCCTCGATGGTATTAGTAAAGAAGAAGGATGGGAGCTTACATATGTGCATTGAAGATCAAAATATCATTTAATTTATCAAGTGTTTATCTCTAGTTCATCACACTCGGGCATCTAATTTTGGCAATCGCTTAAAGGGTTAACTTAAATCTGCATAAGACACTCAGCAATCCTAAATCAGATTTAATCTAAGCTCTCATTCTTTAAAAAACCAACTAAAATAAATCAATCTTTAGGAAAACCCCCACCCCTTGACCTTGGGAGAGCAAGTCAAAAGAGATAGGAGCAGTGCACTAAGGTGACAGTGGTGCCTCCCCCGTAGTTAATTCTATGGGTAATACTTGTGGGTTGAGACTTTCCCACTTAGGAATAAATACGATAATTTGCATCACGAACAGGCATCAAAACAGCATCAAAATTTCCAACCAGATAATTATTTGTAGTTTTTCAATTCGTAATCTTATATCAGAAATAATTAATTTAGTAAGTCTGTATAGCTAAAGTGTTAATCTGAGTTGTAACAGAACCTATTATGGTTTCAGTGATTGACCCCAGGATTCGAGATGTTGTGGTATTGATAACATCATGTGTTGATAGATACAGTGATACTTACTTGGAGACTATGGTGAGCAGAGATGTGATAGTAGTGAGTATGTGAGATCTTCTAGTTCACAGAATTCTCCTTCAGCGATGCAGGAGATTGTCGAGGTTGTTGTTCCAGAGACTCGAGATGAGTCACATTCAAAGATTCAAGATGAGTTAGATTCAATGGGACTTGAGGTGAGATTAAGTGTGGATATGCTCTCTCACCTACTCTAGATTGTAGGATGTCAAGATGGCTCGCTCAAATATTACAGCAAACAAGGTGAGGTAATGGAGCATTGGAGCCAGACAAAGCATTGAATGTAGACACCCTGATTGCATCTCAAGAGGATGTGAGATCTCTTAGTACACAGGGTTCTCCTTCGTGGCTAAAAAGAACATAAAGATTGCTCCAAATTCAGACGCTGACGAGGATATAGGAGTGAGCGTACCTCTTGTTGATTTTTCTTATCAGTTAGATGTTTTTAACTTTTTATAACTTATCTATCACATAAACATAAACTGCATGCATATAAAGTATCACCGAAAGAAACACATTCATAGTAGACACAATTTTTACACTGGGAAACCCCTCTCACAGGAAAAACCCAACAAACTTCTCTAGATAAGATTCTTCAACAAGATACAATGTCTAACCTAGTGCCTAGCACTAGTTACACAAACAGAATATACAAGAAAGATTCAGAATAACATCTGAGCCCTTCTGAGAACAAAGTAAAGAGAGAAAGATAAAACCCCAAAAGATTGTCTTCTTGATGCTTCTTGAACCCTTAACTATGCCTCATTGGATCCACGCACTTTTCTCCTTGCTTGAGCGAATTGGTGTGTTGCATATGAGCCAACTTAACTTGTATTTATACTAGAAAAGTCACTTTTCCTTACGAGGTTGACTTGAACTATTTGACTAGGTCATTTCCACTTTAACTAAGCCGACTCAACCTTTAGACTGGGTCAACTTGACCTTTAGACTAGATCATTTTACTGGGCCAATTTGTTCTAGGGATTGTTATTATTTTTTCTTGTGTAGTCGACCTAGTAATATCTTCTGATGCTACTAGAAACATCAATAGTCCCTCTTAGCGAGGAAGGTATTCTTCTGGTCACGATCTTCAGCACTGGCTTTCTGCTTGTTGATTTCTGGAATTTTTTACAGTCTAGAGAAGTTCTCTGTGAGCCTTCCATCCTCTGTCATGTTCTCCAAGGCCTGACTACTTCCAAAGTGGCTTCTTTCTTCTTCACTATCCAACTGTACTCCACTAGCCAAGGATATGGCTATCTGACCTCTCTAAGAAGTTTGACTGCTCCCCAACATTCCTTACTATAACTCACTCAAGTATCTGATAGTCTCAGAGACCTTTACTATTATCTAATTGTAATCTAAGCTCTTGACTAAAGCTCTACTCATGTGGGTGCATTCCACATGAAACACATCAACCCCTGGTTGTTTGTACTACAACCCCTGGTTGTCTGAGTCATGTACCATGACTAACCGGTAACTGAGTCAGGTATTACTGCATGACTTATCACTGCAAGGCTTATCTAAACAATGTATCACTGCATGGCTTATCTGAGCCATGTACCACTGCATGGCTTACTAGTGGGAAGAACGTTTGAGTCATGTCCCACATGACTAACTAGTGGGAGGGGAAAGACTACCCGCTACTACCTATGGAGAATCATCAACACTCCCTCTCAACGAGGGGAGTCATTTTGTACTATACAAGCTGGTCCCGGAAGTACTCAAATTTTACTTTAGACAGAGGCTTGGTAAATATATCGGCAATCTGCTCATCCGTGGATATGTACTGGAGTTGCACTGCTCCTTTCTGCACTATGTCTCGGATATCACTGATTAAGAACCTTCTGAAGCCTTAATGCTTTTCATCTTGCAATATTGGCTACAATATGCTCTACCTCTATTGTACTGAGTGCACCTGACGATTGCTTTCCTAGTAAACCAGGATATCATAGCTGATCTCAAACTAAAGCAACATCCTTGGTGTGCTCTTTCTCGTCCACTGCAGTAGTCAGAGTCCATATATTCTTGCATCTTTACTTCTCTGTCCGAGACATATCCGAGTCCATATCCAGTCATACCATGTAGGTACCTCAACACATGCTTTGTTGTACAGATGTACTCACTGCAAAGCATATATCTGGCTTGGTGCTAACCAGGTACATCTAGAATCCATTCAACTATCTGTGAGATCCTCCAAATCTGATGAGGAATCACTCAACAGCTTCAGATTCGTCATCATATGTGTGGCCATGGACTTGCAATCTATCATCATGAATTTCTTCAGGATCTCTACGAAGTATTTTCCTTGACTTGAGAAATATCTCATCTAGTTTCTGCCACACCTCTAATCCCAAGATTCATGCCAAGATTCTCAAATTCTAAGATCTACTCTCTCATGGAGTACTTCTTTTGTAACCCGTGTTGCAGTCACTCCCTCTGAAATGGAGCTTTATGCTCCCTCTGCATCTAGACATCTTGAATTCTCTTCAGCTAAATGTCTTGCACTAGAGTGACTTGCAGCGTTCTCTATTGTTGATCTTCTGTGTATCCATCTGTGTCATCTCCCATCAAATGGGTCTACTAATACAAGCCTCTTGCTCTCAAGATCACCGGATACTAAGATCCTTCACCTTGAGCTCAGTGAGGAACTCCCTCTTGCACCCATCTATGAGCTTCTCATCCCCTATAAGAAACAAGTCATCCACATATAGCAACCATTCTCAGCCTTATAGCAAAGGTTGAAATCTACATCACACTTGGTGTACACCAAACTCATCAAATAACTATCTATCATGGCATACCATGCCCTGGGTGTCTGATTGAGCTCGTACAAAGCCTTCTTTGATCTGCAAACATGGGACTCCTTCCCATGAATCATGAAACCCTATGGTTACTCTATGTACACTTCCTCCTCACTCTCACCATTGAGGAAAGTTGTCTTTACATCCATCCGATGTAATCTCCATCCCATCACGAAAGCAAATAATGGTTCTAATCAAAGTGTAACTAGCCACTAGAGCAAATGTTTCACCATAATCTTCTCCCTCTTTCTGGGAGAATCCTCTAGCCACAATTCTTGTTTTGTACTTCTATGTTGTCGTCGGCAACATGCTTGATCTTGTAGATCCATTTTGAGGTCACCATTGACTTTCCTTCGGGTCTTTGGACGACTTCCCACACATCATCCTCCATCGTGTCTTCCTTCCATCCTGGTTGATCTGTAGCTTCATCACAACTAGAAGGTTTTGTATCAATGATGTCACTCATCAGTACCATGTAGCTGGAATATTGACGAGGTCTTTTGCTTTCTCTAAAAGACCTACCGAGAGCACCATACTTCTCTGTATCCTGGAACGTGCTCTGGAACCATGTTGGTCTCTTCTTAGTGACTGTCATCTCTCTATGTGGATCTATCGTTGCTTCTAGTTCATCATGATCTTCAGGAATGTATCCTACCAAAGTAGAGTTATTTATCACTTGTTTTCTTTGGAGCTTCAGGCTCCTCACAGTCCTCATCCATTTGAGACTTCCTGGATTTGTTGAAAGTTGTATCTTCGTCAAATGTCACATCCCTGTTGATCTTGATTTGTCTTTGTCCGGGGGTGTATATTCTATAAACCTTTAAAGTTTTGTTATACCCTTCTTTTCTAAAGGTCCCATCTTCGGGAGTCTTGTCCTTTGAGCATAATTGTTGTATTGGATACTTCTACCCATAAGACATGGATAAATCTTGATCACGGATCATTGCTTTCACAACCCCCATAGTGGAACTGGCAGAAATGTCCACAAGGGTTAACCAGTATCCAATGTATAATAAAATAGTTATGCTATTCATCAATAAGATAACAATTTAAAATAAATAACACTTATTGCACAAAACATTAAATACTTATCTTTGTTTGTTTGGTTGACTCCCTCTTGATCCCTGCCTCCTAACAAAGATCACCAAGGTTCTAGAACTTTGTTCTTCTTCTTCATCAAGTTCTGAATTTCTGGAACTTGTTGAAAACCTTCATCCTTGGTCCTCATGTCTTCTGGATGCACTGGATCCAAGATCACCTTGGATCTACATTCATAGTTTGGGAAAGAATCCTTGGCATAATCTCCAAATTTCATTATGCTTCACCTGAATCTAGCTAATAAGAGGCTTCTCCTACTCTTTAACTTTGTGCTTGGAATTGTTTCCAAGTTCCTTCTAAAGAACTTTCGAGACATGCCATGTGCTTAAAAAGCATTGTTATCCAAACACCACTCCTTTGAGTGATGATACTTAAAGGACAAATTCTTCATCTAATGTCTCCTTTGACTTCTGGTGTGAAGTAGGCTCATCATCATCCACCATATGAGCGTGAATCGTGATGCTTCCTTTTTCCCTTTTTGTTCTTTTGATTGCAATTTCTTGCATAGTGTCCTAACTTGTTACAATTCTAGCACCTGATCTTGGACATATTCTTCTTATTTTCTGATACTGATCTTTTATCGCTATTCTTAGTAAAAAATTTACCTTTTCCTTTCTTTGCTTGAGCTGCAAGTGCTTGATTTTCTCCGTCATTCGTCTTTTGCAACTTGGAGATCAACCTTGCCTCTTCTTAAGTACAATTTGACCATAGCTTATCAAACTTGGGTAGTTTTTTCCTTACACAATACCTTGAACAAACACAACCCAAGAGGATAGTAAACCATTAATGTTGTCAACACGAGCCCTTTCTCTTCTACAGAATCTCCAATAGTTGCTAGTTGATCCTTGATCTGAGAAGCCCTTGTAAAGTAGGAGGCCATTGTTTCTAATGTGTCCATCATCACGTTCCTTAACTAATGTCTTAACAATACATTTTTGCTAGTATTCTTGCTTTCGTATCATCTTGTCAAGGCCTCAAACATTTCCTTAAGAGTCTGCAATTCTGACACGTGAGGAATCAAATGGTCCTTGATTGAATCAGATAAAATCATTTTTGCTTTGACCATATTCTTCTTGTATCTTGCTTAAGCCTCCTCTTCTTCTGGTTTTGGGGTAGCTACTTTGACATAATTTATGAGATCATTCTCTTCTAGAATGAGAAATATCTTATGCTTCCAAGATCTAAAGTTATCTCCTACATCCAATCTATCCTCAACCCATAGATTGGTTGTCATTTTGTCAAAGTTGAGATCTAACTTAGAACCCTAACAAAAGATAGGTCAAAAATGAAGTGTATCAAATGAAAATTTTGATCCCTAGAGAAGATGTGCCCTCCAAGGGCGAGTTGGATAACACTTCTTTTCAGTCAGTTATGTGGACAAAACAACTCAAAACTGGAAGCCCTAGATTCTCAATTCCCACTGTAATTAGGTCAAAACTAAAATTTCTTGTCAAACTGAAAAATGCTTCCATAGAAAAGTGTGCCTTACTAGGGCAAGTTCCAAGATGTTTTGAAGTCCAAACAATGGATAAATATTCCCAAACTTAAAAGCCCTAATTTTTGGCTTTTCACTAGTAATTGCTTCTATTTAGTCCTGCTCTGATACCATGTTGATTTTTCTTAGTTATTAGATGTTTTTAACTTTTTATAACTTATCTATCACATAAACATAAACTACATGCATATAAAGGATCAATGAAAGAAACACATTCACAGTAGACACAATTTTTACCCTAGGAAAACTCTCTCACGAGTAAAACCCAGCAAACTTTTCTAGATAAGATTCTTCAACAAGATACCATGTCTAACCTAGTGCCCAACACTAGTTACACAAACAGAATATACAAGAAAGATACAAAATATCCTCTAAGCCTTTCTGAGAACGAAGTAGAGAGAGAAAGATAAAACCCCAAAAGAATTTCTTCTTGATGCCTCTTAAACCCTTGACTATGCCTCCTTGCTTGACGAATTGGTGTGTTGCAAATGAGCCAACTTCACTTGTATTTATACTAGAAAAAACACTTTTCCTTACTAGGTCGACTTGACCTTTAAATGGGTCATTTTACTAGGTCAACTTGTTCTATGGTTTGTTGTTATTCTTTCTTGTGTAGCCAACATAGGAATATCCTTCGATGTTACTAGAAGCATCAATAACTCCTAGGAGATATGATAGCCATATAGCATTGGTTTCTTTCAACATATAGGAGCAAGTGTACCTCCAAGGAGATATGCTAGTGATATAACATTGGTTTCTTACATCTATGAGCCTTCCAATAGTACACAGGAAGAGAGGTGTGATGATGAGGTTGACTTCATCCATGAGACTTCTAGTTGTTCATTGGAGGCAAGGTGTGATGCCTTAATGGAGGACGATGTTGAGAATGATAACTGAGTTGCAATTGATGCAATATTACTTCTTAGTATATTACAGAATACCAAGCTAGGAGATACTGTGGATTCTCTTAGTTTAGAATTCTCTCAAGATGAGGAAGCTGACCAAGTTTGGGTTAGTTCAATTACCAAAGAATTTGAAGTGCACAAGAGGGATTGCCATGTGGGCAGGTTGATTATGACATTACATAGACCACGAGCTTTGTATTCTAGGATCGAGGAGTTGAGTGGTATGGATCTCTATCTTTTTTACTTTAATAGATGTGATCCACTTGTCTTGATTTCTCATGGAGATATTCCTACCTTTGCAGATTATTCTACAGAGCTTTTGATGTGGTGTCCTTTGATATTCACCCGTGATGCTAAGGATGATGGAGGTTGTTATTTAGCTTTTGCTCAGGGAGATATTCATTTATATTCAAAAGTGGTCATTATTCATTGGATGATCAAGATAATGCGATAGCATGGTTGACACTCTTGTTGCAAATGACAGTGGTTGATTTCAGGAACATTGCCAACATTGATTTGCGAATAGCAGATTTAGTGGGATGCACAGGGAGTCAACAAGTGTCAATGTAAACACTTTCCTTGGGAAAAGGGAGAGTTAAATTATCAAGTTATTCCAAAAATATTTATAGTGTGCACTATGTCCAAGGGTGCTTCATGAGATTTGGCTAACATGGTGTATGTTTAGCCCCTAGATGGCCTAAGATGTATCATAGTATGAGAGATAGTTTGTGTTGGATATGCATAGTTAAAATAGCTTTCCCAATGATGTTTGACCTCAAGATGGTATTGGCTTGGTGGTCTTCCCTTAAGCATTGGAGATCTCTTTTCCCTGGATGGTGGACACCTTTCACTATGGCCACATGGAAGGATCACTTGGTTGGAGAACAACTTACATGGGATAAAGAGCGTTTTGAATCATGGTGGAGGGTTTCAATCCCTAGATAGCATGTAGCAACTTAAATTCATGTTTGGAGGATTAGCTTCATGTATCTAGAGGATGCCTAGAGCTTCGACAGTGTTCTTGTAGCAACTAGCTAACCCAGTCGAGTACATTAATTAACAAGATCGATGGAGTCCGTGGAGGCTTGTTATGGAGGCATGTATACTTACCTTCTGTAGCTACATCATCTTGGAGAAGTTATTGTATACATCACCTTAGAGCATGACATATGTAATTTAAAGTTGATGTCTCACTTATATTGGTCTACAAAGCTCATGCAAGTTGCTTGTAAGGGCTTGTGCCCACACAGAATTATTGGCCTCTCTTACCTCTCATATAAATATTGGAAGGAGAGTCTTTCCACTTATATCATCACATGTGCATCCACTCTCATTCACTCTTGCTTAGAGATGTGACTAAGAGAGCAATGTGCCCTAGCCTCTCCCTCTCTCCCTCTAACATGTATTTTGTATATCGCTCTCTCTTGAGGCACTAGGTTTCCTTGGTCTTCTTAGAGCGCTTCTTGGAGCATATTGCAGTTCTAAAGTTAGGGTTTTACACTTGGAGAAAGGATATTAGAGTTTTATGATAAAACCCTAAGGTAGATTAGTGAAGAAGAAAAGAAGAGAAGGATGTCTTGCCTTGGAGGTCGTGTTGAAGAGATTCTTGCACTTGTATCTTTCTAGTTGAACTAGGGTTTGATGATTGACCCTAGCTAGGGCCTTTTCAATAGAGTTTTTGTACTAGCCTTGAGATAAGGCTATGGTATGTAGTTGTACATCATCTTAATCTTATATATGAAGTTTCCAGTTGTTCATATATTGTGTAATTTTCAGACTTGAATATCATTATAAATGTTCTTTTTGCATTGTTATTTACAGATATTTATTTCTTGCTGATTTGACATATGTAAACGACAAATTGTTCAGTTTTTAACATCTAAGGAAGAATATGCCCATGGAGGGGCAGAGTAAGTGGTAAAGTGGAATTGTTGAAATTAGTTGTAAATGGAAGGTCTCGTGTTCAAATCCCCCCAAATTTACCCGTGCGCCATGGTTCAGGCCCTGTGGATGCACCTAGGGGCATAGTGGTAGCGGGATTGGATCCCTAGACCCCGTGTCACGCAAGTACAAGCCCGTCCCCAGTTGCCAATTCCCCTAGTTACACCTACAAAGGGCTGAAACTTATCTCATTGTTTAGTATCTTCTCCAATGTTGAAAAAGTCAGCGATGGTCTCGAATACAACTTCTCGGCAACATCAGCGAAAAATCGGCAAACATTAAAAAATACAAAATACATTCATTTTTTCATAATTTTAAACATTAAAATCAACAATAACATCAAATAAACGCATGGGAACATAAATATGGAGAAATCATTTATATATCTCATCATCATGAAGTCATGCCAAATGTAAAATGATACATCAAAGTCGATACTGTATCATGAAACATCATAGTTGTCCAATCAAGGACTCAAAAGTGGATAGCCAATACGACATGACATCACATATATAAATGTATCCGAGGAAAACTAGCATCTAGCTATCTAATATCAATGCTCTCTTCTTGAGTTTTTCATTCATACTTCATATTTTTCTGTACTCCAATGATTAGGTTTATATAAGGTTTTCATAAATTCTTTTTATTTGTCTCTCCATCTTATGACTTAAACCTAATTTTTGAAAGGTATATTTTATTGATTTGGTTGTCAGCCATTACATGCATTTCTTGTTTTGTATTGGTGATAAATCATAGATGTATTTTTCACTCCTCCCAGATTGAATTTCCAACATGAGCCTCACATTTAGCCCTAACTCATCTACCACTTGAAACATTGCTCTCTTTTTCCTACAATGTGCTATGATGATCACTCAAAATATGTTTGCTCAAAAAATTCCCTAATAGTGAAAAAAGTAATTCAATTACCATTGTGATCTTTGATAAACAGATACATATTTTGTATAGATTATCCTTGCATGGTTTGATCTTCAAATACTAAAAAGTTTTGAAATATTTATATGGTAGAGGAAAAGTGTTAGTATACAACAAAATGGCTAAAATGCCAAATGTTTGGAAAATTAGTCATTTTAGCAAAAAATGGAGATTTTTTGGTAAAAATCGGGAAAAGTCGGGACTTGCCATTTTTGGCCTTTGCGACTTTTTGGGACTTTTTCGAAAAAGTCGCGACTTCTTGAAAAGTTAAAAAGTCACGTTTTTTCCAGCCAATTTTTCGGAGAATTTTTCAACACTGGTCTTCTCTCCTTGAATTGTCGTGAAGTGTGGGGTTGTTCGAAGATAATTATTGTGATGTTTCCACTGTTGTTTTAAACTTTAATTTACAGCAATCCTAAGGCTGAAAATTCTCTAGAAGGTGAAATTTCAATTTTGCATTAATTGCCCAATCGCATGAAAATTCAACTAGTATATCGATCCATTTGAATCACTCTCTTAATTTGGAAAGCTTTTTGGTCCCCAAAAGCTTACCAAATTATAAAATGAAAATAATAAGAATCCTTCACCTTCATGTTAGGTACATCATTTCCCTTTTCTTCTTATGTAAGCAGAAATGACTCTAGTCTCTCTAGGGTCTCTGGACTGCTGCATGTAGTCTCCCTCTTGTTGGAGTGCCTACCTTTGGAGTCGTGTCATACTTCTCTTTGTAAGTGGGATTTTTTGTTATTTGTGCTTGGTTTTCAGCATTCACACTTGCACTTTTCAAGTGGTATGGTTGCCTTTACTTGTATATTGTAGACAGTAAGGTTGCTTGCACTTAATGGTGCATTTAAGTAGGATAGCTACCCTACTCTGTGCTCACATTCTACCCATCTTGTACTCCATTGCTCATTCTTTCTCTTGGAAGTGGAGTTTCCCTACCTCTCTAAGATAGATGGTTGCGCTCTACTTCTCAATGGAAGTAGCACTATTCTAATCTTCTTGGAGTCCTCTTTGGCCTGCCTGGCTATAATATCCATTCATGTCAACTTTCCTCAAAGCAACGCAACCTTTTACCCAAATTCCATTCCTTGCTGCTGCCTTCTTCCTCTGTGTAAGTATTTGCTTCCTTTTTCGTTGCTCCCATAAAGACTGTTGGCACATCTTCTACTTCCTTCCCCTTTCAGACTGCCTTGTACTCCTTAGCTTGCCCTTCCAGTTCTTCGGTTGAAGTGTGGGTTGGAGTACCCAACAGTTCTCCTAGCACTCATTCATCTTGCAGTGAGAACCATAGCTGTTGCTACTACTGGTAGGGACCCCTTCTCTCCTTGCCGAGCAGATTTGGTATTCTTTTTATTCTTTGTCCTCTATTATTCCTGCTGTTGAGAGGATACAGGGATGTACAAAAAAGTTTGCTCTATAACCTCTATTATTACAGCAGTAACAAATAACAGTATGCTTGAGCAGTACATACCTTTCATGATTGCCATAGTGCTTACTTAATCTTCCAAGTGCTGAATATTGTGGAGATCGTTGAGTCACCTCTTTGTCATCTTTCTTGAGACTTGTGCAGCCTGAAGCGATTAGTGAGCTAACAGCTTCTCTCTTTGTTTTGTGGCTGCTCCTTGAACAGCTCTTTAACTGCTGCTTTTGCCTTTTAGAGTGAAACTGGATTGCATTCTCCTCCTCCTGACCAGTGTCCTCTTTCCAATCTTTGCTCCATGTCATTGCCTTCATTGGAGAGCTGCTCACTCTTTATTAAAGTAGGACTTTCTTCATGAGCTTTTACAAAAGTGATTTTCATGTTGACAGTTCAACCCCTCCTTTTGCTTTGCTTGGCAATGGATGTGGATCACATTCCAAAATCTTGAAATGCGCATTTTCTTGGGCCATATTAGAACACTTCCCTTTGATCACTACACCACAGAGATACCATAGACCAGCTTGCGTTGGTATGGATTCCACCTCAATTGAGGTCTTCAGGCTTTGGCCATTCTTGCCAAGACCTTGACCATCATAGCCCATCTTCTTGAATAATTTTAAGCCTATGCCTGTGGTGTGATTCTAAAAAACAGTATTGAAAAACTCTCCAAAAAATCACCGACTTTTTAAAAAATCATGATTTTTCCCCGAAGCCAAAAAATAGGCTAGAAAAAATTGCGAATTTAAAAAAAAATTAACCTCACGAAAAAAACTTTTAATAAACCTTGCAGGTCAATGAAAAAAAGCGCCCAAGAGGAGGAACCCACGGCTTAAGAGGGAAAAAGTGAGTTTTTTTTGTCATTTGCTTGAGTTGATTGTTGGAGGAGTGAGAAGGGCTAGAGGAGAACATCAACCACTTTGGAGGCATGCAAACACCATTTGTCATCACCACTAAAAATTTATTAATTTATTAATTTATGACCCTTTAGACTCATAAAATATTTTATTGCCCTCTTACAAGTTGGAGTTCACGCGTCTTATAGACTTGGTGTATGTCCATTACAATCTCCTCTTGTGGATGAGACAGATACAGAAAGAACCAGATGCAGATGCCGTCTCCTTGGACAATATTGATATATTGTCTAAGTGGAGGGTGGAGATTGAGACTCCTATCATGGAGGAGTCACCTACATGGCTAAAGCCAGAGGAGGAGGAGGAGGAGGAGGAGCAGGGGGAAGGGGGGGGAGGAGGAGGTCAGAGACACCATGGAGGGTGATGTGCTAGCATTGCCACCACCTTCTACACCGATTGATACAGATAGTCCTCCATCCATCACTCATTGTCCGATATTAGATGCAGGGCTAGGGCCTTCTGCTACTACTACTGGTGCTAGGGCCAGTTTTGACAAACGGCCCATGACCTTTTCTCATAAAATGGGAAGAGGGCATTGATATTAGATAGCTAGCTGCTAGTTTTCCTCGAATACATTTATATATGTGATGTCATTTTGTATTGGTTATCCACTTTTGAGTCCTTGATTGGACAACTATGATGTTTCAAGCTTCAATATCAACTTTGATGTATCATTTTATGTTTGGCATGACTACATGATGATGATATATATCATTGCTTTCTCCATATTTATGTTCCAATGTGTTTATCTAATGTTATTGTTGCTTTATCTGTTTAAAATTCTGAAAACAAATGAAGTATTTTATACTTTTTAATGTTTGTCAAAGTTTGCCGATTTTTGCCGATGTTGCTGGGAAGTTGTATTTGGGACCCTTGCCGACTTTTTTCCAATGCCAACTTTTTCAACATTGCTCAAAACTACCACTATGCCTTTTAGTGTGATTCTTAAAACTACCAAAGAATTGTGTCCTTGATTCACAACAAGAGGGGGATTTAGGAGAGGTGCATACCAGCTTGGCTCTAACATGGAAGCTGCATCTTCAGTAGTCACAAGACTCAACTTGGGGTGAGACTCATTTTTTCCAAATAATCAAACTTGGCTTGGGACTTGGCAAAGACTTGTGAATCAACTAGGGAAAGACTTGGAACCATCAAAATACACAAAATATAAATTTTCAATAAATATAGATGTTAATTTAGATTATACATGAGACTACACTAGATATAATACAAAATTCAAATACACTGAATATAATGCAAAAAAAACATATCCAAATATAGCAAAGTATATCATACAATGTAGTAATGTACATGATACAATCATGATCAACCATCATATCTATCATCCTCATTCATCCATTAAGATTCAAGAAGATACAAAACCACCATGGACTATGGCTTATGGTCCGTGGATCATGAATGTGAGTGTCAAATGTCAAGAGCCGAGACTCAAGTCTAGAGTCAAATCTGAAATCAAAGATTCATATGACAAAATCTGAAATACTGCATAAACAATAAATATAACAGCCACTGGCTGTACAAGTGTCAATCAAAAAAACCCTCGATGGTGTGCTTCAAGTTCGAAGCCCTAGTCCCAAAGCCTTCTCAAAAACTCTAGGACAGATGAGTAAGACTGGTACAAATGACATGAAAAAATGTCTTAAAGACTCTTTGAATTGCAAGTCAGCTCAGGACTTATCTACAAGAGGAGAGGTCGAGCATTTGCCATCTGTCATTGATGAATATCCAGTCAAATGGGAATCTTATAATAAAAAAATTATCTTGAAGAAAGTTTCTTAGAAAATGTTCAGCTGCACGAGGAAGATTAAAACACATGGGTCTGGGAACTCGACGATACCAAAGAGGGTACTATTGTTGCTGTGTATTGATGCCAAACCCTCCATGAAAAATGAGGTTATGCAGCACAATGATGACTCTCATATTGATGATGCATTGTGTGAACCTAAACTAGATAGAGTAGCTACTGGGGCAGAAAGTTATGGTCTCCATCAAGTCTCAAATAATGACATAGGATTAGCTCATATAACAGTTCAACCACAAGGGAATATTCTTCCATGGGCCTGCTTTGACAGAAGATAACCTTGAGAGACACAGTGCATTGAGGATAATTTCTGAAACATAGAAACAACTAAGAGCTTCAAATAACCAGAAAACATGGCTGACAACAAGTCTTAAAATTTGAACCCAGCCAATCTGCAGGTACCAGTGTAATTCAAAGCCCTATAAGCTATAAACATTAAAAAGAAGAAATGACAGAGAACCACTCTT
Source organism: Pseudotsuga menziesii (assembly GCA_001517045.1). NCBI lineage: Eukaryota > Viridiplantae > Streptophyta > Pinopsida > Pinales > Pinaceae > Pseudotsuga > Pseudotsuga menziesii. The sequence continues at coordinate 332,703 of LPNX011088503.1, forward strand.
TTAGGAGCCAGGATTCCTCTACTAAAAATGAGACAAAACACTTTGATGCCCAACTTGTGCAGCTGGACTTGAGCCTGTCACAAACCCTTGGGCATCAAACATAAATGAGAGTAGACATGTTTCATGGACTGTCATAGAAAGAACAAAGAAATACCTCTTTATAATTTGCATGCATGTCCTTGCATATCTGATTATTCCCTTGCACTAGGTGGCTGTGGGAGTATTCCCTTTATCTAAGAGTGCAGGAGTTCCAACTTTGACCATGGATAAAAATTGTGAATCTGGTCAAACTGCGGTAAGGACTCTGCAGGAGTATTCCCTTTATTTAAGAGTGCAGAGTTTCCACCTTTGAAGATGGATGAGAATTGCACTGGGAGGCTATGGGAGTGTTCCATTTATCTATAGTGCAGGAGTTCCACCACTGAGCATGGACCAACATAGATCCATCTTAAATCCGGATCTATCAAGCACTGAGAGGGATCAAATTTCTAAGTTCTTGAGGTGAAAATTTTTCTTGATGTGTAACAAATTTAAGAAAAAAACTACACCTCAATAAATTTGATCCCTCTCAGTGCTTGCTTGATAGATCAGGTTTTAAGATGGATCTATGCTGATTTTAAATTTTTATACCTTTTGTGTAAAAAAATAAGAAATTGAGCCAACATATGTTATCTGAAAGTTTCAATTTTTCTTTTTGTCAATGTATGTCACGTGACAACATCTCCCCCACACTAGGCTGTAGAGCCCCTCGCTACTCTCACTGCAATAAAAATTGTAATTCAAGTCAAAATGCAGTAAGGGCTCTGCAGGAGTATTCCCTTTATTTAAGAGTGCAAAGGTTCCACCTCTGAACATGGATGAGAATTGTCATTCAGGTAAAACAGAGGTAAGGTCTATTGATGCAAATAACTTGAATGATATTTAAGTAAATTTTAATATGTGCTTTGAATGGTATAAGCAAATACAATAAAACAATAGTTCTTAGACCAACTTTCCATCTATAAGTAATTACAATACACATTTTGCAAATGTACAGCTTCTACAGTGCAGTCAATGATCCAAGTTATAAACACTTTCCTTTGCATTATAATATGAGAAGGCAATTTTATCTAGAACTAACAACTCTTCAGAAGCAAAACTAAGGTATTAGGGCCTGGGAGATACTATTATGCCTTCAGAACTTACCGCCGGGCTCTCCGCATAGAACTTATCACAATCCAGACAGTAATGATCATAAACAATAAAGCTTTAAACTTAGGTCTGCTGCCCAAGTTTTCCTGAAACATTGTCACCTTCATAATTTGTTATAACGCGGTATATGATGACTTTGATATTAGTCCTGGCACCAGGGACCACCAATGGACCTGACCAACCTAATATCTGATTAAGTTGCATCCAATGATTACACCACTGCACTCTTCAAGCCGAGAATAGAGTCCCAATAATGCACAATTACAACAGTAATGTAATATACATATATCGAAGAAAGCCCAGAAGTACCACCATTCAAATAAAGAGAGGCCATATGTTGTCGGACTAAAAGTGATATTAGATCAAAAACACTCCCGTTGATAAGCAATAATCGTTTTGAGAAGAGATGTGTATGCATGTCAAATTCACATGTGTAGAAGCCCAACAATCTCGGATAAGGGTGCATGATGAAGCAAATCTGGAATATGAATATCTGGATAGAGCCTAAAGATGACCAGAAAAAAAAATTAAAGACATAAGACAGATTTTTTAGCACAGCCAAAGAGCATTATGTTTCATTTCATGAGCAACCAGAAATAAAAAATATATATATAATGATACCCAATTCAACACAGAAACCAATAACCAAATAACATTGAGGTGGTCCAGATACAACCTTTACTGCAAGAATAGTGCCATAAATCTCAAAGGCCCTCTGGATGGTATCTTCAGTAGAATCATATGGAAGGCCACCAACATATACCGAATTTTCGTCATCAACTGTCATTTTTCTAATACTTTGAATGCTTGACAACTGATTTTTCACTTCAAAATTAAAACATTTGAAGAATTTGAAGCAGACCAATCCTTGAACATCCTCGAACTTTCAGCGTCAAAGACTGACTGTTGAACTGAAAAAATTCCAAAGGTGAAGAATGCCTTCGTGTGAAATAGCAAGTAAAGGAATTCAACTCATGATGTTTTTCTCGAAAAGAAAATGATAAAGTTCACCAAATGTTAATTGGACATTTCTGTTTGTTGTTCTTGCTGAAATTAGTGGCATCTAAAATAAGCCAGCAATATGATGATAGACACCTTTCTCAATGTTGTCCTCCAATAGATATCAAGCTTCTGCAACCCAAGCTTTCATGCCAACAATTGCAGAATCTGCACACATAAAATATCAGTTAAATGTAATGAGCATCTCATGATCAAAATAACAACATATCAAGCTCCCCACAGATGACCAAGCTGGCTATTAATGAATTTACCCACATTTGGAAGTAAGGCCTATGTTGGGTGCTCAACTCAAATTACTCTACAGAAATCGAAAACTTGAACATTGATACAGACTACCACCTCTTAAAACCCTATACAAAATGCATATTATCACCTACAAAAGTAAAAGGAATATGAAGGATGACATGTGAAAACAATACAGATGTCGGCAACATTGCAATGCTTACAGGAAAATGGAACCAGATCTACGCTGCAAGACCACCACTTAACACGAGAATCCAAAACAGTGGAGCAATACCTTGCCAACCTAGTATTCAACGTGATAGTTTTCTTCAATTTGACAACGCTGACAGTCATCCAAAACATCTTCATTAACATTGACTCACCTTTTCGTGAAATGTAGCTTTCCCTAGTTTTTTTTTTTTTTTCTCTTCAGATGAATCATAATATGTTTTTTTTCTCTTCAGATGAATCATAATATGAGATGATCAAAACCAATTTCAATATGGAAAATTTTAGGGGTGAAATTTAAACATTGACATTTTTTCAAAAAAAAATTGTCAGTTACCTTTTTTTCAAAAATAATTAATCCAAATTTTATGGGATAATTTTTTTTACTTTAAAATTCTAAAATTCGACAAAATTGCCCCAAAGCTAATATAAAATCCTTAGAAATTTGAATTTTACAAAAAAATTGCCAAATATTTTTGGTTACACACTAAATATTAATAAGATTGAACAAGGATTCTACATTTTTGAAAAAAATATAAATCTTTAAAATTTTCTCTAGTCTCTATGTTTATATACAAAATTGTGGAGAGAGTGATTAAAGTTGAAAAGTCTCTAATAAAATACAATAAAGTGGATGACAACAGTACATTATTGCCAGCTAGTGACACTTTCGAGTGTTAATGAATAAAGTGAAATTAACTTTTTAATTAACCATATGCAGAATGCACTAGATTTGGTTGGGATAAATTTGACTCTAAGGGACACTTTTCACTTTGCAAAGCTCAATAAAGGACCATTTCACCCATAGTGTTAACAAGTTTGAATTCGATACGATACAGAAAAACATCGGATGAAAATTTTTCAGTTTGGGAAAATATGGGAGTATACATATTTAATAGTCTGCAAATGCCAGATGTTTCCTTTTTTATATACTACGTAAGCGTCAGTAGTTTTCTTCTTGAACCCTGCTTAATAGGATATCCTACTTTGCCTTCATCAGACACACTTTGAAATCTTACAGTCATACCCTAAAACTTATCCCTCACTATTTTAATTTTTAATCAGACCAAGATATTAGCCATCTTGCTTCATAGCTCGCCATCAGTCAAGAATAAAAACCAAGGCATCCTGTGAAAGGTTCTATTCATGTAAGAAGACAGAAAAGCTTGATGGTCTGAACCCTGTGGCTGAACCTGGGGCTTCAATAACGGACTCTGCACTGTTGAGACTATGGGGTACTCCATAACCACCAAAGCCACAATAAACTTTTGCTCTGATACCAAACCAATTATAAAATGTATGCATGCTAATGCAGAGTTATGTACGCATAATTAAACAATCCGGTCATTTATGAACCTTTAATTATAAATGCAAACTAATACATGCATTCAAAACTAAACAAACTATAAAATAAATAAAACCATAACATGAGCAATAATAATACTGCATATTCATAAACAAATCAAGAACATTTATCTTTTTGAAAATTCTTTACCAACTGCAGAATTACACTCTCTATTACACTTAATCTTTCTGTAAAAGAGGCCACCCCCGAGTTGAAGCTATGAATCCACAAGGGTGATATTCTATGACTTGGCTCCAATTCCTCTCACACAGACTCATTCTTGAAATATGCAAGACAATTGTCCACTACAGCATTCCCTATCAACCAGCCTCTCTTTTCCCCTTGGCCTGCACAACACTGGAAATGGGATCCCCTTCAACATTAAACAGCACCTCAAGCTATCCCACTTCCCTCCAATGCTCCAGCACAAGTTGGTCAAGGAATCTCTACTGCTGAAAACAAGGGAAGTTTCAGCTGTGATTACTTCCTTTTTTTTAAATCTATCAAACACTCTTACACTCGTCATATTTTTCCTCATAGCAGCCATTTCTCATAATTTCCTGACAGCAATACTATGGCAGTACAAGCTCAGAGCATAAAACCAAGGAATAATGACTTGCATGCCAATGATCATAGGTTATATTTGCATACCAAAGAAGTACAACATAACTTCATAAGAAGTCAGCGTATCCCACTTCATCAATGAATATCAACGTGGGACTTAGATAATCATAAAGCAATGGTTTAATGAAGCTAAGGTTAAGGAACTTAGGGTAGCAATAAAATAATATCATTCTTCCTTACAACCCCTAAATCTCCTTTATTTTCCCTTGTGAACTCATAGTCCCTCCCATTTTCATTCTTCGTTTACAGCTGTTGGTGTATTTATATTAGATATTAATGTCCAATGTGCATATTCACAAAGTAAACTTAAAGCCATTTCATCATATACATTAATAATAATATATCCATGTGCATATTTACAAAGTCACATATACCCGGCTTATAACCATTGCATCGTGTACATTAAATATCTTGAGATCAAAACTAGGGGTTTACAGAGCAAACAGCAGATGAAATGCTATAAGAAAGAGACAGCGACGTCAAAGTAGTAGTAATTTTGATCTGTGAGGGAGGGTGTGAGAAATTTGAACCGCGGGAAAATCTAGGAGCGTTAGTGAAACTCCCAAATCAAATTTGGTGCAAAACTGGCAAAAAACCATCAATTGAAAGGCAAATTACACACACAATGTAAACTGGAACAAGATAATTTTTTGGACTGTCTAACCATGAAACATGTTATTATCAGGTATATAATACAACATAGGAGTTTCGTGAGGCTTTGGAAGCCAATTGTGAGCATACAAGTCAAAAATGCCAAAATGGCATCAAACTCCCCTAGGTGGGACAATCAAGCCCCAAATCAGCCCAAACAGCCACGAATTGCTGACTGGACGTGGCTGAAGTGATGTGGGTCAATGATTACACCTTAGACAGCGTGGGTGTGGAAAACTGAGTGGTTTAGAGTCTCAATGCAGCATTTAATGCACCAAATCAAGCCAAAATGGGCCAAAATCCCACTCTAGCGCTCCAAGCCAACCTAGCTGTCCACATTCAATGAATGGGAGCGCACCAGCAATAATGAGGGCGCACATGTGGCTGGTGGACTGAGCTGGAATGCTTGTGTGGGTGCGAAAGCCCCAAATTGACTAGGCATTTGTCCAACTAAGCCCCCCTAGTCCACCACATAGTGTATTAAAGCTTAAAAAGCAATAAAATTGACTAAGTAGTGTAATTAGGGACTAGTGAGTTGGATTACTGTTCTAACACCCTCCCTTAATCCAACAACTAAGTACAACTCACAAAATGATGGAGGCCTTGGCAACAATGGCCCAAGTCACCTTAAATACATAATTCAGAAATTACAATTTATTTGTCCATATGAACTGAGGAAAAGAAGGAAAACCTCATGGGACAAAGATCTCAGGTAGGTGAAGGTCTTCTCTGTGAAATCCACAGTAAAAATATCAGCAGTTTGCTCGATGGATGGGCAAAACTGCAGTGAGACCACCCTGTCATGCACTAAGCCCCAAATGTAATGCATGTGTATCTCAATATGTTTTGTCCTCTGTCTCTGTATTGGATCAGTAGATATTTTGATGGCACTTTGATTGTCCACCCAAATGTTGGTTGGAGAATCAATTGTGACACCAAATTCCCGGAGAATTCCCTGCAACCAAACACACTGTGTAGCAACATTGACTACTGCCCTGTACTCGGCGTCTGCTGATGAAAGTGAAATGGTGTGTTGTTTCTTACTTGACCAACAAATGGGTCCTTCATTAAACATAAAGACAAAACCTGAAGTTGAATTCCTGTCAATGGGATCTCTAGCCCAATCTGAATCAAAAAATCCGGCTAGTTGGAGTGAGGAACTAGCTATGTAGTGCACCCTGAAATTCTTGGTTCCCTAGACATACTGAAGAATTCTTTTTGCTGCTCTCCAATGGAGCTCATGTGGCTGGTGCATATGTCTTGCTACAGCACTTATAGCATAAGACAAATCAGGTCTTGTGTGAGTGAGATAGAGCAAGCTGCCCTCTAGTTTCCTGTAGAGTGTAATATCCACCAATGGAGAATTGCCCAATTCATGCATTTTAAAACCAGAAAGAAAGGGAGACTTGGTTGCCTTACACTCAGCCATGTTAAACTTCTTTAGCAAGTCTGAAGCATACTGTTGTTCACTTAGCTTGATGCCCCTTTCATTTTGCTCAATTTCCAAGCCCAAAAATTGCCTTAGCAATCCTAGGTCTGTCGTGGCAAATTCACTATGCAAAGATGACTTGATTTGGCCAATTGAATTGGTGCAGCTACCTGTAATGAGGAGATCATCAACATAAAGAACAATGACCTACAAAATACCATCATGTTGCTACAAATACACATTAGGATCTGATTTGCATCTAGTGAAACCAATAGAGAGCAAAAAAGCATCCATTTTTGCATACCAAGCCCTGGGGGCTTGCTTGAGTCCATAAAATGATTTCTTCAACCTACATACCAATGAAGGATCCTCTTGGAAACCTTCAGGCTACAGCATACAGATCTCTTCCTGTAGCTGACCATGTAAGAAAGCACTCTTAACATCCATGTGGTTAACTTCCCAACCTTTACTCGCTGCCAGCGCTAGAACTAGTCTAATTGAGTCCATCTTTGCAACTGGTGCAAAGGTCTCTGTGTAATCAACACCATGGCCCTGAGAATAGTCCTTAGCAACTAATATTGCCTTATGTTTCAGATTAGAACCACCAACTGCAAGTTTGGTCCGGACTGAAATTCATCTTCCATTGTTGATTTCCATCTAGGGTCATTACAAGCTTGCTGATATGTCTGAGGATCAAACCCAATCAGCGTATAGCAGTGCTCAGCAAGAGCACTATCACTTTCAAAGGAAGCTCTACTAGTTTGTGATCTAGTCTTCCTAGGCTCATGGGGATTGCCTGTCAATTCCCCAGCTGCTTGTACAATTTTTTCAGCCCACTTGGGCCTAGATGGTGAGTCATCTACAGCAATATCATGTTCAGCAACATTTATATCAGACATATCAGAAAAAACAGAGCATGTATCATCACTTACATCTTCAAATGGTTAAGGAGAGGAGCACTCCCTCGGTGCAAGCTCAAAATCAGGAATTGGCTCTTCTTCAAATTTCACACTTCTCTCAACAAATGTCTTGCAAGTGGAGGTGTCAAAGAGCTTGTAACCTTTGGTTGCTTTATGGTTGCAAGGCTTTCCTCTTTTCAGAGGGGATTCTAGCCCATGCTTTAGTCCCGAAAATTCTGAAATTTGAGACATTTGGCTTTTAACCAAACCATACCTCGTAAGGTGTCATTCCTTTTACTGATTTGTGAAAGGCTCTGTTTTGTATGTGAGCAGCACAACTAATAGCTTCAGCCCATAGCTTGGGACTTAGGTCTCTTGCTTCTATCATGCAAGTGGCCATCTCCTTGAGTGACCTATTCTTCCTCTCAGCCACACCATTTTGTTGTGGTGTGTAGGGAGTTGAGTGTTGCATTTGGATNACACAAAGTTGTTGTAGGTTCTTGTTCACATACTCCTTCCCATTATCAATCCTAAGAACCTTAATCTTATGCCCACTCTGATTTTCTGCCAATGCCTTCCAAATATTCAAGTGTTTAAACACCTCAGACTTCAATTTAAGGAAGTACACCCAACAAAATCGAGAGTAATCATCTATGAATGTAAGGACATACCTTGATCCACCATATGATGGAGTGGGCAATGGACCAATCAAGTATGAATGCACTAACCCAAGTGGTTGGGTTGCTCTCATTGCTTTCCCCTTCTCATAGCTTTGCTCAAGATGCTTCCCAACTACGCACCCAATGCATGCTCCATTTGATGATCTGATTTGTGGAAGCCCTTCCACCATCTCATCTCTGTGTAGTGCCTGCAAGCACTTGTAGTTCATGTGACCAAACCTCTCATGCCATAGATTCAAAACCTCATTGGCATGTAAGAGAAATGCTTGGTCATTGGAAGTGGGGAGGAAGTTAGATAACTTGTACATCCTTTCATGGTGATCTGCATACCCAATTGCAATGACTTAGTCTGTTGAAATGTCTGTAATCTCTACCATGTTTGGAGTGAAGGTCACTCTCTTTGGCTCTCCTGTATGGGTCATCTGATAGACTGACAGCAAATTTGCTGCAAGGTTTGGTACATACAATACATCACTAAAGTAGCCATGCTCTAAATCAATCCTCCTAATCCCCTTGGTCTGGAGTTCTGAATCATCCCCCATTCGAACTGTTGGGCCAGCATTCAAACTCATGGACGAGAAGAGCTCTCTCTTGGCCACCATGTGCCTGGAAGTACCTGAATCAATGACAAAAGATGAAGAGTTAGAGGTACCTGCTACCAAAGCATGACATTTCTCCTTGCTCTCATTTGAACTGGAGTTGCCATCCTTCTTCCTTGTGCTGTCAGGGACTGGAATGTTGTTCTTCTCCAACAGCTGCGTCATGGTGTCCATGGTCTTTTTCATGCATGAGCTCTCTGGATGCCATCCCTTGTGGCAATAGGTGCATTTGGCGTTCTCTTTTCCCTTCTTGTCCTTCTCCTTAGAAGGATTCAAACTTGCATCACTAGATTTGGTTTTTTCTGGGTTTTTCTTCTTCTCTGGCAGCTTCGAATTTTTGGACTTGGGCTTGCCCTTTAAGGAATTCGAAACTCCCACTGCTAGTGCTTGATCCTTGGTCTTGATGGTGCCCATTTGGACAAGCTTGTCTTGCTCCTGAGTGAGTGACTCCATGAAGTTTGCCAGACTGGGAGTTTGCCAGTTTCGAAGTGTTAACTTGTCGAAGTGGAATGTACTCACAAAAACTGAGAACTCTAGCCCCAACTTCGAAAGTATAGACAAGATCAACTGGTCCTCTTTCTTTTCAATGCCACATTGCTTCAGCTGCAACACAAGTGACTTTAACTTGGTGAAGAAGTCCTAGATAGTGTCATTGTGCGCTAGGCTCAAGCTGATAAGCTCATTCTCAAGCTGGGGACCACGTAGTTCATCAGTTTTCCCAAACAATGTCTCTAGTTTTACCCAGACCTCATTGGGTGTTGTCAAACTGTCAATGTGGAACAATAGCTCTCTCGAGATGCTCAGACACAACAATCCAAATGCCTCATCCAATCTGTTGAAGTACTTGGCTTTCTCAACAGCAAAATTTGGTTCCACCTCAGTGCCCATGGTAACTCTGTAAAGTCCTTTAGCTCTCAGTTGAATCACCATATCTGCCTTCCAATCAAAGAAATTGAAGGGTGTTAGCATGATGTGGGTAGCCTCCATTTCTACCGGCGCTGATGATGAAGAAATTGTCGAATGTTCTGCAAAGATACAATTCAATTTTATCTGGAACTCCACTAAAAATGCAGCTCAAATCACTCTGAATTGATCTGCAACTCAAAAATCTCCAACAGGCTCTGATACCATGTGAGAAATTTGAACCACAAGAGAATCTAGGAGCTGAGAAATTTGAACCACAAGAGAATCTAGGAGCGTTAGTGAAGCTCACAAATCAAATTTGGTGCAAAACTGGCAAAAAACCATCAATTGAAAGGCAAATTACACACACAATGTGAACTGGAACAAGATAATTTTTTGGACTATCTAACCATGAAACATGTTATTATCAGGTTTATAATACAACATAGGAGTTTCGTGAGGCTTTGGAAGCCAATTGTGAGCATACAAGTCAAAATTGCCAAAATGGCATCAAACCCACCTAGGTGGACCAATCAAGCCCCAAATCAGCCAAAACAGCCACAAATTGTTGACTGGATGTGGCTGAAGTGATGTGGGTCAATGATTACACCTTGGACAGCGTGGGTGTGGAAAACTGGGTGGTTGAGAGTCTCAATGCAGCATTTAATGCACCAAATCAAGCCAAAATTGGCCAAAATCCCACTCTAGCGCTCCAAGTCAACCTAGCTGTCCACATTCAATGAATGGGAGCGCATCAGCAATGATGATGGCGCACATGTGGCTGGTTGACTGAGCTGGAATGCTCATGTGGGTGTGAAAGCCCCAATTTGACTAGGCATTTGTCCAACTAAGCCCCCCTAGTCCACCACATAGTGTATTAAAGCTTAAAAAGCAATAAAATTGACTAAGTAGTGTAATTAGGGACTAATGAGTTGGATCACTGTTCTAACAGAGGGAGACCGTCCAATCATTTTACTGGAAGCGCATACCCCAAATCCCATATGTGCCCTAACTTATGTTGCAAAGGACAATGCTCTTCCCTGGAAAACATAACAGAGCAAATACCACGTCGGTTTCATATATGATAAGCCCAATTTTGTTAATTGATGTTAGTTTAAGTGGTTGTAAAATGGAGTGTTATCTTTTCCACCCAGGTTTTGTTTCTATAAAATAGCATCTTATGCTCTCTATTTCTATAAAATAGCATCTTATGCTCTCTATTTCTATAAAATAGCATCTTGAATTCATAATGAGCATATTGTTGTATTGGCTTCAGGCCCTATTGTTCAGTTGGCTTTGTACCCTGAAAAAACCAGAGTTTACTTTAGATATCATCCTCAAAATGAGAAGAAACCGCTAGATGTTTACCCCGAAATAATTATTTGAAAAAAAAAACATATTAAGCTAAATCATTGAAAATAGATTGATAATGTTCATAGAAAGCCAGATTAAAGCTGCGTCCATGCAATATGGCCGAGGAGAAGAACGAACTGCACTTCTGTCAACGTATTATGATCTATCGGACCTAAACAAAATGTGACGCACTAAGCAACTTGTGGATTTGGTGAAACTTGGTAACTATGAATCACGTAGAAAGATAAATTAAACTGACATCATTTTTAATATTTTTTACTTAATGCGGCATTCTGTTAGAGATTTTCATTGAGGTTAAAGCCAAACAACTTGGATTTGAAGTTGCACAATCTGGCTGTACTTGAGAAACCTTGGGATGTCCTTCAAGAAAATATATGAGACTTTACAATGATATATCCAAAAAATTGATAAATTTATCCACACTTGGGCCCGGCAAAATGTCCATATTTAGATATATAAATTGAATGAGCTGTTTCCCATCTCCTTAAAAAGATTGCAGTCAACGGATCGTTATTTAGTTCCATGGTAAGAAGGATGGCTTGTTACCTGAGCTGTTTCCCATCTCCTTAAAAAGATTGTAGTCAATGGATCGTTATTTAGTTCCATGGTGAGGAGGATGGCTTGTTACCCACCCACAAGGGTACCAATCTAGCAGAGGTCACCGCACTCTCGCTAGGCTGGCCGGGAGCAGCTGCAAGGCCTGGGCAACTTTGATGGAACAATTAATCCCCTTAATTGGCTGATGCTCGGCTACTTTAAACTTGGGCAAAATTGAAACAAACTTGGGCAAAATTTATTTCGATTTTGGCTTTACCTTACAAAATTGCACTGTGAATGCGTAAAGAAACTTGGTTAACTTATTAACAAGCGGAGAGTTAACCTAATGATAACCAGACCATATATCCTTGAACAAAACTAGTCCAGTCTACTTGGTCATTTTCAAGAACATAATGATCAGCGCAGAGCAATGCTGGTTTCACATGAGTTACTCGCTGAATACAAACATTTCACCTTTTTAACACGGGCTAAGAGAAATTAAGATGATGCACTGCCATGCGAGGAAGAGCATTCTGGCCAGATGGGTTAAATATAAAAATTAAAGGACAAATAAAGATAAAACATCGCACAAGTCAATGAAATTAACCATCTGCAAATCTTTTGCTTGCTATTTTCTTTTCCCAAGCCGTATTTTATCTAACCGTTTTCTGTGACATTAATCTGAGAATTTGGCATAGATAAACGTTTCAAATTTCTCATAATCCATTCCTCGCCTATTCTGATCATGCAAATCACAGAGGTGTGATGGGTTACTGCATTCTAGAAATCAAATGCAATCTAGGGTTTAACCAGAAACAAGAGGGTTTTATAGAGGATTGAGAGAGGAGCCACTCCAAACAACCTAGAACATGCTACCGTGGGTATTTACTATTTCTTCTTACAGAACTGAAATTGTTACTTACAGAAGTTGGTGGCCTGCGGAGGAGTTCCTCGATTTGTCCGAATAGATTTGCAGACATCGACGGTTGCATGTCCGCTTCTTTCTCCTGTCAAATCTAGAGATGCAGCGACTTAAAAGGGATGCCTTTTAATGAAATTCTTTTACAACCTACACGGCGTATGAAGAATGTGTCTCAGTTAATTGTTCGTCGTGCGGAAGAAATCAATCCCAAGAGAGGGCTATGCATAGGAAAAGATTTCATCGCTATCAAAAAAATATTGTGTGAATGACACAAACATCCTATATAAAGAAAAGGGGAGTGGAGTGGAGTGGAAGGTTGAGGAAACAAATATCCTATAAATTAGATGAGAAGGGGAGGGAAGGTTGAGGAAACAAATATCCTATAAATGATAATGATAAATGAGGAGATGATCCATGAAGTAAATATGGATAATTTCTAATATAAGATAAATAAGATATTGGAATTGTATATGATATTATTATTACTAGCACAATCATTTAACTTGTGATTGGTGAATGTTAAAAGTATAGGCGTTAGTCCACCCCAAATTCTAAGATATAAACACCTATCCCTGTAAACATAATAAGTGAAATGAGAGAAAGTGTTATCATGTCTAATCATATTAGCAATCCAAAACCCAAAATACAAATCATTGTTATATATGTGGAAAGTGAAAGTGGATGATATCTTGTCAACTTGGGACTGCTTTATTCATTAGAGGCATCCACATAAGAACACATGAACTCAATTTAGAAGAGAAGGTGTTATCATGTCTAATCATATTAGCAATCCAAAACCCAAAATACAAATCATTGTTATATATGTGGAAAGTGAAAGTGGATGATATCATGTCAACTTGGGAGTGCTTTATTCATTAGAGATATCCACATAAGAACACATGAACTCAATTTAGAAGAGGAATATTATTGTGAAACAAAAACTTGACATGGAGATGGGATATACCACTATAGTAAGTAAGAGAGGATGCTATGAAATTAATTTGAAGACTTGCACCCCAAAACCAATGTTCAAATTAGCAAAGTTTATGGTGTGGGTAATGTCTTGTAAACCATCTACATCTCACCATTGTTATATATGCGGTATTATTTGTAACATGCACTCATAACGATGTTAACACACTCGTAATTTATAAGAGGAGTAATAATGAGGGACAAAAATCCAACACTAGTATATATTATTGGGTCAAGATAACTTGTAACATCGCATAAATAACGACCAGGAGCCAAACACAACCCACAATGAAACCATTGTTGATGTTAATATCAAAGAGAGGAAGAATGATATCCAATTAACTCAAGGACTTGTACCCTGAGACTAGCATCCACATTGAAAATCCAACATCTCAATTATAAAATCTTTTGGTGTGGGTAAGGCTTTATTGCACCAAGAGGCGCTCTACAACCCAGTATGGAGGAGATCTTGTAACGTTATGTAACACTATGTAACATTACTCCCATCAAAAATAAAAATAAAAAATTAATTATCCTCCAAAATAAATGTCGGCCACAAAAACAACCTAATATGGGGTAGATGTTGTAATGTTCCTACCTAACAAAACAATAAAAAAATAAAAAATAAAAAATAATTATCGGCCAAAAAAAATGTGGGTGAGAAAAACAACATAATATGGAAACGATGTTGTAATGTTCCTACTTAACAAAATAATAAAAAATAAAAAATTGAATTCTCCGCAAAAAAGATGTTGGTCGTGCACATGGTTTTAAAACCATGTGCAAGGCCTCCTAAACAACCCATGGTTTTATTGTACATGCTTTAGAAGGGCCTTGCAAATGGTTTTAAAACCATGTGCAAGGCCTCCTAAACAACCCATGGTTTTATTGTACATGGTTTAGGAGGCCATTACAAATGGTTTTAAGACTATGTGCAAGGCCTTCTAAACAACCCATGGTTTTAGGAGAGCCTTGCAAATGGTTTTAAAACCATGTATGGGGATATGTTGTAATGTTCTTTCCTAACAAAATAAAAAAATAATAAAAAATATTAGATGTCTTCCATAAATAGTATTAAATATTAATAATAAAAATAGTATATGTCAAACTTAAATAAAAAGATGTGTCTTTTCTTCTAAATCACACCAAAGCTAATAGTTGAGTGCAATACTTAAGAAGAGTTTTGCACCTCCAAATATTTGATCCGTCTCGGCGCTTGATAGAGCCTAGGATTTGGATCTATGTTGGTAAGCTATATTCATCTCACATTTATGTATGTGGAATTATCATAACACACATACATAGCAATGTTAACGCACACACATACACACACAAAATTTAGAAGAAGAGTATTAATGTGGAATGAAGACTTAACATAGGGATATGTCACTATAGCAACTAGCAAGATAGTTTGTAAAATCACACAAAGCTAGCCTGTAATACATGACATCAAAAACCATGAATGATGTTAATACTAAAGTGAGGAGGGATGTTATCACATTAATTGAGGGCCTTGCATCACAAAGTATGTCAATTTAGCAAAACTTTTGGTATATAAAATACCTTATAAATCATCCATGTATTATATTCGTTACATGTGTTGGATTATTCACAACACACAGAAAAATTATAAGTTTTTTTTCTTTGTGTGTGTCTTTTTCTCTCATTGTCTCCACGAAAATTCAATAAAAGTTCTTCAAATAGAATGTACATATGATATATTGTGAAGTAAGCTCATTTTCATTCTTATTCAAAATCCTTTTGATGTCAAACTTGGAGCCCAAGAAGGATCTCTTTGCATGGTTTCTTATTATGGGGGATCTATTAGTGTGCAAAAGATTAGCATACCTAGAAGTGCAAAAACCTTGTTTGTCCCCATTGTGGCAAGTTGAGACATTTTAAAATATTGTATGGTTATGTCCTTCAACCAAGTTTATGTGACCTTGAGCTCAAACTTTATGCTGACAATATCTTTTAGCTTCCATTTCATGAAACATTTCTCTATTAGATAACCATATCCATTTAACTCTTGAATTTCATTCTACTTGTTTGTCATTTCAAATAGAAGTGCTTTACTTCATTTAGAAGAAACATAATGGTGTATTGTTTAATGATAAAGAGTCTTCTTATACTTTTTAATGGTACGGCGGTGCCCTTACATGTGTAAACATGATCTTGGAGATTATTTTTCTAGTATGAAAGATTTATATGGAAATGGGACATTTACAACAACACAAGGAGTTTTAGAGTGGGGTTCCCTATGCCACGAGTGGGGTTCCTTGGTGCCCCTTGTGGAGTCCCTAAGGGTTATGTTTAGTTTGTGGTTGTTTGTGTCAGAGGAGACCTTTGGACCTTGTCCAAGCCCAAGCTTGAAGCCCTTGGAGGCCTTGGAACAATGACAAAATCCCTAGTTACCCATTGACTTGGTCAAGTGCCCCTAAGTTGTATCTTGGTCCCATTTGAGTTCATTGTCGAGTTCCTTGATCTTGGTTGATATTTAGTTACTGGTCTTTGTGCTACTTTTTATGCTTGTACTTGTTTTGGTCTCTTGATTGGTGGTTGGATGGATGATTTAGCTCATGTGTGTAGGTCCCTTGATGTGTTGATGTCACATCCCATTGCTTGCATTTCATGATCTTAAGTTTGTTGAGATCTTGTGGGGTCCTTGAGCCCATAATCTTAGATCTTGATCCTCTTGCATGTGGAGATTTGGGTCTTGAACCCACACATATGGTGGTTTGATTATCCTTTGACATTATATGGTCATTGGCATGTTGTAGCCTTGTGATCATGCATATGAAGCCCATAAGGTGTTGCAAACTAGTGGTGAGGTCTTTGTACACCTCTTTTGGGGTGTCAGTACTCGTATGGTGATGAAGATATATAGCGGAACCATTGGATATGTTTTTCATGATATGGAGACCTTGAATATGATGATAATATTCTTAAAAAAATCTTTGTTCCCACTTGATTGGTGGTGTTGGGGTCCTTGATACCCTTTATATGATAGGTATATGGTGGATCCCTACTCCTTCGTGATGTGAAGTCTATGGATATGAATACCATCGAATCCCTCATGCCTTTGATGATGTCCATTAAAGCCTTTGACCTTGGAACGTATGCATAAGGTAACATGGTCTTTGACACCTTCATGTGTGGAGTCTTGATGTCTTGTACAAATTGAATAATTTAAGGGTATTAAACCAAGAATTTGCAAATAAACCCATCATAGGGAGACGTTTCTCGTCAAGTCATTTTCGTTGATATGTGGAACATCTTCTAATTCCTTACAATTGAAGAGATATGAATTTTTGAAGTTGGTGTACCCCGCTTTTTTGGGTCGGGCGACCAAACAAAAGATAATTTAATTATTTGTAATTTTGAATTGCATGTTGGCCTAGTTTGAGGTACTAACTTTCCTCCACGACCTATACAAATAGAATATCAAACATTTCATTTGTTCATGAATCAATTCTCTCTTTGGTATTTTGCAACTCTTGGAGAAAAGTGTGAAACTTTGTGGAAGAGAAATTTTTGGTCATCTTCACTAAAATTGGCATAACTTTCTCTTACGGAATCGAAATTACAAAATTATTGGCTCATTGGAAATCTTGTTATGAGAGCTATGTGATGACATGATATAGAGTTTATTTTGGTTTGTCTATTGTTTCTTAATCTTGTGATCTTCAAAAATGTATGGTTCATGCTTTTGAGTTTCTCTTGTGATGGTACGTGTCTCTCATGGATAGAGTTCATCTTTGATCTTAGTATCTGATCCTATATATTGGTATATATCTTTGAAGTCATTGAATATGTTATGGAGGCTATGGTGATGGTTATCTTGGAATATATCTTGATGTGATCTTGATATAGATCTTGATGATTATCTTAGATATTGTTGGCATAGATTTTGGTGTTTATCTTGATTGTTGTATAGTGTAGTATTGAATGAGAAGTTGACATGTAAGTAATAGATCTTATGAGTGAGTTATTTGATCAACCTAAGTGTTTTATTTGAAAACTAGTTTGACAAGTGTTTATCATTGTGTCTTTGACCTAAGTGGAGCTGGACTATTATTGACTGTTAATGACAACCTTTGACAGTATTCTAACTGTCTATTTGCTTGATTTGTTGACTTGATTTGAGTGGAATGAAAAATCCTTTTGTGTCTAAGTGTTTATGAGACTAGATGAGTTTGACATAGTTGGTTAAGTCTTGTCTTCTTGGCTTAGGTTAGTTGGTTGAGGTTTATCATGTTTAATTGTTAAGTATTCCTTGATTGTGATTGAGGTTGGTTGTGGTGTCATTGAGTTGAGTGTGATTGGACAAAGTTTGGTTGACCATATGTGAAGTCTCTTGGTTGCTCAAATGTGTATCTTGATTAACTAGGCCAAGTAAGAAGGGTTGGTTGATTGTCAGATCACTTGATTAGATTAACACAAGTATATGATTGATTTGGCACAGGTACACAAGCATCTTGGTATAGGTTGGTTCAATTGAGCAAGAATGACACAAGTTGCCTTATGTGCAGTTGGTCTGACTCAGACTAGATGAGTTGTATGAGCAGTTGGTTTGACTCAAGTGGAATGAGTTTGGTGTGCAGTTGGTTATATTCAGATTGATTGAGTCGGATGATGTGAGCAACAGATTAATTGGTACAACTTGATTGGACAGGTCGATTATAGAGGTTGATGAGCAGTGGTTAGTAGTGGAAGTGGTTGAGCAGTGTGATACAATTGTGGTGCAGTGATCAGTGACGGTGATTGTACAATGTAGTACATGTGTTGATTAGCAGGTCCGCATGATCAATGTGGTCATGGTTCAACAGTTTCTTCATATCAGGGTGGCAGGACGGAGCTAGGAAAGGGGGTTGTAGCCTCCTTTCGGTCATAGTTGAAGAAATAGGGAGTTGAAGCTTCCTTCAAGTTGTAGCTTGTAAATTAGGGGGTGGTTGCCTCCTTCCAGTTGTTGCTGAAAAAACTATTATTACAGAGGCTTTTGTGGTTTTTCCCCCAGGACTTGGGTTTCCACGTAAAATATGGTGTACCATGTATCATGTTATTATTCTTATGTGATGATGATATGATGATGATAATAATGTTGATGATGTTATAATGATAATGTGATAATGAATAATATTGAATAAGCTTTTTATTGTTAAAATTGAAAAGTAATAAAAGTTGTGCACGCTGATTCACCCCCCCTCTCAGTGTACCTGGTGTGTCCAACACCATCCCCATTTAACTCTTGAATGAAACCATCTCCATTTAACTCTTGAATTTCATTATACTTGTTTGTCATTTCAAATAGAAGTGCTTTACTTCATTTAGAAGAAACATAATGGTGTATTGTTTAATGATAAAGAGTGTTCTTGTACTTTTTAATGGTATGGTGGTGCCCTAACATGTGTAAACATGTGCTTGGAGATTATTGTGCTAGTATGAAATATTTTCCTATAAATGGGGCATTTACAACAACACAAGGAGTTTTGGAGTGGGGTTCCCTATGCCATGAGTTAGGGGCCACCTCATGGCTCATATTGTGCCCCACTAGCTTACTCTAACTGAGGTGACAATGGGCTTTGCCTTCAAACATACAATTAAGTTTGAGATCTTAGGGAATATGGGCATAGTTGACCCCTTACCCCGAACAAGAATGATGAGTGGTTTTTGACATTGATCTTAACCATTCCAAAGAATCCTAAGTGAGCCTAACAATTAAGAACATAAAAAGGAAGTTTTAATATGAAACATGGCAAATAAGGTGAAATCTCTTCAACTACAAAACTCATAAAAGATGAGTTTTTCCAATTATTTATTTAGCTTTGTTGTTGTTGTTGTTATTTCAATGGATGTAATGTTCCATTTTTTATAAAAGGGAATAACTGAGGACTAATAGCACTAGGAGTAGAAAGGTACATCAATTAAGTATTATTAAGTCATCAATGTAGAAAGAAGGCCATCAGAGTTCATATCATAAAGCATGCAAAGCATGAAGGCCTTGTTTAGTTAGTATTAAACTCAACATCAAATTAGAATTGCATGCATGCAAAAGTGAAGCATAAACCCTAAAAGTGACATGCAAACCCTAAAAGCTTATGAAGATCTATTTAAGAAGGGTTATGGGACTAAAGGAGATATGTATTGTTATTGTTGATTGATTTTGCAGTTTCGAGCAACAGCACAACGTGTAGCCGTGACAGTTGGGGTTGGAGACGGTGTCTTTAGCTAGCGAGGGTTTGACAGTGAGATATATGCCCTAGTCTCTTATTGGGATAGATCATCCAGGTTTATCCATTGCATCCATCATATACTAAAGTGTTCAGAGATCCAACACATTCCAAAGGGTTATTAGCAGATCCATGTTTTGCAGCCGAAAATAGCAGGGAAAACACAGAAGGATTCACTGGGACCACAAAGCCTAGTATTTCATCCGCATGTTATCTTCCTCTTTCTCAGCAGGCCTATCCTTCGGTATGCAATGATTATCAACCATCAATTTGCTCACCTGGAGCAACTATCATCCAAACAGATCAATTGGGGGCGTGAGCAACAGAACTACCAATCAATTCGCTAGGGCACTTAGAGGCAACCAAAACTCCACATGTTCTAGGCCATCTCTCCGGCATCAGCAAACGGACAAGCTCAGAAAGTTTCAACCCGAACGGACCTCTCCTCCTACAAAATCATCATCTTCAGTCTAGAGGGTTTTTACGGTACTGTGGGGCGGTAACACCGGAGGAAAAGAGCATTATTAGACTACCCATCCGGATCCTTATGCATGCAGCTATCTCTGGAGTCATTATTAGCCATAATATCAGTGGTAAGTGTTAATTTATCTCTGCAAAACCCTAACCCTGATTCATCTATATTTTAGGGCATTTTTGCATGGCGAGTTTGCATGCACAGTTATTTTGCAAATTTGTTTGAGATTGAGTGTGCAAGTCAGCACTATCATATAACATTTGAGAATATCAGTATTTGGGATATTACAGTGATATTAGAGCATGTTCTTGGCCAGCTGTGGGCATGCAAAAGTGTAAATGAATTCAGAAGACCCATACAACATTACTTACCGAACGACAAAGACAGAGGTTTAGAAACAGTGATAGAGGAGAAGAGGAGTTAGAGGACATAGAGTTGGGGGACAGAGAGTATCAGTTCAGAAAGGGCAAAGAAACAATGGCCTATAATGATAAAACAACTTTCAATTGTCTCATATCAACCATAAAAGAACTCACTATTGGGAAAAAAGAAACGATGAGCAACTTCAAGCAAATGATAGAGAAAAATGGGCCCACCCCACACAGTCCCTTGTTTCCCAATAGTGATAGGGTATCCACCAGTAGTAGTGGGGAGCACTTACATACCAACATGCAGAGCCATCCCCATATATACAACAAGCCTTCCTGACCTACCATGCCTCAATTATTAGATAGTCTAGTTGCAGTGCCTCTAGCACAAGTAGAACCAGAAGAATCCATGAGTGCCTATCTGAGAGAGTATAGAGCTTTAGGAGATGACTTCCATTCAACCATGACCTTCACTGACTTCTGTTGCTTTAAAAGTAAGAACAAACCCAGAGCTTACAATAGGCCATTCACCCAAAACTATGAGTTATAACGCACCATAGGGAAACTGACTATCCCTACCTTTGAGGGTACCCGGGGTGACCCAGCCTGAAATTGGGTGCAGAAGTTGGATACATACTTCCAGCTCAACCCCATGATTGAGACAGATGCCATTAAATTGGCTACTTTGCATTTGGGTGGAGAAGACCATGAGTGGTGGTACAACAAGTTAGTGACACTAGGTCACAATACCATCACATCGTACCCAGATTTTACACAGAGGCTCATCGAGCGGTTTGATCGGAAGGACCCTGAGATACACTTTAGAGTGCTGGCACAGCTCAAGCAAACAGGTAGTGCAGATGCATTTATTTCAGAGTTTCAGAGGATAACAGTACATGATGAGGATGTGCATGAGGAGATAGCATTAGAGCCATCCTGTGAGTCTAGCGACACCAGCACATTCGATAGTTAGATTGTGGACAAGACGTGTGATGGGTTGGAGTTGGTACACTCTTCATCACCTAAAGTAGGAGTCCAGACAGTTATGACAGGTGAGATACATGAGGTGCAAGGCAATGAGCACAACAGTCGATACAGTGCGCAGTTGCACATGGAGGTTAGGGAGAGTTTATATAGGCATGGGATAGAGCTTCTAGATGATAGTCATTGACAGAAGATTGAACGTGTTAAAGAAAGCATTCTAGCAATGAAAGAGAGGACCAAGATACTTCGGGACACCATATTACAGCGAGATGTTGAGCTTACAACTCTTCGAGTTGTATGTACCAAGTCGGCGGTTAGGCTTTCTAGTATCGAAGAGCAGTTAGATTCCTTGATGGGGCAGTAGAAGAAACACACTATTGCATTTCAAAGCAGTCCTCTTCAGGAGTACATAGACAAGGCTTGCAGTAGCTTGAGTCCACATTTGCATAACGGCGGATGGTTTTTACAGGTTGGCGAGGATCGAGAAATTGGGCAGCAGTATATGAGCATTCCAGTTGAAATCAGAAGAACAAAATGCCAACTTGGTAAGATTATTCCTTGTGATGGTGCTTATGGACGAGGTCCTTTTCGAGGGTTGGATTGGAGAGAGATTAAGAGTTGGTGTCCTATTGAGTGGGCGATTCTTGGGAAGACATTCCTAGCCAAGGGTATAGTCCCACAAGAGCCTTCAAATATTTGGGATGAAAGATGTACAAGTTTGCATTGGGATCCAAGTGGGAGACCTTATGAGGGATGGATACAGTGTTTATTGATGGCGTTACTTGGGAGTCCACAGGATGCTCCTAGTGTCGATACTATGCAGGGTAGCGGTGGATGCATTTTGACCTCTGCAGTTCTTAGATTGATTTGGGACCCTGGTATTATAGTGACTGATAGTTTAGTGATTGCTAGAGGATGCTTTTAGGAAGTCTCTTATGATGGTACCTCGTTTGCACCATGGTTAGTCACTCTACTTATAGGATGATTCTGTGGGACATTTTGTGATGGTACTGTGCAGTGCAGTGCTTTGAGTAGAGGGTGCTATAGATCTCCTAGGATAATTTGGGACCCTGGGTTCATCCCTGGATTCAGTTGGTTCAGTTTGATTGATTGTGGAGTTGCGTTGGCATTGCTTGAGGACAAGCAATCTTTGGCGAGGGAGGACTGTAATGTTCCATTTTTTATAAAATGGAATAACTGAGGACTAATAGCACTAGGAGCAGAAAGGTACATCAATTCAATATTATTAAGTCATCAGTGTAGAAAGAAGGCCATCGGAGTTCATATCCTAAAGCATGCGGAGCATGAAGGCCTTGTTTAGTTAGTATTAAAGTCAACATCAAATTAGAATTGCATGCATGCAAAAGTGAAGCATAAACCCTAAAAGTGACATGCAAACCGTAAAAGCATTTGAAGATCTATTTAAGAAGGGTTATGGGACTAGAGGAGATATGTATTGTTATTGTTGATTGATTTTGGAGTTTTGAGTAGCAACACAGCGTGCAGCCGCGACAGTTGGGGTTGGAGACGGTGTCTTCAACTAGCGAGGGTTCGATAGTGAGATATCTGCCCTAGTATCTTATTGGGATATATAGTCCAGGTTTATCCATTGAATCCATCATATACTACAGTATTTAGAGATCCAACACATTCCAAAGGGTTATTAGCAGATCCATGTTTTGCAGCCAGAAGTAGTAGGGAAAACACAAAAGGATTCATTGGGACCACAAAATCCAGTCTTTCTTTCGCATGTCAGCTTCCTCTTTCTCAACAGGCCTATCCTACGGTATGCAGTGATTATCAACCATTAGTTTCTCACCTAGAGAAGCTATCAGCCAAACAGATCAGTTGGGGGCGTGAGCAACAAAACTGCCAATCAATTCGCTAGGGCACTTAGAGGCAGCCAAACCTCCGCATGTGCCAGGCCATCTCTCCGACATCAATAGACAAACAAGCTCAGAAAGTTTCAGCCCGAACGGACCTCTCCTCCTACAAAAACGTCGCCTTCAGTTTGGAGGGTTTTTACGGTACTACAGGGTGGTAACACAGGAGGAAAAGAGCATTATTATACCACCCATCCAAATCCTTATGCATGCAGCTATCTCTAGAGTCATTATCAGCCAGAATATTAGTGGTAAGTGTTAATTTTTCTCTGCAAAGCCCTAACCCTAATTCAACTATATTTTAGGGCATTTTTGCATGCACAGTTATTTTGCAAATTTGTTTGAGATTGAGTGTGCAAGTCAGCATTATCATAGAACATTAGAGAATATCAGTATTTGGAATATTACAATGGAGTTGAACACCTTTACTTTCTTATAGAGAAATTGTAGCAAAAACATAAGAGTGTTTTTAAGCAATAAATTATAGCAAGAACAAAAGAGTTTTTTTCTTTTAAGTTGCTTTAAGGTTAATGGCTAAAGATCCATGCTCTTGTTTTACCAAACACCCCAATGCCATTTATATGTAGAATTTCGTGAAAAACAATGTAGGTATGGGGAAATCACCTCATTTAAAGGATTGGAGAAAACATAAACTAACCATTACCCTTGATATTACAATACAAAGTACGTCGTAACAAGGAATGTTTTTTTCAAAAAAACTACATTTTACCAAATAATACAATTGCTATGATTAAATTACGTTTTACATGAGGAATTTAGCGATGATTAGAAAATTATCCTACATGCGTACTTTCACATGACAAGATTTTTTCTGATCTAAAAAATCCTAAGCCAACTATGATATCATTTCTGATTTTAAAAAATCCCATAAAAATGTTTGTTGGAAGATAGAATGTGTTTCGAAATTGCCTAAATATTCCACAAAATGGTTTATTAAAAATGTTTAGGGAGAGATGAGACCCTTAGTTTCATAAAGCAGATTGAGAAGGACTTTGGATGAATTATTGGATTGAATTTCATCAAATTTTGTTGAGGGTGGCTAGAAATATTTATGTAAATTTTGCAAGGAAGATATTTTCCGGAGTAGTTTTTTTTTTCAATAGTGAAAAAGTTGTAGCTTGTTATTATTGCTAACCAAATTTACATATATACATAGCCAATATCCATCTCATAACCCAACAAAAATCATCATGTAAGGCTATGCATACTAATAGAAATTCAATAAGTTGCATTCGCAGGTTTATACGGATTGCCTACAATATACATAGTCGCATACATCGATACAGTAAAAATAACAAAAAAACCCACATCCCAACATACGATGAGAGAAGGGACTAATAAAAAACATAAAGGGAGTCGACATCCACACGCTCGCCCAAAGTGAATTCCTCGAAAAACATTACACCCACAGGAGAGCCCAATGCTCGCTTGGAGAGAGAATCTGCCACATAGTTTAATTCCTAGAAAATATGTTGGAAATATAACTCAACCATTGACGCACGAATCCAAATAAGCCAATGCTCAAGACATATATTGTTAATCTCCACACAACCACAGGCCTAGTCAATCACCACTCTAAAATCCCCAAAAATCCCGATGCATTGTATGCCTCACCTTCTAGCAAGCCAAAGGAGACCCCATCAACCCAAAAGCTCAGCTTTAGTATTACTACCCAGACCAACAGAGAGCCAACATTGGATAGTCTTTTTTGACATGAATGAACATCCCAGTACCACATAACCCATGTTGGACTGCCCCATTGAAGAAACCCATCGACTGATCATTAACATAAGGAAAATGGGTGAAACATCTACTCTTAACTAAAGTGCATACAAGAGAGTAGGCATCCAAAGTTTTGATAATAGTGAGAATGACACAAATAGAAAATGGACTAATGTCGATGAAAATGGCATGGTTACGTACCTTCCAGATCTCCCAAATAAGCACCAGAGGCAAAACATGATAGCTCTGACTCCTACGCAACCACTTGAAAAAACATTCCACAAAGGAATCATAGTCCCACTCACATGATATTCTCAGTCTCGAATACAACTGTTTCCAAATGTCACGAAATAAAGAACAATGGAAAAAAAGATGATTTGTCATCTCCATCTCTCTTTTGCAGAGACTACACTGCCTCGACCCACAAAAAACCTGATGCTATAAGTTTTTCCAAGTCAAAATTTTGACCATAATGCATAACCAAACAAAACAATGAATCTTTAATGGAATCCACATATGCCAAAGAATACTAGCCCACCACTTCCACTCTCCAAAACCTCCATCCTCCATGATTGTTGCATATGCTAATTTTGCAGTTAATACACCGACAAGATTCCCCCAATGCTAAACAAGTTGGTCAAAAGTCCCAAATAGTCGAATCCCTACCAAATTTAAAGCACAAATGAACCCATCCCATTCCCCAATCACATCCGATCTTAGACCTAGTTCTTGTGCATTATACCGATAAGAATTGCTAACTCCACCCTCATTACAACGTCGCACCTATGCTAACACATATATATTATTCACATGCAATTGGCGTATCAAGTTTTATGACAACCGAGATCCATCATCCACCCCCACAATGGGGTTGATCCCCAGGAATACACACCATTCCAATATGCCATGCCAACCAACTTCCCAAAATGGGGAATTCCCTAAGCAATCCCCTCCAAATATTAGAAACACCAACCGCTCACAACAAAGGATTTCTGATCCACAATGTAACAAGAACACCCTTAAGATATTTAGATCACATAACAATGCTCCAAATTCCATCATCAAATAAACACTGCCAAAGAATCTTGGCTCTCAAAGGGAGACCAAACCATTCAAGTATCTTTATAATCCAACCCCCGGCCAGCTTTGTAAGAGCCAAATCCTCCCATGTAGATAAATGAAATTTTGTATGTTCAACACCTCCTGTCGAAAGGAACTGTAATATCTTTTTTCAGATCCGTTGTAAGATATATGAACAAACAATAGTTAATGAAATTCAATACACTGGAAGACTATGTAACACAAAAATAATTAGGATCAATCGCCCACCCAAAGATAAATAGCGAAAGGACCAATGCTTAATTCTCTGCTCAACCTTATGTTCTAACCATAACCAGTCCTCCAAAAAATATCGCAAGTATTTGAAACCCAAATTTAGATCAATCACTTTATAAGGAAACACATATCGTACCTCTTCACAGATTCTAACTTGGGGATTATTAAGTAAAAAAATGATTTTTCTGCACTAACGTGCATCCTCGTTGCTTTGCAGAAACAATCAATGATATCTTTAAACTATCTCCATTCCATCATATGCCCCATCCCCAACAAGAGGACTTCATCAACAAACAAGATATGTGTAATGGCCATAGATCGTGTAACCTTAATACTAGTAATCTTACCCTCTTCCTTGGCCTTAATAATGAGTCAACTTAAACCTTCCATAACTAGAATAAAAATCAGTGGAGAAAGCGAGTAGCCCTGCCGAAGACCCCTGCTACCAATAAAACGTGATGTCGGGGAGCTATTGATCAAAATCGAGAAGGAGGATGATTTAATACAAGCCATAATCCAATGTGTTACCTCGAGTGAGAGACCAATATTCAACAACATAAACCTAATAAAAGACCAATCGACCCAATAATAAGCCTTCAAGAGGTCCATCTTAAGAATGAAATCCTGCATATCCTTTACCTTCATTGAGTACATACATTCTTGTGCTAACCCAACAACATCAAGGATCTACCTACTAGAAAAAAATCCAAATTGTTCAGGACTGGTACTACTCTTTAATGTAGGCTTAATACGCATAGAGATGATATTTGTAATAATTTTATACACAAGATTGCACCGAAATTGGTTGGAAGTCATTGAATGTTTTCGACCGATCCTTTTTTAGAACCAGAGTAATAAAGGTCCAATTGAGGCTTTTAGGAATATAATCATTTACCCTTGTCTCCTCAATGGCATAAAGAAGCTCTTGACCAATCAGCTCAAAGAAATGCTAAAAAAACTCCACCGCCCACCCGTTTGGACCGAGACTTTGTCCCAAGCAAAACATTTGATCACCACCTTAATCTCTTCCAAGGTCACAGGATTCCCAATATTCCTACTCACATCCTCCTGAAACATTATGAAATACAACTTTAGTACTATGAGATGAGAAGCCAAATTTGAATATGCCTCATGCTGATAAATGTTAGAAAATAAGGTGATTGCCCCCTTTTTTAGAGCTTTTGTATCCTCAAGCCTCTCACCATCCTCATTTCTCAATTCCCAAATGGAATTTATATTCCTTATAAACAACGTAAATCTGTGAAAAAACTTCATGCCAGCATCACCCTTCATAATCCACAAAGCTCAACTCTTAAGTCGCCATTTAGATTCATATTGTGCAAGTATCTTTTCCCTTTGAGCATCCAAGTTAAGCATATCCAACTTCCTGACTTCTGAGAACATCCCATCATCTACCTTCTCCATCAAAGAGATTATATCATACTCGATATCCATCAACTCTTGTAGATTCTTCCACTTCTTCTCTCTATCCCACTGTGCAACCTCACAACGCAAAAGGCTCATCTCCCTTAAAAACTTGTACATCGTCGAACCCTGTATCAGACCCTCTTGATTTTTTCACCAATTCTAAACAATGGAAGAAAAACCTGGTTCAACAAGCTATGTTCGATTGAACTCCAAGAAATTGATATGTCTTGGAGTAGTTACATAGAGTGTTGCTCTAAGTGTTAATTTAAAAGGGGCCACCCTTTTTTATAATGACAATACACAAGACTAAAATTAAAGATAAGATAACAATTGTTACATGTTTAGGATTTTATAATAACTAGCACAACCACTTAACTTGTGGTTAGTGAACATCGATAAGCCATAAGTTAAGTGCCACAAATGAGTTATTTGTTACTTGTTTTTTCCTTCTTCTAGTTAAATGGGTTGCCTATCTCGAACTGCTCATTATTCGTGAATCAACTAAGAGGTATCCATGCATCAGCTACCAATTATCCATTCATAAGCTATCAATTATTTTTTATGTTATTTTTGTTATAATTGTTTATTTCAAATATCAAATGACTGCCATAGAAACAATATAGGTAGTACACTTGTCTCATCATCGTGCAATCCTAGAAAATCATAAGCCATAGTCCACCCAAAATTCTAAAATAAAAACTTCTACCAGCGTAAATATATTTTGAATATTTAATGATTTATCTATTAATATTTTATAAATTATATAATGTAACATATAATTTTTTGTTGTTTGATTGTTGCCTCTCACCACTAAGCATGCATTCTTATTTTTTATTTTATTTTATTTTTAATTTTTTCATGGGACAAACTGACATTTCCCCCAACCCAGTCTCCACTATGCTACAACACATTGATGTCTACATTCTTATTTTATTTTTACTATTAATTTTTTTAATGGGACAAACATACACTTCCCCCACTTAGGCTGTAGAAATGTGCCTTCTTGTCACCAAGGAAAATTTTAAAGATCCATAAATTTCTCAAAGTGTATAAACATTGGAAAATATTACTAATCATTAAATGTGCAACCATAAAATGTTTAGTGATTTTTTTGTAAAAATATTCAAATTTCGAAGGATTTTATATAGGTATGGGGCAATTTTGGTGATTTTTAGAGTAAAAATAAATTATCCCGTGGAATTTAGGTGAATCATTATAAAAAGGGCAAATTGACGAATCTTTTTGGGATAAAATGTTGAAAAATAGCCCATGGGCTAAATTTTGCCCCTAAATGTTTCCAAACACGGTGCAAATATACAATTTGTTATAATTTTGATTTTGAGTGCTTAAATTTATAACAGTTTTATTTGATACATTAAAATTTTACATTTTTAAAACTAATATAATTAAAAAAATATTGTTGGTAATAATTTTAGATTCAATCTTTCTCCATGTAAATAGGTCCTGTAGATTTTAGATATAACGAGTTGCGTGCTCTCGCCTAGGGTTCGTCGAGGAGCGAGCGTGGGAGAGCCGTCATTCGCTATGAGCGTTGTTATAGCCTATTTTTGCTTCTCATTTTTAATGCATTTGCTTATGTTTTGAAGCTTGGTTTTGTTCATTTCTTTTAAAATTTTGGTTCTTAGGTTAGTTTTAATCTTTTTCTTTAATTTTCATGTTTGTATTTGGGTGATTTCATAGTTTTATTTTTCCAATTTTGATTTTATTTATCGAAATTCATAGTTAAGGGGCTTATAGAATGTTTATATGAATTAAAAGGTCCTAAAAATATCATAAAGTTTTGATCTAGATCATTTAACCAAAGTTAAACCATTGTTATGAGTTGTATTTTTGAAAATCATTGAAACAGGTTTTCTTGTTGCGCAAGCCTGAAAAAGTTACACACGTGCGCTACAAGAAAATTGCGCTGTTCGAAAATCATGATTTTTGGTTCAATTTTTTGGAAATTCGCACAAATGAGAGGTCATTCATACTTGGTTAATGGATTTGATACGTGTTTTCGTCGAGAATGATCATTGTGACAGGTGTTAATACTTCAAGCAAGTCATCATTAGGGTAAGTTGCGCTGGTCTGGTGCATAGTAGTGGAGTAATGATAATTAATCATGATGAGGCAAATTCGCCTTGAATTACGCATCTTTTGAAGCACATGAAGATCATATGAATTCGTGGTGAAGTGTTAACAGTTTGTAATTTAGTTTTGAAGCAAGTCAGAAAACTAGGGCTTTGAGGAGCGACTGTTTGAAACTATCGTGGTGGTCAGAGGAGGTTTAAAGTATAAAACTGGACACCTAGCAGACAGAAGCACGTGATTTTAGCAGCTGAATTCACTATTCTAACAGGTAGGATGCGGATTGCTCGTGTTCCCTGTATTTGGGTTTTCATTGACAGGACATCAATTAGGGAATTAAATGAAGAATGCTAGTATATAAGCCTAATTGATACTTAAGGTCGAATTTTCTCTGTCAAGAAGATCAAAATATTTCTCAGTCTAAGTGATAAAGTCCAGTTTGGGGGTTTGGTTTTCCAACATAGTACTGTCTGTCAAGTTTCCAGGGTTTGAATAAAGAGTTAGAGTTGTTTTGTGGAAAGAAGCAATTTGATAGTCATTTAAAATGAAAAGAAGTGGTAAAACCAATAGAGCTAAACCTTCAGATATGTCCTGGGTTTAGACTTTTCCAGACTGTGCAAGATTATTTTTAGAGGCAGGATGGTTAATATTTTTTGAGAGAATTGATGGGTATCATACAGAAGTCTCTTATAAATTTGCTCAGTGTTTGGATAAAGATATTGTTACTTTTTGATACTTTGAAGTTTACGTTGACCAGAGAATTGTTAGCAGAAGCTGTAGGGATCCCAAACGAAGGCGAATATTGGTTTAAAAAAGTGTCTTTCACCTTTGATGCACATAAATACTTACTTCCAGATGTGGTAGCAGATTGGGGTAAAGGGGTACATATTCAAAAATTTAAACCAGAATGGATAGAGCCAGTCAAAATCCTGCAAAGTTATATCACTTGTGAAGGGAGATTTGCATTTGTTTTCAAGTATCATTTTAGGTTTTTGCAGCATCTCAGCCATGAAGCAAAAATGAATCTTCCTTTCTTTTTCTTTAAAAGTTTACAAAAGATGTCTAGTAGGGTGAAGGAGCATCCAAATCACACTAAACAATCTGTGATTCATCATGGGCTTATAAAACTAGTCATAAGTATTGTACTTCGAAAGCAAGAGAAAACATGGCAATATTTTTTTTTTTGGTCAGGATTTCAAACAAAGAAGGAAGATCAAACTCAGAAAAGACAGTTGACTAAGGGTCATAATTTGGTCAAGAAGTTGAAAAAGAGAGTCATAATTTTGATTGATGAGGATAATGCACTAGAGAAATCTATGACTCAAGAACATGAAAATGTTGAAGTTGAACAACAGGTCAATATTGAGGAAAATGAAATATCAAAGGCAAAAGTGAAATAAATAGAGCCTGTAGAAGCAACTTTTCATGAAGAACTAAATCAAGAAGTAAAGGAAAAGGTGAAAGAACAGGAACAAGTTCCCATTACAATGCAGTATGAAGATGAGGAAAAGTCATTGTTTGATGAAGTTAGGGTTCATACTGAACATAAGATACACACACAATCTGAAGAAGAGGCAATGTCACGAGGGATAAAAAGAAAAGTTGTTCAGCTATCTTCTATCAAACATCAAGGTAAAGTTTTAAGCATGTTAGGAGAAATTGGAACAGTTTGGAGGCCCAAGACTAGACCAAAGAAAAAACTCAAACTGAATATGAAGAAACTATTAAACCCTAAACTAGCTAAAAATAAGATTATAGTAATTGAGGACTCTTCATCTCAGGAAAAATTAGAAGACATTGAAGATAAAAAAGAAAAGGATATGAAGGGTAAAAAACAAATGGTTTCAGAAAACAAATCAGCTTTTACTGAGACCAAAATTTCAGAGATATTTGAGGAAGTTTGCAAGAAGGTAATTTTAGATTAGCATCAAAGTGATTTAAAGAAACGACATTCAGTTATATCAAGCTCTTGTGTAGAGAAAGGAAGGGTTGTTGAGAAATAAACCCAATGCAGTATTGAAGCTAAAGAGTATTCAGAAATCCGTGTGGCCATGACAGAGCAGATGGAAGAAGATGAGGAGATTTTTAAGAAGTTGAAAATCCCTTGGATGCCAGAAGAAATGCATCCAACATCAGAAGGGAAGTGCATTGACTCTGAAAATGAAAATTTACAGAGCAATACCAAACAATACAAATATCACATTGAGTACCTACAGGAGACAAATGAAGGATTGGTGACTGCCAACAGAAGACTGAGAGAAAATCTAGAAGAGGTAAATAACCACTATTAGGAATTGATTACAGTTTCTAAGGAGGCTTTAAAAAGAAAAAGACAGACTCAAAGCCTGTTTACAGAACTAAAACAAACTATTCAAGAGCTAACACAGTAGAATGAGGAGCTGGCAAAAAGAGTTGAAGATTTGGAAGCAGAGAACTTGAAAGCAAGAAGGAAGACTCAAGCTTTAGAAGGAATTGCTCTTTTAGCAGAGGCAGCAAAGGACTCGTAAAGTGCTTTAATAATAGTAGTTATTAGTTAGTTTGTGAAAAGTTATTTTATTTTTGTATAATGATAGTCTTATTGAACAATTCGGTAGTAGGACTTAAAGGTAGTTTGTTCAGTTATGTAATTTTCTTTAAGAAAACAAGATAAAAGTAAGGCTGAGAAAGGACCAAAGGTTCGATTTTTGTTGCAAGGGGAGGCTATCAAGCTGTTGTTTATGAGCTAAGTGTAAAAACTCTTATGTATTTTTGAATCACTGAATATGAAATATATGCAACTATAAGCCCTATTTAGCCTTTTTGTTGGTTCCATTTCTGATTTGTCTAATCACTCAGTTGATATATTCATGTCTTGTTTGAGGTTATTATTCATGAAATGCTTGTTAACTGTGGATGAAATTTAATGCTGTGATTATTGTATTGGGTTTATGTTTTATATGTTATGCATCTCAGTTCTTCAATTGTGCATGATTTAGTGTTTGTTTTAGCATTGTGAAGTTTCTTCCCTCTTCTTTACAAACTGTACAACCAAAACCGTAAAAATCCTATCGTATTAAATTGTGTTTTATGAGATTGTGTTGGCTTGTTCTTCTATAGTCTGAGAACAATTTCTGGCACTAACAAGCATGTCTGGGGGCGGGGAGCCGACTCCCCTCCCATCCTTATCTGTTGAGGACGCCATTCGAATGTTGATCGCTCCACAAGGCTTGAAATATGTTGTGCCTTCCGTCCTAAAATTCATAAAAAAACTGGAAACTATCCCTGAAATCGTTTTGCCGGTGGAGTAGCCAATAAGGATTGCCTTGGCTTTAGCGGAATGTGGATTGGTTGGGAAACTCATGGGTCTCTAGCCCTCTGCCAAAACCACTGATGATTGGCTCCAACACAACTGGAGGCCTCTGATCCAAAATAGTGAAACCTGTTATGCGGTAGGAAGAGGGTTTTTCATCTTCGAGTTTATTGCAAAATAAGATCGGGATCTTATATTCAAGAGTGGACCCTATTTCATGGGAACATAAGAGATCTATCTCAACAAGTGGACTCCAGACTTTGATCCTTCAGTGGATGTGCCAAAGGAGGTTCCAGTATGGATCCATATGCCCAACCTACCGGTACATTGTTGGAATACCCAGTCACTACAATAGATTGGAAATGGCCTGGGGTGATACATTGACAAAGCAGACTCCAAAGCCCAATATTCCTGTGCAAGGATTTGTGTGGAAGTAGATCTGGAAGCCGGGCTATTGGAACCTGTCAAACTCACGGTGGGTGCATGGTATCATTATAAAAAACTGGACTACGAACAACTCCCTTTCAAATGCAGAAGCTGCCACAAATACGACCGCTTTCAAATAAATTTCCCAAAAGCCCAAGCGAGAGATAAGGAAGCCGGAGAAGGATGACAACAAGCCAAAACCGCTCCAAAACCTAAAGATAAAAAAAATTGTAGGCCCTACTGCAAACCATGCAAACTGTCCGGAGGAACAGGACAACCAAAAAGAATCCTCAAACTCAAGAAACAGGTTTGAGGCTCTGGAAGTTCCAATCACGAACACAGAGGAGAATGAAAAAGAGGAAACAACCTTTGAGCTACCAGAAGCCGAATAAGCCACCAAGGAGAAAGATCCTGAGGAAGATCATGTCAGCCTCGAATCCGACTCCGAAGCAGAATCATAAAGTGAAGGTGAGGAAACAAGAAGCTCCCAAGTCACACCAAAAAAAGCCACCAGGGGAAGGAAGTCCAAGAAAAAGAAGAGAGAAGAGAAAACCTATCAGGACGTGCTGCAAGGATTGTAGAAAACTATCAAGGGGATGATGAAAACCCAAAACACCAGAAAGCAAGGCCATGATCCCAATGGAGCCAACTCCTCCCAAACAAGTAAATAATGAAATTCGTCTCCTTGAACTATAGGGGGTTCAGTAGCAAGATCAAAGAAGAAGCCCTGAAAGACATCATTTGCATGACGATCCCATAAATCCTCCTAATCCAGGAGACCAAGTTGGAGGATTGAAATATCCTCCAAGCACTAAGATATTTTGGAAAAAAGGACAAGGAATTATAGTGAGCACAAGAGGTGCATCAAGGGGACTTGACACCTTTTGGAATAGCTCAATATTCGACCTATATGAAGAAGAAAGATGCACTCACTAGATCTTCACCAAGCTTCTTCACAAAGTCTCCGACCATCATGTAAGTCTCTTCAATCTGTATGTCCCAGTCCTCTTCTTTGAGAAAAGAGATTGTTGGCACACTCTTAAATCCTTTATGAGCATGAACAACCCCGAGAATATTTTTATTGCGGGGGACCTTACTATCACCCTGGTACTGACGAAAAAAAAAGGGGGCTCTACGGTCAGAGATCCAGCTAGAGAATGGGTGGAAGATCTCATTCTGGACTGGGACTTGATTGATATTAAACAAACCAAAGGAAAATTCACCTAGTCTAACAAAAGAGTGGCACCGGGTTACATTACAGCTAGATTGTATAGGTTCCTTGTCGAAAATACCTTCTTGGTTTTCAGGCTCATGACCATTTCCAAAATCCTGCCGCACTATGTCTCAAATCACAAGCCTATCCTCCTATATCTGTCTTTTGAGAAAAACCAGGGCCCCATCTCCTTTCGCTTTAGCTCGCTCTGGATACAGCAGGAAGGATTTATGGAGATTATCTCCCAAGCCTGGAATAGGTACATCCAAGGTTCTCCCTTCTATGTGTGGGAGGAAAAACTAAGAATCCTCAAAAGAGCCACGATGAGCTCGAGAAGCATTAGATGGTCATGGAAGATGCAGCCATGACACATGATCTATTGAACCAGGAAGCTGAGCTCGAGAAGCATTAGATGGTCATGGAAGATGCAGTCGTGACACATGATCTATTGAACCAGGAAGCTGAGCTCTAAAAATTGTATCATCGGGCCGTTAGGGAGGAGGAAGAGTTATGGAACCAAAAGTCTAGAAGTCTATGGTTATTAGCCGAAGACAAGAATACAAGCTATTTCCAAGAGCAAGTGGAATCCCACAAGCAGTTCAAAATAGTTAATGAAATCCACCATCAGGGGCAAGAGATAAGATATTTCGAAGGCATAAAGCAAGCGACACACTCCTTCTTTAAATATCTGTACTCTGCCTCGGATGAGGCCCCCATTGACGCTAACTCCTATCCTCTATCGTTTATCCATTATCTAGTTGATAATGAGGTTAACATGAGACTGATGGAATCGATCAACATGCAGGAAATTAAAAAATCACTAGATCGCATGGAAGCAAATAAGGCCCCTGGGCCTGATGGCTTCAAGGCTCGATTCTTCAAGGCATGCTAGCCCATTATCAAGGATGAATTGTTTAAAATGGTGAGGAAATCCCAACACTACAGGAAAATAGGAGGGAGCACAAATTTTGCATTCCTGGATCTTATCCCAAAAGAAAGAGGTGCAAGCAACTTCAGCAGATTCCTTCCCATTTCCCTTTGCAACACAGGCTAAAATATAGTCACAAAACTCATAGCTAATAGGCTCAATAAAATTCTCCCCAATATCATCCTGGAGAACCAAGGCGGCTTCATCAAAGGGCGCCAAATCCTGGACAATATTGTCTTGGTCTAGGAAGCGATCCACTCGAGCTTTCAGCGAAAAGAAAAATGTATGGTTGTCAAACTTGATTTAGCTAATGCCTTCAATAGAGTCAAACATGATTTCATGTTCAAAGTAATGAAGAATATGGGATTTGCTCAAGGGTTTATAAATTGGGTTAAAGCATGCATAGGCGCTCCATGGATTTCCCCTTTGGTGAATGGGCATGCTGCTGGATTCTTTCTAGCCTCAAGGGGTCTGAGGCAAGGGTGCCCATTGTCGCCCCTTCTATATGTCATTCAAGCCTCAGTGTCAACATATTCAATCCCTATCAGGTCTAAGGATAGTGTCTATTGTCAAATATATTAATCATGCGTAGTTCGCTTATGACATTCTTCTGCTAGGAGGGGGACAGTGGAATCATAACGCGAAACTTCAAAAGGGAACTGGACTTGCATAAAGAGGCCTCTGGCAGCAAGATTAACTATCTAAAAAGAAAAATTTACAGCTGGAACTTGTTCCCTGAGAGAAACGCTATCACCCGAGTGTTAGATATGGATGGGCTCATGATTTTGGATTCATTCAAATACCTAGGAATACCAATATTCAAACCTGGCCCCAAATCAACTCATGGGATTCCTCTTCTAGACAAGTTGAAGAGTCGTATTCAAGCTTGGGGAGAGTCTTGGCTGAATCTAGAAAGAAAAGTGGTGCTGCTCAAGTCTGTCCTACCCAACATCCCATTCACCAAAACTCAATTCTTCTGGATCCAAAATCCTTTACAAACAAAATAGATGCTCTACTAAGGTAGTTTTTGTGGGAAGGTGGAAATCAAAATGAGCAGAAACTTCACATGATCAACTAGGGGGAAATAAATGAGCCGCTACTCAAAGGTGTCCTTCAGATCCGAGACATCGCCTCTCACAATCTTACCTTGGGTGCCAAAATCCTTTGGAAAATTATTTCAGGCAAAAGATCTTGGAGCAAAGAAGTACTGTGGAAAAAATACTTCAATGGATCCCGTAGAATATGCCTAGATCACTCACCGAAAGTACTTAGAGGATATCCAACCTTTACTCTTTGCCTCAAGACCCTAGATAGCTTCAAAACCAATCTTACCTGGATCCCAGGCAATGGAAAGTGCATTAGAATTTGGGAGGATTCGGTCCCAGGAGACCCCCCCCCCTTCTGTTGCCAAGAAGCCTGGCTGTAATCCATCAACCATGTCAACCTCTGGGACATTTCGATTTGGGAATTGGATGAAGAAATCACCTGGAAAGACTGGGACCTGGGAAATTATCATGAGAGGTTAAAAGATGAAGCCTATCTTTTGATTGATTCCCTTAAAGGGAAAGCACCCCTAAAAGCTTTTGCAAAAGACAAAAGGGGTTGGGGCTCAACCTAAGGGAAGTACACAGCAGCTGTAGGATACAAGCATATACAGGAAATCTCGCATGTCCCACAAGATCCAACTCCTTGGAAAACTCTCTAGTCCTATAAATCACTCCTCGAATTCGACATGTTCATTTGGACACTGGCTCACAAAGGCATTTTAACGAGTGACAATATTAGAAGAAGGGGCTGGGAAGGGCCTTCAAAATGCCCACTCTGTTTGGCTGAGGAAGAAACATCATACCACTTACTCTTCAGTTTCCCTTTTGCTCATGAGGTCTAAGAATGTTCCTTGAGGCTGGGAACTGACTTCTTCCACATGCCTACGAATATTTCTGAGCTTCCAAGGAGCTAGATATCCCATTTCCCATTTACCCTTGAAGCAAAAAGACTAACTCAAAGCAAGCTGTATATGGCTTCCAAAGTTCGTGCTGTGGAAAATTTGGTTGGAAAGAAACAATAGACTGTTCCGTGGGAAAAATCATCTCCCAACCTAGGTAGCAATTAAATCCAATACCCTTCTAGGTGAAACGCTCACCTCCAAGTCAACAGTCCACTCCACCATTCCCCTATAACATGTGGAAGAAAAATGGCTTAAGGAGCTCGCCCTGAACTACTAGTAAAGATCAGAACCCATACTCATATCAAAAGCAACCTGGGAAATTTGATTGGAGGAGCAAAACTTCATTAAGTGGAGATATACATTGCAAAAACACTGTTTATTCTTTGATGGGGCCTCGAAAGGGAACCCGGGGGTTGCTGGAGGGGGATGGATCCTTTTGGATCCTGATGGAAGGATGGAGCTGGCCTTCTCGTGGGGACTGGGGCTCGAAACCAACAATAGAGCAGAGGTGCTAGCCCTTTGGAAAGGGCTCCGTCAAGCAATCTCTAGGAACATTCAGAATCTTGTGATCTTCAGAGACTCCAGACTCGTTATCCAAGCTCTATGCGCCCAAAAGCTACCAAACAATGTTAGTCTAAACCACATTCTTAGAAAAATAAACCTGCTTCTCCATAAACTCAAGGCAGTGAGCTTCTTTCACATTCTTCGGGCACTAAATTCCATGGCGGACTCTGAAGCCAACAAAGGATCGCTCTTGGGCAAGGGCATGCTGATAGTCAATGGGCTCAAAATACAAACAAATATTCCCTGAGGTGGCTAGTCCATGTCGGGCAAGAAGGAAGTGGCCAATGCATGCTGATGCAACAAACGGTCGTCTATAGGAAAATATTCAAGAGCTAAAGTATACTGCTATAATTTATAGTGGAAATATCAATTCAACTAGAAAAAGTCAAGAAGGCATCATGTGATGTTCGTTTCGAGGCTAAGGAATAAGATTCGTTGTGATCCCTTTATCTCTTGGGGGAAGCACATCAGTAGGGATTATAATAGTAACCAGGGCAGTATGATAGAAGAGATCAATAGTTCCACGAAAGCCAGGTTCAAAGATCAGGCCACAACCCATGAAGAACATGAGAAAAGAATCAAAGTGCTTGAAGCCAAAGTTGCCAATCTCACTAGCGAATGGACAACTGAAAAGCACAGGAAAGTAAAGGAGGATGTAAATTAACGCTCAGTGTGCCGACACAATAGTCATCAGTGGACGAACTTCTTAGTTTTTTGGTTCTCTCTTATCGACATCTATGAGCTAATTCAAATTATCGAAGTCAACTCGCCAGGCTCCCAAAGCCTGTGCAAATTTTGTACTATGTTCTAAGTTCGTTCTCGTAGTAGTGATCAAGTTTGCTGCAATAATGTTTTGTTGTAATGTTCCCAACGGTTTCTCCGCTGCTACCTAATACAATGATCTTCTTGTCAAAAAAAAAATTACATTCAAGTTGTAAAAATAAATTAATTTACATTCATACAATTAAGTGGGGTCTAATTTGTTATCATCGTAATTCAATTTTAATCCTAATTAATTAACCAACATAGATCCATCTCAAATCCGAATCAACTAACAACTAGGATCCAATTCGTGGAGGTTTAAATTTTTCTTATCTAAATTTTTTTACACATCTAGAAAATTTTACACCTCAAAAAATTTGATCCCTCTCATGTCGGTTTAAGATGGACCTATGTTGGTTTTATTTTTTATTTTTATTTTATAAGCCAATATAATTTTTTTAATTACTTTTCATTTGGTTTTATTTTATTTTATGAGTTGGCGTTGATTTTTTTATTGCTTTTTATTTTTAGTAATGTAACAATAGATTGCGTTATGTTGTATTATGTTATGTTACATTACGTTACGTTATGGTGCGTGACAACATCTCCCCCATATTGGGGTGTAGAGCACCTCGCTCCTCTCAATGCAAAAATCATAAAATTCATTTTTTTAAATGTACAATGTTTGTTATTTCAAAAATAAAATCAAAATATACATCAATTAGTTTCATAACTTCTTATAAAATTAGAGATTTTTCTCAAAATCTATTTTATTTACTACTTAACGCAATGACCCTTTTTTTCACGAGAGATGCAAAATAGTTTAAGGGGAGCTCACTTCTCCCCTAAATTCTTGAATGACCATATTACCTTCATGAGAGGCAAGGGCATGTTTTGAAAGTGAATCTACTTCTCTATAGATGTGTATGAAGGAGATAAAATCAAAGTAGGATTTACCTCCATTACTCCATACATAATAGGACTTAGAGCTAAATCTGTAATATGACACTTTTTCATTACATTAGTCCATTAGCAACTTCAAATTCCTCAACACTTCCAAGTACATTGATCTACAACATATTTTAACAATATCCAAATTGCAAAAAATTCAACTATGTTATTAATGCCTTGTTTTACACCATATTTGTTGATTTTTGTGCAAATATGTTGAGCTTTGATCTTTAATTCTTTAAGTGCAAAAATATTGAATACTTGAAATCAATGAACCATTCAATCACATAAAAAAATTTCAATCATAACACATGATATACCTTGGGGAAAACCGTCAAAACTATGAAGATGAAAACCCCCGACAAAGCTTCTCAATATAATTATGATAGATAGCAAAGAATGTATTTTACAATAGTAGATTGCTTTTAGCACCCCAGGTGTAAGATAAGAGAGAACAAACACCCCGGGTGTAGATATTGAGCAATAGAGAAGAGAGATCAACCATATGAACTTTGTAATTCGTCCAACACATTAATAACTTGCCAAAACTAGCGCCATGCAAAAAATAATGAAATATTGCATGGGAAATAATGCATCACATGGATAAATAGTGAATTGCATTCTTGGAGAATTGTCCTGTGCTTTGGTTTTCTTCAATCCTGCATAACATGATGATCAATGCCTTTCATCTTTGCCACTAAATCATGCTTTATTGACTTCATAGTGAACTCGCCTCGTAACTGGATGTAGGATCACTTAGTTAGTATGCTATCTTAAGCGTCATTATGCAATAGTTGTAACTCAAGTGTCATTACCTAAGTGTCATCTTTTAGTTTAACTAAACGGTTGTCATGCAAAACACTTTAGTTAACTAGTTACTTTTGATTAACATTTTACTTAACTATTCTTAACTGAAATCATGTTGATTGATTTTACTGAACTAATCATTGTGAGTTCTCTTTTAATTAATTGATGCATAGATTATTATTTTGACCGAAGCTTTAATTGAGGCATGCATTGTTATTTTAACTAAAGCTTTATCAGATTGAGTTCTCTTTAGTCAATTGAAGTCCTCTCATGAGCAATTCAAATTCTCTTTGTTCTCTATGCATTTATCTTTTATATCTTAACTTTTTTGCATGGTCAATATGTGTTAACTTTATTTTATCCATCATATCAGATTATACTAAGACGATTTGTCTAATGTCGTGATCATATTATATTTTTTTTCCTCACAAAAACGAATATTTGTATTATTAAAAGGAATAGGGTCGTGGCTTAACACCAAATCCGACGATTTACACAACATTCAAAAACTATTTCCATATCCATCCACATCAATATAAATTAAGGCTTTTTATCATAACCTTAGACTCCTACGAGTTCAATACTGGCTACCTTTGGAGACCAGATAGTCAACGGTAAAATATGAGTCCAAGGAGTAGTAAATGGTCAACTTAGACCTGTTTCCATCTTCGTTGAGCTATTACATTAATCAATTTTAATTGGAAGGAAGATCAAATACAACAAATTTGAGCTTGTCGATTTCTTCCACATGTTCTGTGCAGAATTTCTTATGCTCGCTTCTCCTCCATCAGGGACTTTGGTTATGTGACAAAGAGTTGGATCTCCATCCACCGAAGCATCCACTTGCAACTTGCGGGTTGTATGCGATCCTGGGAACGTCCTTCTCGGCATGCATGCATTTTTAATTTATTTTTCTTGGTTTGATCTCCACCACAACCAGTATAGAGTTCAACACCCGACTTAGTAGTTTAGGAGCGGTAGAGTAGGAGATTAAGATCCTTAACTCTGTTGTAAACCACACTTCCCTTTTGTTTTCCCATATTCAGAGGAGAGTTTCCTGCATAAACACACACTTCCAGCCCGTGGAGCATATTGAGCGAGCCAAAGAAATCCAAATGCGCTTCTGTAATTTCGACTGAAGCTGAGGTTAAGGAACTGGGTGCGTTGCCTATCCACAAACTGTGGATTTGAGAGATCCAATAGGGAGGGTGACACCTTCGTTTGCAGCTTTGTCTGCTTCAACATTTAAATTTCTCAAAAAAAGACAAAAAAAAATTCCTTCATATAGCAAATTCAGAGCTTGACAGTCTTATTTTCCATTGTTGAGGGATTTACCAGATTTTCCCCCGTCGGAATTTTTTTGTGCCCAAGGAGACAGGAGAAGAAGTTAACTTTGGGGAGTCCAAAGGGGATCCAGACCATTTTCCAGAGTTTCTACTGAGAATTGGGGTCTTTTTTCTGGTTGAAGGAGCTTATATCCCAGGGAAGGAGTATAATCCCCTATCTTCCCCCATCCTATCTTATCAGGGAGTGATATTTGTCCAGGAGCGTAACCTAAAAGATGGAAGAGAAGGAAGGTCTTGGAATCCGAAAGGATAGGAGGGACCTCGGGATATTCCAATTTTCCCAAATTCCATCAGCTGTCCAACTTGAGATATTAAATAAGGTTTTGAGGTTTTTCCCCAGAGACCATTCTCGAATCCCATCTAGCTCAAAGATGTTATTAATAGGGGGGAAACCAAGGATGTTGTCTGTCCAAATAAGGATCTTCTTCCCATTTCCTGGGGTCCAGTAGAGGCGGGCTAGGAAGAATTTCATCCCTTGCCTGCATAGATTCCATAAGGGAGTTCATTTGGGAAGGGGATGGGTATCCAAACACCTGCTTCTAGAGCTAGTCAGATTATTTTTTCGAAGAGTTTGACTAACCCAG
This sequence comes from Pseudotsuga menziesii, assembly GCA_001517045.1. Taxonomy (NCBI): domain Eukaryota; kingdom Viridiplantae; phylum Streptophyta; class Pinopsida; order Pinales; family Pinaceae; genus Pseudotsuga; species Pseudotsuga menziesii. The sequence continues at coordinate 375,654 of LPNX011088503.1, forward strand.
TGGATTTTTGAGTTAGAGTTTGCCAAAGAACCTTACCTCCCATTGCAAGGTTTGATAAATGAGGGTCTCGAATCTGCATCCCTCCCTCATTTTTTGATCTTCTAACCATGTTCCAGTTGACAAGGTGAAACTTTTTTTGGTTCCATTTTCCCCATCTCCACAAAAACTTTTCAGATGCTTCGAGATTTTTTCCATAACGAATTTTGGTGCTAATAAGACGAAAAATTGATATACAGGGAGGGAGGAGAGGACTGAGCTTTTGAGCACAAGCTTCCTGGAGTGATTCAACCATCATCCTCCCCAAGCCTTGAGCTTGGCCTTTATCTTGTTGTCCACTTCTTGCCAATGATTTTCTTTTGATGCAGAGGATGAGATGGGGAGCCCTACATACTTGAAGCTTCCCCATTTATCAAATCCTTGCATTCCAAGTAGTCTTGCGATTCTTAAAAGAGATATTTGTTCCACGTTCCATCCATATATGGAGCCTTTGTTGTAGTTGATTTTCCCACCGGAGACCAAGCAATAAGAGTGAAGGACTCTCTTGAATGCTTTCGCAATGTTCCTAGAGGCTCCTCCTAAGAAGAGGGAGTCGTTAGCAAAGAGAGTGTGGTTTATGGGGCCAACTCCTTGCGCAGTTCTTATTCCTGGAAGGTTCCTAGCCAAAATTTCCACCCGCAGCTTCTTGCTAAGGGAATCAACGATTAAAATATACAGGAACGAGGAGAGAGGGCATCCTTGGCTGATCCCTCGAGTAGCTTGGAAGAAGCTAGCAAGCTTTGCGTTGATCAAATGGGATATCCACGAACCCCCGATGCAATCTTTTATTTGCATGATAAACTTAGTGTTGAAGCCATATTTTTCCAAAACTCTATACAAAAAGGAGTGCTCGACTCTGTTAAACGCGTTAGACATGTCTACTTTTACTATCATTCATTTCTCCTTTCGTGTATTGCTGGAGTGGATCATTTCTTGGACTAGGATAACATTGTCTAGGATTTGTTAACCTTTGATAAAGCCTCCTTGATTCTGGGAGACTAACATATGTATAAGAGATTTTAATCGATTAGCCATCAACTTGGAGCAAATTTTATTATAGGAGTTACAGAGAGAGATCAGTCTGAACTGAGCGAATGAGACAGGGTTGGTTTCCTTGGGAATTAAGGCCAAGAAGGTTGAGTTCGTTCCTCCGTCGATTTTGGATTTTTGCTGAAAGTTTTTTATCATCCGTAGCAGGTCTTTCTTTATAGTGTTCGGGCAGGATCTGTAGAAGTGGGAAGAGAACCCATCTAGCCCCGGTGCTTTGTCTGGATCCATACCCCAAATCACAGAGATAATCTCTGCTTCAAAAAAGGGCTTTAGAAGATACTCATTCTTTGAGGGAAGGATCAGAGCAAGGATGTTGTTCAAAGAAATCCCTAGTGTTGTCCTCATTGGCAATTCCTTCCTCAAGGAAAAGATTTTTAAAATGGTTGTACGCTTCCTCTTTTAGTTGTTCCTGGCCCTTGGATATCTGACCACTTTCCAAATGAAATTGTTCTATATGGTTGTAAGATTTTCGAGCCTTTGCCTTCCTATGAAAAAAGGCGATGTTCCTGTCCCCATATTTTAGCCAAGTGCTACAAGATTTGAATCTTTAATACTCTTCTTCCTTTGCGAAAAGCTTGAAAGGTGTTGGATTGTGATTTGACTCCGTGCTCCAAATTGTTTGAATCCACGATATTATTTTCCATATCCATTTGGGCTGATAGGAGAGAGGAGATTGTTTCTTGCCTTGTTGTGGTGGGAATCTTGGTATTGGTTTTTGCCCATTCCTTTAGTGCAACCTTGGTGTTTTTAATATTTTGATCCAAGAAAAAACATGGGGAGCCGGTGACTGGTAGGCGCGATGCGTTCTCTACAATCTAAGAGAAGCCATAAATAGAGATCCACTGAGAGCTGAACCAGAAGGGGATCGGACTTAACTTTTCGACATTCTGAAGAGAGAGAAGGATGGGTTGATGATGACATGCTAAACTAATTCACTCTAGAGGTGACCAATATCTAGAGGAGACTTAATAGCTTTATCCATCTCGAATGACCATGGTTAGTAATACATCACACAACATTAATGCTTCAACATGCAAATCATTTACTTCTATAATTGGAGGTCCACCTCATGTGTACCTCTATAATTGTAGGTCCACCTCAACACATGCGGATCTTACTTGACACACAAGTCCTAAGCCTTGATTAACAAGACTTTACAACATCATCACTTTGATATATCAAAGCATTCACCTCAACACTTGAGGAATAACCTTTTATATTGAACGCTTAGTCATTCTTGAGTCCAACCCAAGAATTATACTCCAAGTTCATGAGTCCAAATTAGGCTCCCTACCTCAACACACGAGGCCCAATCCTGGCTACACAAGATTGGCTTGGAAAATGACTCATAATGTTATATCTTTAACAATATTCGAGGGAGAAGTAATGATGATGGTAAATAAAAAGTATTACCCTAGCTCCACCCAAGCCTAATGAACATTGATAAGCTCCATCAAAGAATCCTCGAGCTTTTGTATACTTTATCACTAGTTTTTAAAAGATTCTAGTCGCCTTTAGTTTTGGAGCCTTCCACCCTTCTCAATAAGAAAGCATAATATTACAAGACACTATGCTAAGTGTCAAATTTATTCCTTAAGTCACATCTTTTTTTTCGAAATCCGTAAACCCCATAAATCATAACAAGGCAAATCTCTATGCGCAAGGTTTGTCATCTCTGTTTTAGAACGTTCAAAAAGAGAAACCATGATCCTAAATAGACCCATTAACGATTGAAGGACTTCAATCCAAACTGATTTAAAAAAAAGGTAAAATATAAAAGGATGATTAACATATTCTTCCTTTCATTTGCAAAGAATAATCACAATATAATTTGTTATCATAATAATTTAATATATTTTTTTAAAATATCAAATTAATGTCTAATTAAATTATTTATTTATATAATTACAATATAATTTATTATCATAATAGTTTAATATAATTTTTTTTAAATATCAAATTAATGTATAATTAAATTATTTATTTATATAATGAAGGTGTATGTGTGATCTCTACAATTTCCACATACAAGTTAAGTACTTAATAAATTAAGTACTTAAGTGGATGCCATGATCTCTAGTTTGAGATTTTTATTAGATATTCACTCATCTAATGGAGCAAATTAAAGTGTTAACTTTACTCCAATACTCCATATCCATTGGATGAGTGGAATCTCCAATAAAAACAAGGGATTCTCCATTGGAAATAAATATGTTCTCATCTCTATCCAAGGATTCTCCAATGGAGACGCCCTCATCTCTATCCTATCTTAGGTTGATAGTACTATGAATTGGGTTGGCCTATTTTAACAATAATTATAGACAAACAAGGGTTGTGAGTGACAAAGTCTCTATTTCTGAAACAAATAGAGTAGTAACTTTAAACAAAAAATATGTTTTACGAAAAAATGAATCTCATTTCTCTACATTGTCATTGTATATTGTCAGTGTTCTTCCACTACTTATAGTCACTCTGATGACAAACTCTGACCATTTAGATAGATCCACGTTGCCTTCACATCTCTTCTTTCACTAACGTTGCTTATCAGAACTAGCTGAAAGTAGTAACGACCATTTATTATGAACCATATTCCTCCTTTCTTCTTGCACGAAACCCTGCACCATTTCCATTAACACCACCTAATTCAATATATATGACATATCTAATTGAATAACACACTATGTAAATTTCAAAATCAAAATTGTGTGCATTTGGAGTAATTAAAGTAGCTAATGAATTATATACCTTATGTAATGGACATGCACCATGTCAACCTTGTATTGAGCAATCTACAAGAAGGCAAGTTGTGACATGTCAAATGCTTGAGCAGTAAATTACACCACCCTATATTGTCATTGGGCATGATGTTACTCAATGGACATAAATTTGTGGCGGTGATAATAATCGGTCTGTTTCCTGGAAGAAACCATTGAGGAACTTTGGCAACACCACACTTAATTTGAAAGCATGCTCCACAAATATGTTTGTCATTAAACAAAGCAGTGTTGAGGGAAACAATGTTGGTGCCATATCCAATGCTATACAAATTCCCGTAACCACATGCATCCCTTGCAACACACACACACGACCATGATCAACTTCTAGTTAATTACAACCATCATTCAATGATAATGATTCTAAGAAAGAACACATGAGCAGGTATAATAGATATGGATCATGGTAGAGAAATTTTTAATATAATGTCTCACTCACCCATTGTTTGAGATACATCATTTCCACCATAGAATGTAGGATGAATAACAACCCATCATGCTTACATTAATAGTTAATGCCTACAACTGGATAAGCAGAATTAACGATATTGCACCCAACATCCTCCATGTCATTGCCATTGAATTACAATATTCTTCTATGAATCAAATGAGTGCTCTTTGAATGCTTGCTTGTGTTTGAGTAATTGACGTAAGCTCAAATTTATACAGATTTTTTACAAGATTTTCATGAAAACTAGGCTCGGGTAGCTAATGGTGTAAACATTGACCCTTACAATATATCTACATAGAGTAGCTTCGGGTGTAAGCAACAATGCCTGCATTTATGATTCATGGAATCTAGGTTGATGAAGACATGATCTGTTGTAGTATTAATTGTCCCAAAAACTTTCTCGCCCCTTTCCTCTATAAGTTAGATGGGTTGTCTTTGATTTTCTTTGGATGTCTTTAACTTTAGAAGGCTTATAGGCATTGAATAATGCATTATTTTCTAGAAGTCTCTTCTTGATGACTGGTTTGACAACAGGTGTGACCAATGTACTTTGTAGGGATCATTCTTGTAGTTAAACATTGCAATCCCGTGAGAACATATCAACAATAAGAGAAAATAATAGTTAGCAACACATTTCAATCAACATAAATAAAAGTTGTGTTAAATAAATAGATAAATATGTTTGAATATAGTCTTACCAGTTCAAATAGGGTACAAGCATATGATGACGAGAATAGTTCATCCTATCCATTCATGCTTTGCAGGCCCATCCTCAGTAGGCATTATTTTAGTTGGTTCTTTGCATCTTTTGGAAATGGAATATTTTCAACACCACATTCTAGCTTTGATTTTCTTATTTTGGCCATCTTTAACATGGCTTCTCAGCATTGACCAATCCATTGTTTTTGGGATGTCTCTTCTTATTAGTAGGTTCAACAATAGTTGTGGCTAATCACCTATGAGGTACTGTGAAAGTTGTCATTATGCTCATTGCCAAAGGATGTATTTTAGTCTAAACATATCAAATTAAGAGATTAAAATTGTTAATATCATATTCCAGTCAACAAAATTAAAGGTTGTCTCGAATAATTAGATAAATATGTTTGCGACATTGTATGAAGTCTTACCATTTTAGGCAAGGTACAATCTTATGTTGACAGCAATGATTGCATCCTAGTTAATTCATATCTTGCATGTTCATTTTTAATAGCCAATACTTTAGTTGGTTCTTTGTGTCTTTTGGAAATGAAAAAAAAAAACTAGTCAACAGTACGAATGTTTCCAATAAGAAGTATTCTTATCGCAAAGTGGAAGGAATGTTCCAAATTTTATTGTATATCATATAGAAATATGGAACAAAATTTTGCAAAAACCAAAAAAATGGAAACTTTCCTCCTTAGCTCCATGCATGTGTTTTATTTTTAATTTTCTCTGTCGATTTAATCTTTATCTCTATGGTATGGCACTAATAAGTTTTTGAAAAAATACCAATATAAATTAAAATAAATATAAAAAATAACTAAACCGTATTTGCACTTTACACATTTTGAAACATTGAATGTACTTGCATGAAAATAATAGAAAAAAGATGAAAACAATAGTCTCCGCCTACGACAGAGACTAAAAATACAAGGGTGAACATGCGTTTGAATCCCAAATCAAACCAAAGAATGACCAAACAAGAGTGTTGGAAAATAGTTGGAAGTGGTAGTCCTAGATTGAAATGTTGTGAAATATGCAATATAATGTTCTCGTACGTTAAAATTGGATTGTTTAACCACGTCTTGCAATTATAGAGAGAATAATAGTCCTGCAAAGAAATGAGTAACAATTGTATCGTTGCAACTACTCCTACCAAATATAAATCGGCCACCAAAGGAATATCCAACTTGTCTCAAGAGGGTGATATGATCTTAATATCACCCATACAACTTCTCCAATGTGTGCCCTACATGATTTGTATAGAGATTTAATTATTAAACAACTTGAAACTAAAAGGTGATAATATGTTCCCCACGACGGGTGAACATGTGTTTGGTTGAGGGGGAAGCGGAGAGGCACACGACAGGGCTTACCGTCCCCGATGCTACCACCTCACCACCCCCATTTGACCTTCGTTAAGAGTGCATTTCCCAAGCGTCAATTGCAAAGGACAGGATCACACTCCCGAGCACTTAATAAACAACGACTGCGGCTTCAGTTTTGTAAAAGGGCTCGTACAAATGCACAAGACTTGGTAACCATGACAGGTTTCAGGGAAATTATGTTCTCGAATGGGATGATTTGGTGGAGAGGTTGGCAGATTTCTAGCACGCTGGTTCATAATCTTATTCAACCGGGCTTTATAGAGAATCACCCTCTCCGCTGGAAGGCTATCCCAAATTCAGTGTGTCGACAGACCATCTCTTTGAAGCTCCCTGTGGAGTTCCTTCGCAGTAGATTCGTGCCAGAGGTTGGCACATTCTTGTTCTTGCTTGCCGAGGGGTGGTGTGATACTGGTGAGCAGAGGAGCCCTCTAAACGCTACGGTCTGCAATTGCGGTTTCTTCCAGGCTAGGGATTTCTCGGGTAAGATTCGACCTCCTCCTATTGTCTGTTTGAGTAATTAATTATGGATCACTCAGGCTCAGTCTCTTCACCACCTCCTTCTCTTGGCTGTAAAGTTGATTTTCGGGGCTCTTCTTCTCAACCTAGTTGATAACCTTGCTACACCGTTGATTTTCTGGGCTCTGTCTCACAACCTAGTTGGGTATTCCCTAAACGCCTTTGCCAGTGATACCAGACTCTACCCGACCCCTTACCAAGTTTTTCTGCTGCTCTCGACGATAGCCTTCCTATCTGAAATTATGCCTCCCCGAAAGCACTCTCGCCATGCTTCCTTCCTTCCCGTGACTAGTAAGACGGAACCTATGATCCCGCCCCTTCGGTTTCAAAACAACTGGTGGAAAAGAGCAAACGATACAAAAGAGAAATCCTTGATTCAATCCAAGCCAACATTTAGTGTGCTGAGAGAGAGGCTGAAATGGAAGGAATCTGCATGGGACTAGAGGAAATCAAAAAAGAATTCAAGGACTTAGTCCCAGATCCTGGTTCCTCTAGAGGTAGACTCACTCTATATAAGAAATCCATGGAGCTACAATGGTCGCAGAAGATGATCCTCAGTAGAAAATTAGTGGAAAAGGATGAACACCATGGGGAAATTCTACTTCAGCGGGACAAAATTATGCTGCTCCTGCAAAGGATTTTGGACAATCAGGATGAGTTCGCTAAGAGGCTGGGCATGAATCTCGAGTCTCATGAATAGTGTGTTGATTGATCCTGTTTTTCAAATTGTCTCTATTCTAGTTTATTTTTGTTTAAAACTTCAGTTAATGTTGATAATTTTTGGTTTCATGGAAGCTACATTTCTAAGACTTCTTAAGAACTCACAATCACTCTGGTTCTGTCTCCTTTCCTTTCGAGGGAGATTGCCGATTTGATTTCCAAGCCTGTTTTCCCAGAAATGGGAGGGCTTGGTTTTATTTTTTATTTTTTATTATCATCTGTAAATGTCTATTATCAGCAATAGAAGGCAATAAAAGGATATTCAATTTACAAAAAAGGGTGATAATATGTGGCACACAAGCGTAAGCAGGTTGGAAAACCTCTCCCCTACCATGGCCTTAGAACCCAACTGCAACTCCAAAAAGACTTGGAAAATAAAGAGCAACAAATGGTCGATGAATTAATTGGGTAGGATTGAGAGAAGTAGATCAAATGAGCACAATGACCATCTTTATTTTTGTTGGTTTCTACACCACGTCAAACATCCTCACTAGTAAATGGATTATCTACATTGCTGATAAATCTTCCAAACCAGAGATAGGTATATTCACTTGAGTGGATTCCATAGTCGTTTGAGTTAATTTTCGAAAGTATCGTGCTATGGATTTATGTGTTTGAGTTAATTTTTGAAAGTATCGTGCTATGGATTTATGCTTTTCAATCATTCTATGTAATATTTATGATATTGTTCAAAATGTTTCAACCAAGGAAAAAGTCTTCTCAAAAGATTTAGTATGGATTAGGCTACGCTCATTGTGGTTGGAGTTTTGGACTAAAGAGATACTAGAAAAAATCAAGAGCACATTCAACATATTCCTCAAATCCTCATAAATAACCAATTCTATGAGGCATGTGTTCATAAACCAGAGTTGCGAGCAACTTAGTCCACGCCTTTTAATTAAAAAAAACAAATAAATTATCATAAATTAATTTAAAAATAGAAATAAAAGATTTTTAAACTTGAAATAAGTAGAAATTATTATATCAATACAAAGTGCTTTATATCCTTACCAACATATATCAAATGTTAATATTTAAAAATCTTAAAATTTGTGGAATTATATATTAAATGTTAATATTTAAAAATATCAAAAACTTAGGAATTGCAAACTCCTTAAAAATTAGTATAAAGTAAGTGAACCTCAATTGGTTATTAAGTGAAGTTTTGTTTATTTGTTTATTTTTTTTTGAATTACAATATAAATAAATAGAGGTGACTTTGTTGAATTGTTTTTATTGTTTTGACATAGATATTTAATATTATTAATATATCAATCATTTTTAAAATATCAAATTCAACAATACAAGCATTACAATTACCTAGGTTGTCCTTGTTGACAAGACTCATAGTTTAACCAAATAAGCTAACAGAAATTGACATTAAAAAATTGAAATTACAAATAATAATCAATTAAATCATAATTACAAATATTAATAAAGCATTTTATCTTCTATAAACAAGAGCCACGTGGTGGCAATGTTCCCGACATCGCCACCTGTTTTTTTGTAGAAAGTTGTAGCGACGAGGAATTTGGTTAGAGTTAAGGACAATTGATGGATAATTCTTAGACTTTCACCACAGTCATGCCGCCATGATCGTGAAGTGGAAATACTGCTGATTTAGTACTAATCTTTTCCAAGAGTCACAGTCCTCCTATATTCACATGAACCCACATATTCATAGAAACCAAAAGTGCTTAGTCATAAAATCATATAAATAGTCAAGGACGAGCACAATTTAGTGGAATGACGCGATGATATGAAAAGTGAAGAACAATAACTATTTAGTGAAATCAATGATTTGGATTTGGTTACTCACCGAAAAGTTGTCACATTTATGAATGTGGACATATGTGACAGCTGGAGCCCATCGATGTCGATGTCCCGATCCTGAATGTTTGTGTTCCCTTCTTCTTTCAGCTAAAGAATTACAACAATCAAGTTTTGCATGATAAATAGTTCTTGAAATATTCAAATTAGGTAATACCAATATACTTTGGTATACAATGAATATGCCACTGAGTTCTATGTGTATTGGATTCTGATACATCATCTGGATGATGTATGAGATCATATTATCATTATGTTGTTATGAAATATGGACAATATAATTAAATACTTTATCTATAAAATTCCTCAAGTAAAAGTCAAATTGACATGTTTAATATATCTCAAAATGTGAAAACATAATTTACCCTAGATTTTAGGAATTTTTGAAAGTGAATTCTAAATTTTTAAACTAAAAAGAACACTATGATTATTTTTAAGTATTGTGATGTTCTAGTGTGGCTCAACTTTGGATTTAGAACAAGCTCATAGATTGATTTTGTGTACAATTGATAACAAGGACCTCTCTTGGTTAAATATTTATGCTAATAAAAGATCAATTACATCACTAAAATGATGAAGTTCGATTTTATTAGAATTTTTTAAGATATATATTTTTAAAAACAACCTTTATACTATTTATTTTTCAAATTAAAGAACTTGTCCAATCGCTCCAACCGCTGTATCTCAATCAAATTTTGTGAGGAAATGAAAATGACAAGGGCCTTGTCATTTGAAATACGTTTATTGCGAAAGAAATGATTGGCTAGGTTCAAATTAACATCTTCTGAACCTAGATGTCAAATGGTGTTGTTGTTTCCATTTATCATCTTGTATATTTGAAGAACTTGTAGTATCTATCTATAATTATCAAAGTTAATTATGAGTTCACACTAGTTTTTAATCAACACACTTTCCATTCTTGCTTGAGACTTTCATTTAAGGGTAGTTTAGCATGCTAGTAATAGTTTGCTTATTGATTTAAATTTTTGAGAAGTGCTCAAAAACCAAAAACCGTAAGATTTAGGGAATGGGTGACAAGTGTAGCGATGGAAAAACAAGTAGTTTCAAGATAGCTCCACATTGTTTCCAAGGCATGCTATCATAATGAAATGCATTAACATTCACATCAATAATCAAATGCATTAACGTTTACATCAATAATTAATGTACATAAGTATGTGGTATGAGGAGATTTTCTTGAATATTTTTATTTTTTTTAAATTAATTTATTTTTTACAAATATAATTCAAAACAGGTTTTATTTGACAAATCACAATTTAGGATCAACAGAAATTGAGAAAAAAGTATTTTTTTTTTCATTTTTAAAAACAATTATTATTTATTATAAATTTTATTGAATATATAATAATTTTATTAATATGAGTCTAACAAATGGTTTACAAATTGATTGATATATACCTATTGGAAGCAGCAGTTATAATAAACTAAACTAATATAAGACAAACAAATTGATACCCTAACAAAACCTAAATTATTTTTGAAATATAATCCATAAAAAAAAACATAATTTGTCTAATAAAAAACAAATTGATACCCCATTAAGATAAACACTAAATTGTTATGTCACATGCATTATAATATTTCAACTTCATTTTTATGTTTTTATGTTTGTATACTTACAATGAATTAATAGGAGTGGCATACGTTAATTCACCAAAGGTAGGTTGTAGTAAACATATATGGGCATAACGAGAGCAACCAGTGGCAATTGCCTCAAGGTGGGGTTAGTGCCATACAGGAACAACCTTCAATGCATAACCCACAGATAAGGCCCAAGTTCAAACGGTCTATCTGCGGTAAATTTTAAATTTTAATTTTACGGCATAATATGTAAAAGTTCAACACAGATGGGAAGCTCGCCGCACTAAGGGCTTAAAGAAATTTAGATGGTGAACTCGCGATACAAAAAGATTAAGGATTTTCAACGGGAAATCAAATATTAAGTTTGAGTAACTTGAAGGGGGCATGAAATAAGGAGGAAATGCTTGATAATATACATGCATTACAGAATCTCAGGATATGTAATGGATGCCTCTCTGCACACATAAATACAAATCCTTTTGATATAACCAGTTGTTCATAGTGGTTGACAGTTACAAATTTTTTTAACAACATCCTGAAAGCAACGTTTTATTGAAGTACATAAAAATTCAAACTAAAACCAATAAAACCATAAATTAATGGAGATAGACGATTAGAATTTATCGATGTCACTCATCATCACTTTCTTGTGCAGTAATACCTCTCTGGTTGTTGTGCAGTAATACATCCTGGGTTGTGGAGCCTTCGCCCTCTCCCATGACGAAAATGCTTTTGATGCTGAAATAACACATCATGATTACAAATTAAAATTATTAAAACCAAGCCTTTTCCGATATCTAAAGGGATAGATATTATAACCAGATGCAAATTACTTAATTACTTACTTCCGGTGGATGGGAGACGAGCGTCGGATGTAGTAGTAATTTGTGATATATAAATTTGTCCATTTCTGGGCTGTGCAACTTTTTGCCTATAACAAGCAAGCCTTATTGACGTTCAGAGAAAAGGTAATTCACAATCTTTATTTTATATATTTCTAGATAGTATACTGGGTATATTTACCTTGCTGAATGGTTTTGTATGGAGCAGCGCTATATCCTGGTAATTTCTGTATCGAGCAGCCTTATTTCTTGGTAATTGCTCACTCCGGTATGAAGAATGTTGCGAAGACAGTAGCATTCATTATTTAGTGAAAAAAACACTTGTTTCTATATATTTCCTTCCTAGAAGAATTGTAATATTCACTTTCTGATAAAGAGGGAATCATAGATAGAGAAATTAAGTACACCGGAATACTCTCAATGACATATTTCGGTAAAATAATGATGCCTCCTAAAGACAGGTATATGAACACCCAATTATTTAATTCAGTAAAAAAATTGCCAACAGAAAACCTATTTCAAGCAATCAAGGATAAAAACCTATTTCAAGCAATCAAGGATACAAGTGGGTACAAATTTGTAAGTCTTGAGCACAACTTTGATAGGCAACAAGTTGTTTAATTTCTCTCCAGAAAAGATACGATACTATTATTAATGTCCGCAAATGACCAAAAGGTGGGTCAATTGGACTAAATGTAGAATCAGTAGTGAAAAACTAGAGGACTGCCAAAACAATTCCTATAAGTGGAGGTGCAAGAGCTGAAAGTGAATGACAAGGGAGAGTTAATGAGGGATAATCAGACTTCTATTAATGCCTGAAATCTTATATCGACAAACCAAGGTTACTGCTATTCAAATTGGATGCTGCTGCTGGTTTGATTGTGGACAGTTAAATTATTCATTTTATACAACGGCGCCCCATACTCTAGTTACCTTATAAGCAAAAAATTCTCTCTGATATAATACTTTTTGCAATTTATGAGAATGAGGCCAAAACATTACCTTAGAAATCCTGATAGGGCGAAATTTAGGCTTTCCTCTCTGCTCGTACTTGAGCAAACACACCCCTTTCTTCAACGCAGTTATGGCCTGAAATCATCAATAGAGCAGAAAAAGAACTAATCCCATCATAAAATTACTTTGGATCGCAAAAAGAGCTCATTATCTAATAAAGAAGGTGAGACTGCGCGTTGAGTTATTGTCAAAGACTATGCTCTTCATTGTTTGTAGAGTAGAAACTGTAGCTGTGAACCAATCCGTGGAGTTGGAGAATAGTTGGAGAATAGCGTGGACTGGTGTGGTGAGTGTTTTTTTCACACTCTGTGTTGGAGATCTATAGGACATACACCAGGTCATCTTTTCTGCTTTAAAGTCTGGTATAAACAACAACGTATATTAATTGTGCTTAAATTATATAGGATGCTCTTAAAGATGCATCTCTTCGACAGTGGATTTTGGTGCACATTTAACACTCATGCATTTGTTTCTGGCAGCACTTACTTCATTTTGCATTTGAGAGCACATTTATTTCCAACAAAACAACTCATCATTTGGTTCTGCCAACGCTCCACCATTTGGTGGAAGCAATTCCTTGTATAGTTTTTCCACAACTTCATTATTTTGCTTGGGACAATGCTTTGGAGCTTCTAGTGCAACACCTTCAAAGTCAACCTTACTCCATTTGATAAAGGGTTTTCCAATCATTTATGCTCTACATCCAAACTCTAATATCAATGATAATCTACAAAAAAAAAAAAAAAACATTATTGGCCATATCCTTTCAAGCTCCTCGGATTTAATAGTAAGAAATGTGACAATGCTGAGAGATTTTTTAACCTACAACTGACCCGCTCGAAACTTGGACAGTATGCCATTCTGTTATCCTTGGTGTAGGTTTGGCCCTGATTTCAGTTGGTCTGGGCGATGGTGAGAGCTTAGGAAGTGCCTGAATCCGACCATTCTCACCTTCCTAGCTTCTTACTCCTTCAACCAATTTTGAAACCTAATTGATCTTATGATGACAACAACTCTGCTATCAAATAATTCAATCATTTAATTGTAAGAAATGGGACTGATACCAACCTACAGAGCTGCAACTTTCATAATTAATATAACATAGCATACATGTGAACATAAGAAATCACCTTTCTAATTTCTTGATAACCACGTCATTAAGTGCGGTGAGACAAATTTCCATGGAGGCAGGTGTCATTAAGCAGTGCTACCACCCAAATTGCCCATGGAGGCCAGCAATGAATAATCTTTGCGTATTGCTTTCCATGTTTACAGGGTAGTTGTAATTATCATTTGAAGCATTGTTGTCTTGGGAAGAGTTCGTGTGCCATGGCACAGGTTTCATGGTGGCAGAGGTGGGATTGAACAAAGTACTGCATAAAAACTTTGAATGCATTAAAATTTTGTTGAGGATGCTTTGAATTTGGTAGGAAGGCTCTCTGCTCAAAGAAATGAAAATCATTTTCCAATACATGTCAATGGGAATGCTTAGGTCATCTCGCAATCGGGTCGTGGGGTACAAAGTCCCAAGCAAACGTCACCTGCAAAAAGCCAATAGAAACTAAGTTAAATCAATATTTAAATAATTCAAAAAATAAAAAATAATCCAAACTATAGTAAAAACATTTGAAAAATAAAAATTTAAATATTCCTCTTCAATTAATCCACCTACCCAATTCATATATATTCTCGGTCGAGAACATAATAATACAACATAATCTTCAAGTCAAAGATTTTAAAAAAATAAGGAAGACTCAAATCTCTTTATATACATGTATATTGGAAATAAAAATGAAAATTGTTTTTTACATTATCTATTTAATATTATTAAATTATTATTAAAATTATTGAATTATTATATTATTATTTTAAAATGAAATGAAATATTTTTTTATAAATTTATAGTGCAATAAATTAGATAATAATAATTTATTATTTCAATATTCAAACTTTGTTTTGTTTGTAATTTATCAATGTAAGGTAGTAAATAATATAATAATATATCCTTACACAATATATTATTTTATGTTAAATTACATAATAAATTTATAAGGTTGAAGCACATAATATATTACTATTGTAAAAATTGATTTAAAACATATTAAATTATAATTATGTTTGTTAATATTTTTATAATTTAAAATATTATATTAAACTAAAAAGAAAAGCTGGAGAAAAAAATAATTTTTGTTCACATTTTAGAAAAGAGCATAAAATATAGAAACTAAATATTTTGTTTTTGAAAATAAATATAAAAATTGTGCATAAGAGAAGATTAAAAATGTTAATGGTACTATTTCAATGTAAACATATAGAATTAGGTTAAATAAAATTTTAAAATAGGTAATATATATATATATATATATATATATATATATATATATATATATATCACTATAACATTCTCACATAAATATTTCATGAAATTTGTAAAGTTCTCATAATAGATGTAATATTTATTTTTTCTTATTTTTATCTAATTTGGTCAATGATAAAATTAATCATATCAAAATTTATAGATCAATCAAAATTCAACACACATGAAAATAAATCGAATAAATAAAAACACATTAGTATCAATTTTCACAAACTATAAAGATACCTTTAAGTTTTTTGTAGCATTATCCAAACTAATAGGGTAAAGTGAAACATATATTGGGGAAGAAGCAACAAAAGTGGCTCACTTGGTACAATAAGTACCTTAAATAAAATGAGAGTGCTGTATAAACCTGAATTTGGGGTTATTTCCATAAGCTCTGATTCATATCTTGATTCTTCTCTGATAGGAATGCATCCCTGAGTAACACAACTATTGCCCAATTGTTCATCCCTGATGTTGAGAAGTAAGCTATATCCATGGAAGTAAAACAAAAAACCTATAGCTCACCCATATCACCTATGTCCCCGATGGATAATGTTGGAGTATCTGACTCATCATGTCATAATTTAGGATCTTATCATCAACATAAACATAACAATGCTTTGTTTCATTCTCAAGGTTTTTCCTATAACCCTGTTACATTGGCTGAAGTTCTGGTTTCTAGTGAAGGTCAATATCCTAGTTTTGGTTTGAAGTTCTGTTTTTTTGTTCTTTACCATCTTCCTTCCAAAAAATGATGTTGGTTGGAAAAATTGTTGCTACAACTATGTTTTCCATACAATTTTATTTATGCATCGAAATATTGTGTCAAAATACCTTCCTAAATCATGCTAAGTAGACTCAAGTATACTATCATGGTCTTGTTTGTCTACCTTATTACAATGTATTGATAGGTTTTTGAATGTTTTGGTCTAAACAAAACCTATTTGTTAGTTGTTTTACCATCTTGATTCCAATTGTTGATGTTTATTGTCAGAATATCTCAAAAATTATTTTCTACGTTCATCATAATAGTGATGCACTTTTGCACAATACACTTGTTTTCAACTTTGAGATTGGGTGTGGTTCGTGGATAAGGTTGTTGACTCTTTTGCAATCTTATCTTAATTTGTTAGTTGAATGATTCTATTGTCTCTGCTGTATGTCTAGTTATAAGAATGTTTATATGCCATTGAAGTGTTCCATGTAAATCTTTTACTTCCTATCCAATTTCCACATGCCAAATAGTATTTATTTTAAGACATATTAGTTTTCACTTCTTTTAAGCTTTATTACTTTCAAACCTTGCAAGGGATTTACTTGTCTATACCTCTATCCATGTGCCTCGTCTTTTGTTCATTTTTTGCATCTCCATTTAACATCTATTAGGCTAATACTCTAGGGAACCAAGAACTGGATATGTCTTGAATTAAAACATGACTTGAATAACCATATTCATATATCCTAAGATTTTAGCATGTGCCATGGACAAATGAAGATCGAACAAGCAATTTAACGACCCAATAGATTCTACTATGGCTTCCTTCATAAATTGGAAAAAAGTCTAAATCTTGTTATTTTAGTTATATGAATCTTCTTTGAAAGTTAAGCTTGAATGTTCCTATGAATTATCTTTTGTCCAAAAATCTATGGGAATTTTCTTTTACTTTATTGGTAGTCCTTGTAAATCTTCTCAACTTAAGCAGGTGGAGTTTTGGGCCTCTTCTGATTGAAATGCTTTTCATATCCCATCAATATTGACTCGTTTCCTTCACTTTGTCTTGTAATACAACATGTGCATGTATGTATCTAATATGGCTTTATTTTGTTTCTATGGGATCTTCAAGAAGTCATTTTCCACATGACATTCATTCCACTTGGGTATCAAAGAATTTGGCTTAGTGTTGCTTTTATTCAAACATTTATTGCTCAATGAATGTAATAATCTATCCTCTATCCATGTACATGGGTGAAAGAGAGAGACTTGCATTTTCGTCCCATGGTTAAGCAGTTTCAAGAATGAAACTTTAAGCATATTAAGGTTTGCAAAACAAGCAAAAGGCGTGCAAAACAAAGTAGGCGTGAATGAGGAAACTAAGGATGATGTGAACATTTTGTGTAAACACATATAAAAACTAAAGGTATTTTATGTTCATGATAATTAGTCATTATACATGATATTAAATATGTTTGAGTTGTTAATATAGGATGTTTGATCTGCTCACAATATGATGAACTTGTGAAGATGAAGTCTAATGACAATGGTTAGGTTGCTAACAGTGGTGGTTGATACTCTACGGGTTGGAATGCTTGCAGTAGCCTTAATATCTTGAGGTTGAGACTCAATCGCTCACTGACACTACTACAAACAGATACAGAGAGTGATAAGGACATGGCGATAGATGGTGAGGTTGGTGAAAAATTGCCTTTCTCAAGTTGTAGCAAAAAGAGAACAATTTAAAGTGAGTGAGACGAATTGAGAAGAGAGATTTTAGATTCTCCAAGAATTATGTTGGGAAATGATGTTCCTTCCTCAGAAAAGCGCTGTCACAGTCAAACTAAACTCATTTTCTATTATCAATAAGATAATATCTTTGAAAATGAAGGATACAGACTAAATAAAATCCAAGCAGATGTTGGGTCCTGTCATGAGACCACTAAAGAACCTTTATTTACTTCTAAGATGAGAAATTCAAAATCAGGTCATGTTCATGATGGGTTTTTTGAAGTTGAAATGGTGACAAATGTTGTAATCTTAGACACACACCCCGAGGCCCAAACATATGAACAAGTTTTTAGAGATAATCCTGAGGTTCATTTACAGTTAGATCTACATGCCATGGATATACACTATGATGATTGTGCAACAACAACTAAACATCGGAGTTTAGATGCAAATAAATATTTTCCAAATTCTACATTTGATAAGTTATCGATGTAGATGTTTTTCATGTAAGGTATGGATATAGTTTTTGTCATGGACCAATATTAGTCCATTAGTGGATATTCAATTGGAAACTCATATATATATATATATATATATATTTTGTAACACTTGACATCATATAATATAATTTTTGTGGTTGAAATTATATATGTTTGTACTTTGATATATTAGCGTTGTAATTAACTAATGCGGCTTTGCATGATTCACATGTGTATTCATATTAGATGAGCATAAATATTGTATTACATTTTTTTTTTAATTTAGTCATAATGTCATACTAATTAATTTATTATGATTAATATTGAACATAAATAAGATGAATATAAAACTACTAAATTAAGAGTTTATATTTATTAATAACTAACAAAAATAAGTGAATATAAAATGATTAAATTAGTCATTTGTGTTGATTAATAATGAAAGAAAATGAAATGAATATAAACTACTAAATGAGTTGTTTATACAATGAAGTTGAAACCACTAAACATAGACAAATGACTACTACAAATGATAAATTTTTGACTAAAAAAACAACTAAAATTTGCATATACACGACTATTATTAGTTAATACAATATCTTATAATGCGACCAACATTTAGTTGTATTTCATTAGTCATTAATTGGTTGTCTTGATTTATCATCTAGTAGTATATTTAATTGTGTATTTAGTCATGAATTGTGACAATTAATGACTAAATTAATGACCAAATATATGACCAAATATACTACTATATGATAAATCAAGGCAACCAATTAATGACTAAGTTAAATATGACTAAAAGTTAGTCGCGTTATAAGATACTAGAAATTAGATACTATTAGTCGCCAACTCAAAAATAGTTGTTTATATGCAAATTTTAGTTGTTTTTTAGTAACAAACTAGCTATTTTGTACTAGTGACAAGTGCTTACTTCTACTATGGAAACCATGATATTATGGACTAAAAAATATAATTGTACTTTGACGGCTAAATCAAATTGCTTTTGAACAATTGTTTTTTTTTAGACAATAGCGTGTAAGAGTAAATTTATCAGTTCGGTAAAGCAATTGCCAAGAACTTCTACATGGAAAAACTAACTATTTGACAAATGGACACTGAAGTGAACTGTTTACCGAGATGAAATACATCAGAAATATATGCCCTGAATGACACCTACTGTGGTTAATGATTCTTAATCCCGTCCTTCTTTTCCAGGTGCTCCAAGACTTGCCAGTCTAGAGTATATGGACGAGTCCCACCGGACCATTGAGGATTTCCACTACGTCTGTTTCCTTTGGCTTCAGAGAGCTCTTCCAATGTTGAGGAATAAGACCGGCCCAACTATTCTCTCTGTGGCAAATGACTGGAGTGAGTGAGTCAAACAACCATAGTTTCCTAGCGATCCTTCACTAAAGCTCCTAGGGGTGTAGAACAAGGAGAGCAATAAAAAAATAGAGGAATCAAAGCTGATCTCTTGGAGGATCCAACGATTTCTAGAAGTTTCGTAAGTGAGAGAGCTTGTCTCTTTCAGCGATAGGATTGCAAATAACACTGGGCTCTAGGATGGGCACGAGGCAGCAGGGCTCGCGGGTCATGGACTTTGCCAGAACGAGAAGGAAGGAGCCATGGGAGGCCCAACGATAGATATTGAAGACTCAGCAAGGAGACTTGCTTCCAGAGTTAAGGGATAGAGCACATAATTTCAGAGCCATCGAATGAGAGCGTGCTCCTGCTCAGAAGCGAGCCTTTATTGGATTCCAGATCAGCCTTAGTGTTTAAGCTTCTCAGGATGTGAAAGAAGCTTATTTTCTGGAACTCTGACTGCATAAGCTTGACTTTCTTGAGGATGGTGGAGAGATGCACCTGAGCAGGCCTTCTGTTCGAGTTTGCAGCTTGGATTATGATCCGGGAATCACCAAAGACTGTCAAAGCGGTAATATTCAAGCTGAGGGCAAGCTTGAGCCCTTGCCACAGTGCAAGAGCCTCTGCTCTATTATTAGAATCGTGACCCAGCCCCCAGGCAAAGCTCAAAATTGTTTCTTCTCCAGGATCCAGTATAACCTTGCCGCCACCGGAAGCCCCTGGATTACCCTTTGAGGCCCCATCAAAGAAGAGGTAGTGCTCCTCTAGAGACGATCTCTGTTTAATGAAGTCCTGTTCTGTCAACCGAATGTCCCATTCAGCATTGGATGAGGTAGGGGTCTTGATTCTGGCCTGATGGTTCGAGACTATCTCTGTTACCCACTTGTCTTCCTCGCTGGACAGAGCTGAAGCATTTGCGAGGGTGGCTTTGGCTTCTAGAGCCTCTCCTAGAAGGGCTCTAATTTTGGCTGCTACTCTAGCCGGAGTGCTGCTCTTTTCCTTGAAGATCCTGTTGTTCCTCTCAATCCATAGTTTCTAGCAGATGAACTTGGGGAGCCACATCCAACTGGCTTTGAGGAGATCCTTCTTGGCAGTGTTGAATGGCGATATGTTGGCCCACGTTTTCATCAGCTCCTGGGTGTTTGCTGGCATGCTGAATCTGTCCAGGCTTATTTTCAGCGAATCCTTCCAGACTTCACTGGCAAAGGAACAGTGCAAGAGCAGATGATCTGCGTTCTCCTCATCAGAAACACACAGGGGGCACCTTGAGGGCCCTTCCATTCCTCTTCTCCTTAAGTTATCACCGGTGAGGATGCTTTTGTGAGCAAGAGTCCAACATAAGTAGTCTATCTTGGGGATAGAGGCATAGGACCAAATAAACTTCCACTGAGCTGGGTCTTGAGGGACATTGGGGATTGCCTAGATGAAGTTGTATCCATTAGCTGCTGAGTACGATCCGGACGTCGAACCCCACCCTCTTTTGTCCTTTGATGCCACTTTTAATGGGGTTTTCCCTTGAAGGAGCATTCTTAAGGAGTTGGCTTCACCTTCCAAATTTCCTGGTATCTCTCCCAGGTCCCAGTTATCCCAACTTTTCTCTGCATTATCGGACCAGTTGGAAATGTCCCACAAGGTAAGAAGGTTTTGGTGCTGCATCCAATTTTTAAAATTTTCCAGTTCAGCCTTCTGCCCGAGGGGCTGGTCTCCAAGGATCGAGTCATCCTAGTATCTTATCTTTTTCCCATTGCTAGGAATCCAGTAGAGGTTAGATTTGAAGTGATCCATGGCTGTGAGGCAGAGCTTGAAGATAGGGGATCCGGTTAAAGTTCTTGGAGGCTTCTCCAAGCATCTTGAGCGGCTTCCTTGGAAGTATTTTTTCCAAAGAAGTTTCTTACTCCAGCTGGTGTGCCCAGAAACCAAGTTCCAGAGGAGTTTGGAGCCTAAAGCTAAATTTTGAACATTAATGTTTCGGATATGGAGACCGCCTTCCAGAATTGGCTTCTTTATCTTGTCCCAGCTTACTAAATGAAGTCTTCTCTTGTTATTTTTCCCACCTTCCCACAAAAATCTTCTTAACAGGGCATCCACTTTGCTGATGAAGGATTTAGGGGCAAGCAGAATGGTGTTTTGGTAAATAGGAATACTTGAAAGGATAGATTTTAAAAGAGTCACCTTACCTGCTAAATTAAGCTAGGCTGCCCCCCAGGCTTGAATTCTGATTTTCAGCTTGTCCAGCAGTGGCATCCAATGGACCACTTTGGGGACAGATTTGATGATGGGAATCCCAAGATAATTAAAGGAATCCCAGGAGAGAGTCCCCTCCATTCCTAAAAGCCTTGCGATTCTTGTCATTTTCCTTGTGGAGCAGTTCCAACCATAAATCTTGCTCTTCTGAAAGTTTATCTTGCTTCTTGAGGCATCCTTGTAAATGTCGAGCTCTCTTTTGAATAAACTGGCAGAGATAGTGCTTGCTCCTCCAAGGAGCAAAGTATCATCGATGAATTGGGCATGGTTTATGTCTTTAACATTTTGGGCCATTCGGAGGTCAGCAAGAGAGCGGATCTGTTGGCAGTTATCCAATTGGAAACTAAGCACTGAGGCTTGAATGGCATAAAGGAGCGTGGACAGCGGGAAACCTTGCCTTAGCCCTCTCGAGGCTCAGAAGAAATTCATAGAGCATCCATTGACTAGAATCGCCCATGGGGAGGCAATGCAGGCTTTGACCCAGTTTATGAAGTCCTTAGAAAACCCGAATTTTCCCATTACTGCAAATAGAAAATCATGTCTCACCCTGTCGAATGCATTCGCCAAGTTGAGCTTGATTACCATTCCTTTATCTTTCTGTTGACAGCTCGAGTGGATTGCTTCTTGGACAAGCACAATATTGTCCAGGATCCTCCGCCCTTTTATGAAACCACCTTGGTTTTCAGGGATGATTGCCGGCAACATATTCTTAATCCGATTGGCAATGATTTTAGTAATTAGTTTATAGCCCATGTTGCATAAAGAGATGGGCCTGAATTTGTTGAAGTTATTGTCTCCTTTTTCTTTTGGAATCAGGGCCAGGAAAGCTGAGTTGGTACTGCCCCCTAACTTGCTGCTACTTTGAGATTTCCTGACCATTCTCAGGAGGTCGATTTTGATGATGGGCCAACAAGAAATGAAGAACCTTGCCATGAACCCATCGGGCCCTAGGGCTTTGTCAGCGTCCATACCGTCCAAAGATTTTTTAATTTCTTCCATTCTGATCGGGGCAGCCAGAAGGAGATTATCAGTTTCCTGGACTAGCTTTGGGATGAGATCAAGTGGGTAGCTGTTTGCATCAATCGGGTCCATTTCTGGGGCTAAGAAGAGGTCTTTGAAGTGGGAGTGGGCTGCTTTCTTAATTCCTTCGAAGTCTTTGACCAAATTTCCTTGAAACTAAATTTCATTAACAGTTTTGAATTGCTTACGGGCCTCAGTCTGCTTGTGGAAATAGCTGGTATTTTTATCTCCTGCTTGCAGCCACATACTTCTGGATTTCTGCCACCAGTACTCCTCTTACACCCTGCATGCTCTATGTAAATATTTTTGAATATTTTCTTCTGTTTGTAACAATTCTTGAGAGATTTTAGCGTCCTCCATGATCAATTGGTGGCTCTCTAGAGCATCCTGCGCTTCTTTTCTTTTGGAGGTGGGTGTGGTCAGCGATTTAGCCCAGTTATTCAGCTCTTTTTTGAGAGCCCTCAGCTTTTCTTCCCAGACATAGAAAAGGGAGCCATGGATCTACTGGTTCCAAGCCATGGAGACCACATCCATGAACCCTTATTGCTGAATCCATAATCCAGATGGGGCTGAATCTGAATGGTATGGGACCCAGATTTTTACCCATGGACAGCTTGAGAAGTATTGGTTTATGATCCAAGGCATAGAAGGGAAAGATTTTAGAGGATGCCATAAGATCAAAAGTTAGAAACGAAGACTGGACGAGGAATCTATCTAGAGGAGCAGCAATGTGGCCTAGGCCCCTTCTTTTGTTCGTCCAGGTGAATTTACCAAGGGAGGGCTTGATATCCTCCAGCTCCCAATCTAAAATTATGGCTTCAACCCATTCTCTAGCTTGATCTCTGACCGGTGAGCCTCCCTTTTTTTCTTCTGCTGCTAGGGTGACATTTAGATCCGCTGCTATAATGATATTGATGGGGTTGTGCATGCTAAGATAAGACTTTAAGGATTCCCAACAAAATCTTTTTTCAGCTGGTGAAACAGGGACATAAACATTGAACAGACTTACAGAATGACCAGTGTATTTTTGGAGAAGTTTGGTGAACAACCAATGTGTGCTGCTTTCTTCAGCTTCCAGATCGTATTTGGAGGTGTCCCAGAAGGTAGCTATCCCTCCTGAGGCTCCTCTTGTACTAACTACTTTACCTTGACCTTTTCTCCAATAAGCTTTGCTTGATTGGAGGAGAACGAGGTCCTCCATTTTAATCTCCTAGATGAGAAGTATTTCTGGTGAATACAAACTTACAATGCCTTTTAGAGCTTCTTTCAGATTGCTACCTAGACCTCTGTAGTTCCAGGAGATGTATTGCATTACTTACTAGCTTGGGAGGTTGTGGCTCCCTTTGGAGCTTGGCCTTGCTTTATAGTGGATATGGTATTTATCATTCCCTTGAGGGTCTTCTGGGAGCCTTGGAGAATATCAAGGTAGGTTTTTTCCTCTCTCTGTTTCTTCTTAGTTTTCTGACCCAAGGTGACCTTGACAGGGGTGACTTGGGAGTTGCCAGATTCGGTTCCTCCCTCCTCAGAGTCGCCTTCTAATTCCGATCCCAGACTAATGTGATCTTCCTCTGTTTCTTTTTCCCTTTGATCTTCCACTGGGGGAGTTGAGTCTGCCATTTTCTCGGTTTCCCCAGTTTCATTCGCATCCTTCCAAGATGTTTCTGGTCCCTCCAGGTTTTCATTGGTATTCCCCAAAGCTGAACCGTCCTTTGCTTTTCCTATGGGTTTAGAGATTAGTGGAGGGTTCTCTGATGGTACAGAGCTTCTTTTCCCGCTTGGCTTCGGGGCTGCCTTACTCTTTTTGACCTTTTGCCAGCCTTCTCCATCTTCTTTGTCATCTGGTTGAGCCTTTGGGCAGTTCCTTTGGAAATGGCCACGCTCTTGACAATTTATGCACTTGAATGGGAGCTGCTCATAATCTAGCTTTTGATAATGCTGCCATGACCCAACCGTGGGTTTTACCACTTCTGGAAGGCCGGCTTCCAGATCCACTTCTACACAGATCCTGGCGCAGGTGTATTGGCCTTTGTTGTCTGCTATGTCAATAAATCTGTCGAGTCTGTTTCCAATCTTTTGCAGCGAATGGAAGTTCCAACAGTGGATCAGAAGGTTCGAGAGCCTGACGCATACTGGCACTTCTTTAGGCACGTTGACCGTGGGATCAAAGTCAGGCATCCACCTGTTGAGATACAGGCCCTGAGACCCCATGAAATACCGGCCGCTCCTGAAGACTAGATCTTGATCTTCCTTGGATATGAACTCGAATATGAAGAATCCTCTTCCAACGACGTAGCAGGTCACACTATTCTTCAGCTGGGGTCTCCAGTTACGCTGGATCTAGTCGTCGGTGGTTTTTGTGGAGGGCCAAAGCCCCATAAATTGTCCTATCAATCCTCTTTCAGCCAGGGCTAGGGAAATTTTAATGGGTTGCTCTTTCGGTAAAGCAATTTCAGGAACTTCATCCAGTTTCTTTACAAATTTCGATTTAGAAAGCAAGGCTGGTTTCTTCCCAGCTTTCCCGATCAACTTCATGAAAGCCTCATTAGCAGAGATTGAAGTGGGGGAAGGCGGCTCCCCACCCCGAGGCGCACTCATGGCGGCTCTGGGTCGTGCCCTGCACCAGGAACCTAGAGGTTGACGCAGAGATCAAAGGCGACAACGATCCATTTGCATGCAAAAAGTATTATTGTTTAGATTGTCGATTGCTTTTGAACAATTGTTAACACCAGTGCTTACACATGATAATAACGCATCGACGTGTATAATTAATCAAATGCACTGGATATCATATTTTTATGGCACAAATTTTATAGTGACTTCAAAAGAATATGATGCACCAATATGTAATATATAATTTAATTAATTGTTTTTAGTTTTATATTTTATTTATTGTCTTTGCATATAATGATTACATTAATGAAGGGGTGGTAGGTGCAAGGGGGATCATCCACGATCCCAATGGAAATCAAGAAGTTTATTATGAGTGGAGGCGAGGGGCTATAGTGAATACTCGAGTAGAAGCAACAACCTTATACTAAGGTCTTTTGCAAGCTCACCTTCTAAACATATACTCTCTAACTACAATAGGGGACTCTTCCATAATAATCAAGATGGCTAAAAGCTTTTCGCATCCTAAAAAAGTCACGGCTCGTTAGATGGTAAGGATAACAAGATAGGTAGACCATCTTACAGACATTCATTACTACCACTTTCTTAAGCAAATCAATTAAAATGCAAGGACAAATCATGCCACAAATATCATGAAAGGAAAGCTAAAAGAGTGGGGTTCTATTAACTTGCCACATCCCTTAATACATGGATTGTTCAAGAAATTAACATGCAAGGGGAAATGCTATCAAATCAATCACATGGAAAGGTACCAAAGAGGAATATCAATGGGTGGTTTAATCTCCCTGCACATGCTTAACATATCAAACCTTAATTCCTCGTCGAAAAATATCAAACAAGCACCATAATTAATTGCATACAATATGGGATAATCGTTTCCCTCGATTGGAACGGGAAGAAAGGGAGAATTGCTGTTGTTTCAGGGAGAGAAACATCATCCTCTAGTGCATCGAATGACGCTTGACAATAATTTAATATCAAATAATGATTTCTCCTGGATCATTTTTACAAATCTTGCTTCGTTACCTTAGAATTCTTGTGATTGATTTCCTTAGATCCCATAGAGCATAAGTGTTGGCTCTCTTAGAAATCATCCAATCAAAAGGGAAGAGAGTGGCAGAGGAAAATAGTATTGGGTAGGACAAGAAGAGATTGTAGTCATAGCATAATTTAGGTAGGGTTTGAGAAATGTCCCGCCCTTGGTAAAGGGAAATGGTGGCGTGGTAGACAAGTTCTTCTCTAGCTCAATAATAATTGGGCTGTTCTATTTGCAAGTCCAATATCAATAAAGAAATTTTGGATATAAAGAAAGCTCTTAAATGGAATGAGACATGCTCAATAATAAAATTTCGACCATTCTCTTGACCACTTCTATACTGTAAAATATGGAAAATCATAGCAATGCTAGAGGGTTTCAGATGAAGAATTCAATGGTCATGTTATTGAATAGATGCATAGGTTGGAATATTAGACTTTGCGGCTTCAGAGCCTCCTTAACCTATTGGGAAAACACTCCTTCTCAACAACCTTCAACGAGTTGGTCGACAGTCATGAGAAATGTACAATGTAGCAAGAAAGGGGGGAAGTCACTATGCCACAAGCTCATGATAGTATGGAAATCAACATTCCACTTGGCCAGGTGAAAGTCAACAAGTAACAATCTCTATGAAAACATTTCCATGTTTTGTAAAACAATTTTACAATTACGAGACTTCTGTCGAATATTTACTAGCTATATCAGAACTATAAGTTATTTTTGTTTCGAAGGGTGAATGTAATCGACACATTAAAACGATTGAAAGTCAAGAAACAAGATTATGTATATATTCATTGTATAGTTCAGATGTAGCTTTTTGATAATACAAAAGATAACCATTGTTGTTAAAAAAATGATTGCTTTAATGTGTTCTCCAATAGATTATATCTCTATTATATGTATTAAATATAAATCATCCATATAGAATTTAATCAACAATGCAATAGTTTACAACACTGTATAATGCAATAAAGTAAGAAACTCATTTTATTATATATGAATAATAAATCTCATACAAAAATGGACAATGCAAAGGTCCACAATAATCAAAATGCAACCAATATGTAATTTCTATGTCTTACTGGTAACCCCTCGACATCTAGTTGGGACAATATGTCTAATACATTATACAAAATGTCAATATGTAATCAATACACTGATTGCTTTTCCTCATGCTTTTGGGACAATGTGTCTAGTACATTAAACGCAATCTATTATTTTCACAACAAACAAATAATATTCCAAAACATACTTCTTGCACTAACAATCAATTATATCGATTATCATTCATCACTTGAACTGTTGTCATCACTCGAGCTGCATGCATGCCCCATTTATTCATCACTTGAACTGTTGTCATCACTCGAGATGCATGCATGCCTCATTTCTTCATCACTTGTAGGAAATATTGTAATTGGGTTATTTAACCTTATGTTTTGTTGTTCAACTTGTCCCCCCTCTTCATGTTTCACCTACAATCGTAGAAATAAAGTGTAACAAGTGTATGTACATATATAATCGAATATAGATGTTTGTGTAAATAAAAAAAGCATACCATGGGAACGATTGTTTCGTAAACAATGCACATTATTTTGAAGCCATGCATCATGTCATCTCTAAAAATATCTTCCATTGCCTCCATTCCATACTTTGTTTCCTGCATGTCTAATACATCATGACAAAGCATAGATAAATGATTCTTATAGTTTCATTAATTATAAAACAAGGGAAGTTAAACTGTAATATAGATACAGATTGTTCAATTAACCCATAATACTTCAACAATATATACTCACAAACCATACTTAATCCAATGTCAATCAATTCTTTGGATGACTCTTCTTGATATGTTAGCACCTATTAGAAGACATCATTGATGAGTGTAAATCAAGTATTTAAATATAAAGATAACAACAAAGGTGAAATCTTTAGTAAGAAAAAAAATCGTAATTACTCACAAACTTAGCTACCAACCCTTTTCTTCCTTGTTGTCTTGTCTTTTGTGTTGAATGGGTTCCACTTTTTTAATTTTATGCAACAAAAGAATTGAAAATTAGTATTTCACTTGATAATTAAATTTGATGTACATAAAAGAATAAATTAATTATTACATATAACTCTATTGCATGTTGTTGTTGGGTTGTCTCCTCTTGTGATACAACTATGCTCATTTATTTTACCATCTTCACATACACTTTTTTGGACATCCCTACCGACATGTTTTGGTGATCCCCTCATTTGTTATTTGGATTTTTCATAATCTCTTGAAAAACACAAGCACAATAACTTTCTCTTAATTGACATGAAAGTAAATATAACAACAAAAATTATTGGTATTTTTTGGGACATATTATCGAAAAACATGTTTACTAATAATACTTTTTGAATAATACATTTTTTTATTGTAAGTTTTTGCTATTGCAAGTCTTGTTAAGATTCAATATGTTAAGATATATAACATTAATATTCAATTCAATTTCACAACAATAACATATATAGGATCACTTAAAGAAACATAATCACAAGATATACATTGATTTATCCTGAGAAATCCTCTAGGGGAAGAAAACCCATCAAGACTTCCTCAATATAGACGATCAAAAGCAAAAAGACAAAACCCCAAATCTTCTCCTTGCAGATCTCTCTCTCTCTCTCTCTCTCTCTCTCTCTCTCTCTCTCTCTCTCTCTCTCCTATGCGAATTACACAAGTGAGTGTGTGTGTCTAAATGAGGAGCACATCACTCCTATTTATAATTTATCTTCCACTTGACTTTTTCACTAACTAGGTCGGCCGCAACAAACTTAACTGGGTCGACTTACCTAGGAATACTCAAAATTTTTTAATATTTCTTTATGGAGGGTTCTATCGAATCGACTTATAAAGGAGGTTTTATCTCATGACTCTATGATGACCAAATACAATAATAACATCTCGATGTAGGAATAAAACATCTCTGAATAAATTACAATAGAATATTCTTCGAGGTTACAATATTTCAACACTCCCCCTTAAGGAGAAGGGTACTCTACTGACAACAACAACATCAACTGTAGGAGCAAAGAGAAAGCATCATCAACAACATCAAGGTGCTACATCTACAAATCATTGGAAGTTTTCTTCAACAACATCAGCAAATGGAACAATTACTGGAACATCTTCAACATATTTAGTACTAGAGCATCATCTTCTATAGCACCGAGTATTCATCTTTGATCTTCATCTTCTGTAGCACTCGATCAATCAATCATCTACATCAACAATTGATCTTTCGAGCAACAACAACATCATCTGCAACAACATAACCTGCAACCCACATGATCTAATGTATAGGGATGATACAATCCCAGCCACATCATGGAGACAAAAGTCTGCAGATTACTTTAGGACTAATGTCTAAGGATGATACAATCCTAGCCACATCACAAAGACAAAAGTATGTGAATCACTTTAGGACTAATGCCCAGGGATGATACAATCCCAACCACATCACGGAGACAAAAGTCTGCGGATCATTTCAGGACTAATTTCCATGGATGATACAATACCAAACACATCACAGAGACACAAGTCTGCGGATCACTTTAGGACTAATGTTCAGGGATGATACAATCCCACTACAACATCATCATCATTGCTCCCCCTTTCTAGGAAGGTCCTTTTGAACCACACCAAGATTGTCACAGAAGTATTCAAACTTCACTCGAGATAGAGGCTTAGTTAACACATCAACAACTTTCTCATAAGTGCTCACAAATTGGAGCTTTTATAGCTCCCTTGTGTACCATATCCCGTATGTAAAAATACTAGATTTCTATGTGCTTTGACTTGTCATGGAACAATGGGTTCTCCATCATCTTTATACAACTCTGGTTGTCACATCAGGTATCCAAATCCAGGTCAAATAGACCTGACATCTGTGGTATCCAAATCTAGGTCAAATAGACCTGACATCCGTGGTATCCAAATCCATGTCAAATAGACCTGACATCAATTTTCAAAGCCATATGGCTTCACAACTAGAAGAACAAGCTGCTATATACTCTACTTTAGCAGTGCTGAGAGAAACACTGGGCTGCTTCCTGCTAAACCATGAGAACATGGTAGATCCCAGACAATAACATGCACCTGAGGTGATCTTCCTATCTGAGACACTTCCATCCCAATCAACATTTGTATAACCATACAATTTGTAGTCATGATCTCCAACATTGTATAGACCAAATTCTATCGTACCTTTCATGTATCTCATCAGATGCTTTGCATCTACCAAGTGAAAACTTATAGGCTCAACTAGATACTGACTAAGGGTGTTCACAACAAAGCATATATTTGGCTTGGTATTCGTCAGATACATCAACGACCCAATAATATGTTTGTACTGAGTCAGCTCCACTAACTCTGACGATTCATCAGCTAACAAATTCAGGTTGGTATCCATGGGTGTGGCCATGGCTTTACATTCCAACATATCAAATCTTTTTAGGATTTCCATAACATACTTTCCCTAGTTGAGAAATATTCTTTTTGGGTTTTGCCATACTTCTAGACCTAGAAAATAGTGCACTAATCCAAGGCCTTTCATCTCAAATTCTTCAGCGAGATTCTTCTTGCACTCTACAATATGTTTCTCATTTCATGTCAGAAATAAATCATCCACATACCTCAATAATATGACAGGTTCATCATCCATAACCTTAAAGTAGATGTTAGGGCTAGATTTACTTTTGGTAAATCCCAAGCTCGTCAAAAAGTTATTTATCCTTCCATACCAAGCTTTAGGAGGTTGCTTCAATCCATACAGGGCCTTATTCAACTTGCATACGTGATTCCATCTGTCTTCAACTTCAAATCCATGTGGTTTTTCTATGTACACTTCTTCCTCAATACTACCATTCATGAAAGTTGTCTTCACATCCATCTGGTGTAAACTCCACTTCATCATGGATGTAAGTGCCATGATGGTTCTAATGAAAGTGTACCTTTCTACTGGAAAAAATGTCTCTTCATAATCAATTCCCTCTATATGAGAGAATCCTCTAGCCACAAACCTTGCCTTGTACTTCTCAATACTTCCATCAGTTGCATGCTTTATCTTGTAGATCTACTTGGAAGATACCACTCCTTTGCCTTCTAGTTTGGGAACTATATCCCAAACATCATTCTTCATTATTGATTGGTATTCTTATGTCATTGCTTCTACCCATTCTATATTATGTATATATTATTCATAACTAGTAGGTTCTTGATCTACAAGATCACACATCAAAGCCACATAATTGGAAAATGGCTTTGGCTTCTTGCTTACTCTTGTGGATCCTTCTGTAGCTCCATACTTCTTTGCTTCTTGTATAATTTATCTTTCCCAAGAAGGCTTTCTCTTTTGTGACATATTCATAGTGGGAGGTTCTTGAGGTTCTAACACATGGTCTTCTGGTGTTTCATCTTCGGGGGAGGGTGCAAATTATATATTTCTGGGAGGTACATCTTCTTCATATACTTCTTCATGTTGGCACTTTTTGGATCTCTTGAGAGCTGCTTCTTCTTCAAATGTTACATCTCTACTAATACCCATGTGATGGAATCCTAGAATGTATATTATGAAGGCTTTGGAGACTTCAAAGTATCCAAAAAATATTCCCTTCTTTCTGGAAGGGTCCAGCTTGGTTCTCTTTTCTTTTGGTATGTGAACATATACTGGGCAACCAAATATCTTGAGGTGGCTCACTTCAGGCTTCTTTTTGGTGAACATTTATTCTGGAGTCTTGAATCCAAGGGCACTATGGGATAATCTATTCTATACATAAACCGTCGTCCTTGTTGCTTAAGCCCATATATACATTGGAATATCTTGATCATGTATCATTGTTTTCACTGCTTCCATAATGGTCCTATTCTTTCTTTCTGCAACACCATTTTGTTGAGGATTGTAGGGAGTAGTAATTTTCCTCTTGATTCCAGCTTATTTACAAAAGGATTCAAAATATTTTGAAGTATATTCTCCATCATTGTCTGTTCTCAGTGTCTTGATTCTTCTTTTTGAATGATTCTCTATCAAGGATTTGAATTCCTTGAATTTTTCCAAATAATTCATCCTTTGCTTTCAAGAAATATATCCATGTATTTCTTGAATAGTCATCAATAAATGTAACATAATATTCATAACCATTCAAATATGTGGAGGGAATTGGACCACATACATCTGAATGGATTAATTCCAATGTACCTTTAGTCTTCATCTCACTCTTCATAAATGGATTCTTGATATTCTTTCATTTTGCACATCCTTTGCAAATGCCTTGATGATCGATCTTCAAATCTGGTAATCTCGTCACTACTTTGCTCACATGGGGTAGTGCTTTGTAGTTGATGTGAGCAAGCCTCCTATGCCATAATTCACTTGGGCTAGTGGTCTCATGAACAAGGGTTGTTTTTTAATGTCTCTTGAGTTAATATAAGCCTCCTTCTTCTTCACCAATGACAACTGCATCTTCAATTGATTTTCCATTGGGCCACGTAAGTACTTGTCCATCTATGAATGTAACCCTATATCCTTTCTTATCTAATGCTGAGATAGAAAGTAATTTCTTATTTAAACTTGGTACATATAAGACTTCCTTCATCTTCATGGGGATTCCAGAATCAAGCTTGTAGCTTGCTTCACCAATTCCTTTGATAGGATATTGATAGTCATCTCCTAATGATACCTTCCGAGGAGAGTTATTTTCTTCAAGTGTTGATAGAGTTTTATTTTGTCCTGTCATGTGCTTTGAAGCACCCTTATCAATAAGCCATGTATCTTCTCTATGTGTCACAGACCCAGAGAGTGCACAGAATAATACATACTCTTCTGCATCTTCTTCTTTTGCTGGTTTTCTTCGAGGTCCTTCTTCCTCTTCTTATTCATCTTCATCTTTAGATAGGTGTGCATGATGTCTTTTGTTGTTGTTCCTCTTCTTGTATTCTTCTTTATTCAATGTACAATTTCTAGCAATGTGTCCTATCTTGTCACAATTGAAACATTGAAAGTTGGAGTAGTTTCTTCTTGGATTGTTTCCTCTTGTCCTTTGGAAATTCTTGGAAGGTTGAGACTCCTTGTGTATTTCCTTCTTGAAGTTAGATTGAATTATTCCTCTCTTGGTATGGATGGCTAGGTTTTGATCATCTTCTTTAAGTAGATTTTCTCTATTAGCTACTCTAGCCTCTTCTTGGATGCAATCTTCCCATACAATGTCGAATTTCATGCTTTCCTTTTTGGCACACATAGTTTGGATGAATGAATCCCAAGGTCTAGTGAGATCATTGAGAGCAATAATAACTAACTCTTCTCCATTAAGGGAGTCTCCAATGGCTTCTAGTTTCTCCTTGAACTAGAAGACCCTTGTGAAGTAGTCTTGGATGGATTCTCCTTGGCACATCTTGGCACTCTTCAATTGAGTTCTCAAATTCATCTTTCTATTGATGTTCCTTCCTTCATACATTCTGGCTAGGGCATCATACATCTACTTCGAGGTCTTCTTGGGTGACACTTGAGGAATCAAGTGGTCTTTGATAGAATCAACAATGATCCTCTGTGCCCTAATCAGGTCCTTCTTGTGCTTCTCCTTAGCTTCATCCTCTTCAGGTTCTATAACTTTCTACTTGATGTATTTGGAAAGATCATTCTCTTCAAGAATGAGGCCAATCCTATATTTCCATGCTCGAAAATTCTCTATGCCTTCTAGCTTCTCCTCAAGCTTAGTGCTTGGGGCCATCTTATCCAAGAGGCCACCAAAAATGAAATTTCTCAAAATGAAAAATTGACCTTACTAAGAGACATGCTTAACTGAGGTGAATTGACTAGTACACTTGGTTTCTGGAGATTCCAAATTTCCATCTCTCAAAGTTGAATGGAAAAATTGTGATCTGCGGTTTCTGTAGTTTTCTGGTCCAAAGTCAAACTAGGGTTTGACTTTCCCACAAATCTACCCACTCAAAAATTTTGATTTAGGGCTCAATAGATGCGCCCTAGGGAGGTGCAAATTTCTATGTACTTAGATTTCCAAAATTCCAACTTTGACAGAAACCCTAATTTATTGTCGGAGGGGGGAGAAAGAGAGTTTTACCTTGTAAAAGTTGTTCTATTCAGGCTAGCTCTGATACCATGTTAAGATTCAATATGCTAAGATATATAACATTAGTATTCAATTCAATTTCACAACAATAACATATACATGATCACTGAAAGAAACACAATCACCCGATAGACATTGATCTATCCTGGAAACCCTGTAGGGGAAGAAAACCTAGCAAAAATTCCTCAATATAGATGATCAAAAGTACACAGACAAAACCCGAAATAGGTGCTTCTTGTCCTTGCAAATACACACACACACACACACACACACACACACACACATATCTCCTATGCGAATTACACAAGTGAGTGTATGCGTCCAAATGAGCAATACATCACTCCTATTTATACTTTATCTTCCACTTGACTTTTTCACTAACTAGGTCGGCCCCAACAAACTTAAGTGGGCCAACTTACCTAGGAATACTCAAAACAATATAATATTACTTTTTGGAGGGTTCTATCGACCCTACTTACAAAGGAGGTCTTACCTCATGAATCTATGATGACCAAATACAATAATAACATCCCGACGAAGGAATAAAACATGTTCGAATAAATTACAATAGAATATTCTTCGAAGTTACAATATTTCAACAAGTCTCACGGGTCTCATTGAACAATGCTCCAGAAATGCTTATTGTACTTTATATATAACTTAATTAATTCTTGTAGTCATTGGATTGAGTTTTGTACTATAGGTTGAAACTACGTCTATACATCCTTTCCCCTATATCCCTTATAATTTTGTAAACACCCCCCCCCCCCCCCCCCCTCATGTTAATTGCCAACACCAGTCCAGATGAACTGAGTACCAAGCCATTATCATTTACATCTCTCATAATTTTTATCTTCTTAGGAGGACATTTCGTTCCCTTGGTATTGATCATTGCAGAACATTCAAAAAATGTGAAATTGAGTATTTAAAACATGTTAACTACTAATATTAAGAAATTCATTTTTAGTAATAATTGAAAGAAAAACTTCATGTTGATTACCTTTTGATCCACCTCATTCCTCTCTTTGCAACATTTCCATAAATCTTTTATGCTCTTTATGCACTCATATTCTGAACAATCTTATTGGGTTTCTTCAAGTTTTTGCTTTGCATGATACACATTAAGCATTACACATTTTCAATTCAAACCTTCAAATAATTCAAATATATTAAATTTATAATAAAACTTAAAAAACTTGCCTTGTTCTTTTGTTGGGATGAGCTAGGATTGTGCACGCTGCAATAAGTTGTTTTCCTTGAACTTCTATGAACCATCTTCTTTAAAAAGACAAAAAGGAAAAAAAAATTCAGGAATCATTAGATATTGAAATTATGAAATAATTTTACATAAAGTATAACTATGCGCATAATATAAATAAGCACCGGTGCAACATTGGTGCGATATACATAATTGTGCAAACCGGTGCGACATTTATGTAAAGTATGCATCGATGTGCATTATGTAAGTACACATCAATGTTTTATTACTGTACACACCCACCCGTGTAATATATCTGTATAGTGTGTCTTGCAAATTGCAAAAGTGTTTTTATTTAAAAAAACGACAACGACTAATTTTGATATCAATGCAACGAGTGTTCCTATTGCAACAAATATTGAACACCCCATATACAAATAAAACAGACCATATAAAAATATATTGCTTATAAGGAAAAAAAACATCTTCTGAAATATAGAGAGGGTAACCAAGAGAAACAAGAAGAAAGCTAGGGATTCCAATACTGAAGATAATTATGAAACCCCTTTATTTTAGAGTACACAAAAAACTATTTTAATCAAATAGGGGAAATATTGAGATGTTCAATAAAATGAAGTGACATACCTTAAATTTCTTCTCTGCAGATTTAGATGTGACCTATAGTGAATCTTTACGAACTTGTCTCTTTAATTTTTTTTACGCAGTCCAAAGTCTTTGTCGATAAGTCTCTCTTGCATAAATCTCTTCTCTATATCTTGGAAAAAGAATGAAATTAGGATTAGGCTTTTCTTTTATAAACACACAATTAAGAAAATGAAATTCTCGCTCATTTTTGTTGTTGTTTAGTTTATCCAATTGATGATAAATGCAAACGTTGTTTTTTCCAAACTTACATTTTTGGCGCGCTTTATAATAAAGCACACCGGTGCATTATTATGAGTGAAAAGCACTAATGCGCTTTATGTTGTATAATGCACCGAAAAAAGTTAATATTTGACAAAATGCAAATGCAAACCTCTCCAATTCAATTTTTGTGGAAGTTTTTCTTTTCGAAGACAAAAGCGAAGTCCGATAAGCAATATAATTTTTTTATAATGCACACCGATGCTTCTTTTTATATAGACGCACCAATGTATCAAAACAATACAATGCACTGATACCTTTATAATAGTTTTGGAATTTTTTTTGAAGTTATATTGTTCTATGCTTCCTAAAATATCTTTTAAGAATTTATTCACATATTGATGATATTTTTGGCTCAAATTGAGGGAAAAATATTATAATATCATATGATCAATTCTTCATATCGCAACTCATTACATATTGTTGCAAGTTCTTCAAGTTCTCCCAAGTTACTCATTTATTTGATTCAATCTATGTTATTTATGCATGTGTATTTTAATGATTGTTCATTGAATATTGCAAGATCATGATTCAAGATCAAGTTCAGACGCACAAGATATTCCTCCAGTACAAAAATACCGAAAGATCTCATCAAGAGAAAGATGTCATAGGTTGTTGTTTGATGAAAATGGATAGTCGCTTTACCCGACAACTTCTAGCAACCAACTTGGGTCAATTATAATGCACAATGAATTGGATATCTTTTATGACACCCCACTAGTATACCATTGTTCAAACTATGAAGGGTTGAAGTCAAACCCCTGACGTGTCACATTGTCCCATTATATTAATGATCAAATACCCAAAATCGATGGTATAATACCTCCCATTGTAGCCAAGAATCTAGTAGGTGATATACAAACAACACATAGGAACACTTCCATATCCTTTTTTTTGAAAAGTTGGTAGCCAGATTAACTAAGTTTCAACCTAAATTGCCCAACCCATCTTCTTCTGTTGAGTCAACCGAGAGTTCTAGCGAGCCAAATTATGATATCAATACTACCCAAACATCTATACTAGGAGATCCAAAAAGTTGTATGAGATGAGAGCAAAAATGTCCAAGTACACACCAAGGTCGGTTTAATTGTTGGAAGGCAGCAACGATTTCCCACTTCCTATCTGTTTACAAAGTAAATACCAAACTTGTTACAACCATACTTTGTATGGTGCTTGGTCGTCTTCCATGCTCGTGCTCAATGTTGGAATCAAATTTTCCTTTTGTGGTAATAGTTATATGGTTTCCAAGTCTAAAATAGATGTTGCAAATCTTGGGTTATGTATCCTTTCACATGTATCCGTTCCTCCCAAATAGTCAATAGCATTTATGTCTTTTTGTAGTTATATTTATAATTGGTCTGATTACTTGAATATTGTTAAATACAAACATAGAATTTCCATGTATAGTATGTGCATGAATAGTTATGCTTTTGGATACTTGGACAAGAAAAAATTGTTATATATTAATGGTTGTCCACAAACTCATGGAAAAAGTGCAGGGGTCATAAATAGTTTTAAGTCCTCATTTTAGTGCAAATTGTTCATTTGAGGAACAATACTCCAATGATAAGGAGTTATTTATGGAAAGGAAAACATATATATTTGTTGTTTATGCATGCAATACATAGGTTGTCTCCCGGTCACGAGTTGTTAATAAACTATAACTTTCATAGCCCACCAACCGCTCATAAAAACGCCTTGCATTGGGTTTACCTTTTTGGGGTGAAAGAAAAAGATCACTGAGTAATTGTATTTATCTTGTTTTCAACATTCTATGGAAGCTACTTTCTTACTCCCACATTGTACTCTTATTGGATGTATCCTCTAGTCCCATTGACTTACTTTTCTCTTCATTCAATTAACATTAATAAAATTATCTTATCTTATTTTCTCTTAAATGGAACCAATGTAAATTTATTTCTTAATACAACATGTGTTATATAAAGTGGTTGGTTGCATGTTTATTATTGGGAAATTTTTTTCCATGCTTGTAATAATTATTCGATATAATGCAAGAACATATTAAATGCATTGTGTTATTAATATTATTGATCTAATGTTTAATATTTTTACAATCAAGTTTCAGACAATAAGTGACATGTCCACCATCTACCATTACATCCCATTACGATGTCAAATCGAGAGAAGGTTTCTAAATGAGCACACTAAGAGACGAAGCATACCAATCATGGTTGAATGAACCACCTATTCAATTGCCACTATGTCCTCAATGACCCATTCAAAACCTCTACAGTGACACTAGTTCTTTACATGTTGGGGATGAAGGCAAT
The DNA here is from genome assembly GCA_001517045.1 of Pseudotsuga menziesii. Classification (NCBI taxonomy): domain Eukaryota; kingdom Viridiplantae; phylum Streptophyta; class Pinopsida; order Pinales; family Pinaceae; genus Pseudotsuga; species Pseudotsuga menziesii. The sequence continues at coordinate 414,678 of LPNX011088503.1, forward strand.
GATATCTAGGTTGGTATAGATTATTTCTTACAGGATACCCATGCCTTGGAGGGAATGTTGTTACATGCATTCCAACAAAATGAACATGGGGGGCACTCATATCATGGATACCTTCTCCGAAAGCCTAAAATATGCTTCCACCACCCCTCTCTTTAGACACAGGTCAAGGTATACCCAATTAGGGACAACAATATTACTCAACAACTTCAAAGCAATTTATGGGTTATCAAAGATAAGGTACTTCCGAGTGATAAGGTACCTTAGACACATGTTAGAGACATGCTTCTTGACACTTTTGGGTTACCAAAAGATAAGACACTTCCGAGTGATAATGTCATTCCCAACAACTGTATAGAGTCAAAGAAAATGTTGAAAAGGTTGGGTGTTGAATACATATAATACCATGCATGTTTGAATGATTGTATTTAATATTGAGACAACTATGCATTCAAAGAGATATGTCTAGAATGTGGGCATGATAAGTATAAAAAATAATGAAACAGGGGTAAGGAACATGATCCTTCTCATAATATATTGAGGCACATGCCTATAATTCCAACGATTCAAAGGCTTTTTTGTTGCAAACAATTAGCCAAGTTGCAAGGGTGGCATGCCTCACATGGAAGTGAACTAGGAATTATGTGAATCCTGGTAGATTCAATAGCCATGAAGCATATAGACGATACATGGACGATAAATTCAAAGATGACATATGAAGCCTTTGATTGAGCATAGTTGTGGATGGAGTATCCTGTATTCCCTCCAAAACACAAACTATTATGTTTGGTTGGTGGCAGTGATCAATAACAATAACCCCCATAGTTGTCCATAGATGTTTCAAACATATTATGTTGGCTCTTATAATCCTGAGTAGAAAACAAGTGAAGAGAATGGATGTCTACCTTAAGAAATTATGGGAAGGGATACAAGTATATGATGTATCGAGACCCATCCCAATGGAAAGGCATTTTTCATTGTATGGCATATGTGTGTACACAACACATGATTATCTAAGATTAGGATTTTTCTCTGGTAAGCATGTTGATTGATTTGTTCTTATCTACAATGTTTTTTGGGCATACTTAATTTAGTGCAACTATATTTTTTTACACTAACGTGCTTTGTATACAAAAATATCATAGGTCTTGTTACCTAGGGATATCATGGATGTAAAAGTTATGGTTGTGGACCTTCTATAAAAGCAAGGTGGTCCAATGACCTATAAAATATGATGTACACCTACTGCAAGGTATTTCTCCCAAAAGAGCACCCTTATATAAGACTTTACATATACTTTCAATTGTAAACTTGAGAGAACCCCACAAATACCTAAATTAATCACATCGATAGATTGAATTAGGGAACATGACAAAAAGAAGGAGAATGAAATTGCAAAATTGTTCGATTTAAATGGGGAACCTTTGTTTGATGATCTTGAATTTTTTGACACCTATGTTGAGATAATGCCCATTGGGACGAAAATGAAATCTTTAATTTATGATGTTGCACAGGTTCCAACAACTTCTGTCTATCGTTTGTCTCTGTTACTCGTTATGGTTATAGATAAGAAGTATTTTAGGCTTTTGGAGAAGGTATCCATGATATGAGTGCCCCCCATGTTCATTTTGTTGGAATGCATGTAACAAAATTCCCTCCATGGCATGGGTATCCTGTAAGAAATAATCTATACCAACCTAGATATCATTGCCTTCATCCCCAACACGTAAAGAACTAGTGTCACTGCAGAGGTTTTGAATGGGTCACTGAGGACATAGTGGCAATTGAATAGGTGGTTCATTCAACCATGCTTGGTATGCTTCGTCTCTTAGTGTGCTCATTTAGAAACCTTCTCTCGATTTGACATCTGCATATAAGTTTAGGATCTCCATAACTAGATGAGTGTATGTAGCTGCCTCTTTTGATAGATCTTAATTTAGAGGATTTGAATGAGTAAGGGGACAAATATTCAAAAGAAGATCAACAAGGATAGAGAGTTAAATAGTTGTAGATCAATGCTTTTCTCGTGTTAATATTTATATTTGTAAAATAATCAAAGACTCTAGGTGTGCTGGAGTTTATTCCGATCTTCACAATAGAGAAAATGTAAATTTTTTAAAATTAAATTATTATTTATATATAAAAAAATCAATTGTCTCCTCCAAGGAAAACATTTGCATTATTTTTAATACAAGTTATATACATTATCCATTTACTTTATAGCAACATTTATAAATGATTTTAAATTTGGGTGTAGACCTTATTGCATCAAAATAAAAAGTAATTAAATTTAATACGTTTTATAGAAATAATTAAAAGCAATATTGACATTTTGCACAGGTTCCAACAACTTCTGTCCATCGTTTGTCTCTGTTACTGGTTATTCTAATTTGTTGAATCATGTTTCCTTTTCTTTATTTCTCCATATGGTGGTTTGCAACCTGCACAATAAAACTTTCTGATATCCTGTGTATCCTCTTCACACAAATTCAGACAATGAAGATGGTACCGTCTTTTGCAGTGATGACATCGAAGCCAAAGAAGATCATCTGTTCCAGATCCAACACCGCATTTCCCGCATACGTTGTTTTCATCATTACGCCCACTCTTCAGTTTCTTGGATCCTGTAAATGGTTTGCAGGCACAGCAATAAATATGATTCTCACGACAGGCAGTCTCTCGGCTTACATTTAAGCAAACTCCATGAAACCATTTCTCACACATGTTACACTGAACCCAAAGTAAATCATTATCTTCGTATAAGACTCTGCATATATTACACTTTGTATTGTAGTAATTGTTAACTTCCTCAACGATATTACTCAAGCTTGCTATTTTGTCACGCAAGAGCAACCTGCAAAACATATATATATATATGATCATAAGTTTGAATTGGAACAATCAATTCAATCACCGAGAAATCCATCCATTCTTTTTGTTTATACCTTTGCTCGCAGTTAAGATGACATCCACTTTCATCTACAGTCGCAGAGCTCATTAACCAAGAATCGCAAATCGCAGCGATGGAATCAATCCATTTTCTGGTTAATTCTTTCAATGGCTGCTCCCCGTTGAAAGTAAAAGCATAAGGCATCAAATCAGTGGTGGCTGCAGGCTGGGGTAGGGATGTCAGCTCCCATGTACCCTTCTGATTACCAATAAGGCAAAAGCGTTTTCCTTCTTCAATTCCTTTTCAATAAAAAAACCCCAACAAGTTAGAGATTATATTGCAACATCAATGTAAAAGAAAAAAAAGCCAGCAGATCTGCGTGCATAAACTACTAGAACTCACCAATATCTAAGCATTTTTGGCGTACTTTTCGCGCATCTGCAGCATAAGCAAAATTAATTAATAGGTTGAAGTCTATTATTTCTGAAGATCTAAAATAGTTTGAGGAGATGGGGAATTGCATAACTATTATAGTACTGAGAATGCGCCAGTGATTTGATGGTAAATATTGGTTGCAATGAATCAAATTTATACTGATTCTTTTGTAGGAAAATTCATACTGATTCTTTTGTAGGGAAAATCACAATGGCCATTTTATCATAGACTTTTCGAATTCATAAGAAGATTTGGCCATCCTTATTTATCTAGATTGTAGAGTTAATTGTTGACTCTGCTTTTTGTGGTTGGATGGAAGGAATCAGAAATCGAGATAAGATCATGAACAAGAACAAGGTTCAAGAATCATCAATTCAAATCAATCGAGATAAGTTCAGGGACAAGGTTTAAGAATCATCAATTCCAATCAATCAAGATAAGTTCAGGGACAAGGTTCAGGATTCATCATCAATTCCAACCGGCAACCAGATTCAAGATTTATCATCAAAATAATTTGTTTAATGATGAATCGTATTATGGAATTCGAAAGGTCGATGATAAAATGCCATTGTAGATTTGATTTTCCCCAGAAGAATCTGAAATTAATTACCGCAGAAATCTTGTAACAGAATCTGAAATCAATCACTACAAAATATTTTGCAACAGAATCTAATTATTTTTTAAAGATTGGCTATGAATAATACCTACTGTAAGAGCTCGAATGAATGCATCTCGACGACCAGCATACGTAGCATATGAATTTTCCATTCTGAAGTAGCAAGGAAATGAAAAAAACAGATAACACAGGCTACTCAGATCGGCTATAGCATTTGGTTGATCTTTTGATTTGAAAATGTCCAGCGTATATAATTTGAATTCAAAAGTAGAATTCTCTCAGCTTGCATTGTAAGATATGGGCTGCCATTCATTTATGAGATGATAAACAACCGTGATTCTATTTGTACGTGAAAACTGGTGTTCCAAACGACGCTGTAAACCAACGCAACGGAACCCGGTGTAACCTAATTGTTAAATTAATAAAAATCTGTCTCGAATATTAATGTTTTGTTATCTCTATTATCTCATATAGATTCTTGATGATCGCTATTTACCTTTGCTAAGTGACCCTATTAATATGAAGAAATTTATTTGATCGGTTAAGGCAAGTTTTCCGAATTTTAATATGTTGCAAAATGAGAAAAAGTTTTGTATATGCATATAATATAATATTACCTGTTGAAAGTAAATTTAGCTAATCTATGGTAAGCATAGTAGGATGAAATTGAAAAAAAACTTTATTGCAAGTACCAATAAGCAATAAATAGAAACCCATGTGATCAATGGCAAGTAAAATTAAATGCACATTAATTTGCCATAGAAGAAAATATACATATGTGAGTAAAATAATAAAAGGCTAGGTAGTGATCAAGTTTGATTCTAATTATATTGGAAATCAACATTGGTATTTTCCTTGGTAGGGGGAGTGCATGGATTGAGGGTTGCAATTTTAAGTGTGAAAGGGGCAAAGAATGAAGGGGTGCCTCTTCCTTTTTTTGAAGTCATACATATGAAGTGTCTTTCATCTTTGCATAGCATTCTTGAGGAGAACGATAGTGCAATTCACATTCCTTCTAATGTTGCAGTGCATGACATTGCTATGAAGGTCAATCATTGGCATTCATTGTTACCAATTTCAATGGTTGACCTTGTTAATACAAATCCGTGGTTTTAATTGATAGTCAATTCCCAAGCGATCTTGAGGGGGATTTGTTCTTGTTATTCCAATTTATGCGTGGAATTAATATGTGCTTTGTGCTTTGGCTCACATTGGTTCCATGGAGGCCCAATGTAATTATCAAATGCAGGGACAACATAGTGTAGTAACTGAGGAGAGATAGATCCAAGTGTGTATATAGTTTACATGACCACTCTCCATGAACCATTTACTAATCTTAATTAGACCCATAATTAGTGATAAAATTACTCTCTTCCCTACACATAAGAATATTTGTTTTTCTAGTTGATGGTCATCATCTTAGTGTGGATTTGAATCATTGGTGAAATTTGTGATCGATCATGCAATAGGAATAGCCATTGCTTGGAGCATGTATTTGTTATTATTGTTTGCAAGATTGCCCATGAGTTGCAAATCAGATTCTAGTGATGGCAAACACAAAAATGTCAAAATCAACATCATCAAATTAAAAATGCAATTTTATTAAACATTGCATGATTAGATTCCAATAACGACAAACAATAAAATGTCCAGATTGTATATNTCATATTATTAACATATGTGTCTTCCAATTGTTTTAATGACATTAAAATATCACTATACAAAACTAATATCTTATAAATTGATTAAATAGAAGTAGTCCATAAAAACATATAAGGCCCAAATATACCATTATCCTTATTTAAATGAAATCAATAACAAGAGAGTGGTTCTTCCTACTAGTTAAATCATGGTGTATTGGTTGCAATGTGAATATGCTTGTTTTCAATAAATGACTATTACTAACTTTCCACATATTTTCCTAAAAATTGCTCAAAGTACGGGTAGAATTGATTTTGTGATGTATGTATTCAAACAAACACTTGATTTTTATCAAATAAGAATCCGTTACCATGTGGAATTGAGTTGAAGACGTAGAGATATTTATGTCATAGAAAAAAAATACATTTATCTTTTTACATAAAGAAAAGTTTCAATATACCATGATCCTTATGCCACTATTTCATGATGTAGATTTACATATATAAATTTAAGGATATATTGTGTATTCCACATAATAAAAAATGCTTATTTAATAAGCACTATAATAATAATAATATATTTATTCAAATATAAAATTTAATATTTTAATATTTCATATTTTAATATAAATTTACATTTAAAATTTTAAAATTCATACTTTACTCTAAATGATAATACATGCTTATTTGATAGAAATTAAATGCTTCATAAAAACTTTTGTTTAATTTTTTTGGTAAATATTTAAATTTACAAAGTTAAGTTTTCTATTAAACCTCTTGGGTGCCCCACACACACATATATTTTTTTAATAAACAAGCTCTTTCTTAGTTAATAAAATGTAAAGTGCTTATTTCTTCTTCCACCTCTTTAAGAATCATGTCTCTTTCACTTAAATGTGAAGTGTCCCTCCAATGTGTCCTCCTTACATAGTTTATATATGTGCCAACCATAAAAGTGTACCTCTAATCCTCTTTACATAGTTTATATATGTGCCAACCATAAAGTAAAATGACCCTTTCTTTTTTTACCAATTTACTAACCTTATTTACATATCATTTAATTACATTATATGGACATGTCTCTTGAATAGCCTTAATTACATTATAAGGACAAGTTCATATACTATGAAGTAGTTTATATATATATTCTTTTTTTATGTCCTCCTTTTCTAATGCTATCTTGTAATTTATGCATTGAGTATAAATATAAAGTATGTCATTTTTACAAAGTCATAAATAAGAGTGCATTGAGTATAAAGGTAAGATAAGTCATTGTTATAAACAAGTGTTGTTGTAGCTCAACTTAGTTCATGAAATGTCTAAATAAAAAAAGTTAAATAACTAAGTTGCTTTATTTTTAAAATGTTAAATTGTAGTTATATTTTGGCATTGACATTCATCTAGTACTCATTATAAAATTCATTTTGAAATAAATATCCAATATAAGTACATGTAAATTTAAATACATATTTAAAGCACATTTACTATTTTATGATTTCTATTCATTTTAATAATATATTATTTTTTAAGAGTAATGCAATAAACTATAATATATAAGTTTATATAGTAGAAAAATTAGTTTAATAATTTGAAAAACAAAACATATAATAAAAACGATGATACCTTGATAAGTTTAAACTTGTTTTTTTATGATAATATAGAAATATTTTAATATAATAAATTAGAAAGAAAATAAATATAAAACTTTTAGTTTAAATTTTTTTAGTAATTTATTCTAACATATTATTTTTTATAACATATTGTACCATTAAAATTATTTTTTTAATCTAAATTATTTTGAATTATATAATGATATAATAAATTTTAATTATACATGATAACTAATAATTAAACAATTTTAAATATTACATATAAAAATATATATAATTCTAATATGTTAAAAGAGAAAAAATATATTGACTTAAAAAAATGACAATTAATAAAAATAATAGCTTATTTATATTAATTTTGGATCTAGAATGTATACTAGTTTATTATACATATTATTTTTATAACATGTTGTATAATTGAAGTTGATTTTTTTTATAATTTAAATGATCTTTAATTAAACTGCACAAAATATATCTAATAAAATGATTTTTTCAAAGAATGTTTTAATATAGATCTCATTGTTTATTTTTCTTTATTTAGATTATTTGTGGCTAAAACCCCATCAATGGAAATTGAGACATTTTATATATTGAGATGGGCTCTGTGAATTCTATAAGCCCTCACAACCCATGCAATGCAATTTGAGGTGAATATGCCGTTAAAACATGGCATTCAAATTTTGTAATTTTTCCCTTATTATAATTTTATTTTTTATGAGAAAAATGGTAAATTTTAATGAAAAATATATATATTATTATATTTGGTTTAAAGTCTAAATTATTAATTATTTAATTATCTATATGTTTTTTAGAAGAGAAAATGGATTTGGAAAATTGAAATAGGTTAAAAAAGGAGTCTCTACAATAATTGCTACACATAATTTTTTATGTTTTTTTTAAAGTTATTTTTGTGTTTGGAATTTTGCTGAAATTATATAGGAGATGAATTCATTTATATAATACAAATTAAAATTAAATAATATAAAATAACTATTTCATGCGAGAATTAGTCTTCCTAAAAATAACTCAAAAAATATAAAAATGCAAAAACTTAACCACTTAAAGTATTATGCCCAATATGCATTTACAAATTAAAAAAAATAATAATAAATAAAACAATAACCATAACCATAGTATTTCCTAGTTACAAATAAAACAATAATCCCATTATCTTAAACTTCAACTTAAATGTTTAAAATATATTATATAATTAATATTTTTATTTTTATTATTTACAATTAAATACCAATTTTAAATGTACAATATAATATAAAAATCAAATATAAAAAAACTTCTATGAAATATTAAACTAACACTTATTTTTATTAACAAAACAAGTGGAATAAGCAACAAAGTTGCTTAGTACCTGCCTCCTAAGAAGAGATTGGAAATATATAGCATTAGGATAATTTTGCTATAAAAATATATGA
>LPNX011088503.1:425440-446588 GCA_001517045.1 Pseudotsuga menziesii
TGCTGAGGCAGCAGATATAATAATGCTAAATAGTATATTATAATTAAATTCCTTAAATTTAAGTTCATTCAAATTTATTTTATTGTTAGAAAATTTATGATCCAATAAGAGTCAAATATTCAAATTCATACTTAAATAAATCTTATTTAACAAAGAGCCATTTTTTTAAAATTAAAACTTAAAAAAACACTTTATTTTTTTAACTTTAATATATAAAAACACTTTATAAAATATAAAAAACAATTATATAAAATACAATTAAACAATTATATAAAATACAATAAAAAAAAAAAAATAAAAATAAAAAATAAATGATTATAAAAATGTCAAATTCTCTATGGCCTGCCCTTTTTCCCTGTTCAATAAATAAAAAACCATTTTCAATAAATAAAAAAATTAGAATATAATAAGTGGCGCCTCGAGAGCCATCGTCCCCTTAAAAAAAAGCCTTCGGCTTAATTAAAAATTATATATTCTTTTAAAAATAGATTCTTAAATAATGCTTTATGTAGTTTTGTTATCTTGGATAAAAAAGCCACCTTATTGAGTTGCTCGCCAAATTGTTGTGATGCTCCTGCATCGGAGGCATCCTAATAGAGCTTTCTACAGGATGATTTTTCCATTGGATTAAATATTCAAAACACTTTCTGCTCCTTGCTCCTTTCATTATCTTTTGGTCCCAAATCTCTTTAACTCGTAAACATTCTGCCACTGGAAATTCAAACCATGAACTGTGTCATTATTAAATTCATTTTCAAAATTTTGTACAAGATTCTTCACTTTTGGATCTCTGTGGTGAAGAATATATTTCTCAATTTCTTCCCCTGTACATAAGTCAAGTATGCTGAAAGAAACTATCTTTTGGATTAGTTGATGATAACACTATTCTTTCGTCATTTCTTGCTTGTTGTTTTCAACATGTTTTGGATAGTTTTTAGCCAAAGAGCTTTTCATCGACCTTCTGAACCGTACCCTGTCCTGCTCCGATCTGTCGTTCATTTATAAAAAATTAGAACTGTGTAACCTCACTTCCTCACTAATCAACCTAGTGTAGCTAATAAAGCCAGCTTCAAAAATAGAAGAAGAATGTAACAAAATTACAGGGATACATAAAGCCTGTAGTGAGGAATGAAAGACAACATAGAGGTACTTTGTTTTTAGTCTCTTTCCACTTGCAACCTGCTAAAAGTATTTAGTCTTGTCCTAGAAACATTAGGCAAATTTACACTACCTGGATGTAATTAAATAAAGCGCTAATATCCCCTTCATTGAATTGCAGGTAAGATTTCACTATTTATAAAAAGCTGGATAGATCGTAGGTCTTTCTCTCTTCTTCGAAAACAAACAGTCAATCCACACGAAACAATGATATTCCATTCAAAAGATTCATTTCAAGCAACAAAAAAAACAAAAAAAACGTTACAAGAATATCATTCCCTACTTCAATTTTAACCAACACGCAGTCACAAGTGTTTAAACTTATGTATTCAACCAAGAATAAACTCTGCAGATTTGTTCAATACTCCTTCCCAAGGAATTAAATCTTACAAAATTTTATGTAGTAGAACCCAAACAAGCACATCATTTTGTTATTTTGGATATAAACTGAAAGTACAAAAGTTTTTGGCAGTTACCAATCACACAAAAATGCCTTTCCATGTTGCCCAAAGAACCCTCTTTCACCAAGCAAACATCTTATTCACACACACACACACAAATGCATTATCCAATTACATAGAGCAAAACTAAATTAACTCTGGAGATGAAGTCAGAATCTTCAACTAACAAAAATCTGTACTATCACCCATCCACACTGAATCTCCACACTAAATCTCACTATTACAAGTAAAAGATTTTCAAATATATACAATATGGCTTTCTCTTATGTGTTCCAAAGGAAACAATACCTATATTTAGGAATTATATCCCTAATTAAACTCTAAGAGACTGCCAACAACTCATTTTTTGTCATTTGGAGATAAAAACTCCTAATTTATTATCCTTGGCCTAAAGAACAAAAAAACAGTTAAGATATCCCACTCCCTTTAGTAAAAACTTAATATTTTTTACTTCCACGAAGCCACCTTGTTGAGTTTCCCGCCAAATTGTTGTGATACCCTGTTGGTTTCCATGGCACACTCAATCCTCTCCAATCACAGTACTCACTTAGATTTGGAGATGCAATGGATAATGATTACGCACAACAAGAGATTTCACCACCTTTCCTTCAACCATCATCACATTTATCGCCTGCCTTCCTGCAACGTCCCCATACCCCATAATTTGGATTATTAATTTTATTTTGCTTAAAGAACCTCTTTGTTCTTCTGATAAGCACCGGGTATGGACGTTGACTTATTCTCCAACCTTCCTCTCAGGCTTACAACCACTATGCCAATCGTTCCTCCCTTCAATTATCCATTATGTGTCCATAATGACCATTTCCGAACTAACCTTGCCCTTTCTGCACCTCCACTTCTGCACTTCCGCATTTCGCCTTCCGCACTTGGAAGTAAAAAATCAGAAACATAAAAGTACAAAGAAACATCTGTTGGCCCTTCCGTCTTCCACACTCAAAAATTGAAAATCAGAAACATAGATGTGCGAAGGAACTATCGACGGTCTTTCCGCCTTCCGCACTCTGAAATCAGAAACTTAACCTTTCCTTAGCACTTTCGCGTGCTTATCCACTTTTTGCTTTCCGCCTTCTGCAGGCAGATCCCGGAATTCGGGAAAACAATATTTTTTCCTTAGAGCCCTTTTACGCTTTCGACTTCCGCCTTTCATAGGCGTATCCCGGAAATCAGAAACCCCTAATCTGCTCCGATGGAACTTCTTTCTTCCACCCCCCCGTATTCTGCCCTCCGTTGTAGATCCCAGGGTGCGGAAACACGTGGATCAACTCTAACCTGACTCTCTACTCAGGATTCTCTAGCCTCCAAGGACTTTGTCAAAATACATAAAACATCTAAGGCATAACAAAGATAAAATGCAGGAAATAAGCACAAGTAAACATCTATTTCATCATCAATGAGCATTCCACATGAACATAACAATTCATAGACAAATACATTGCATAAACAACATAACAATAATACTTATCTTAAAGGATGAAGTTGTCCTGCAACTAGCTATGTCGCTGCAACGTTCCACCCAACCATATGCCAGTGTGTTCATTAATCTCTCAACACACTGCCACCCCCGAGCTGGGCATGATTTCCACAAGGAATTAGGGAACAATAGACTTACACACAGATGGACCAAATCACACACACAGTCAAGCCAACCTTCAATTGGGTTTATCAGACTGCCCAACTAAGCCACATATGGGTTTGTCAGGCACTCATCCAAGCCATCATCCATAGTGGGTTTATCAGGTTGCAGGATTACAAGCCAAACATTGCTGGGTTTATCAGACTGTCCATGGTCAAGCCAACAACTAGTTTAAGGACCAGCCAAACCAACCGATAGGTTTATTAGGCTACCAGCCAAGCCATCATTGAAGTTGGGTTTATTAGGCTATCCTGCTAAGGATTACTTACAAGGCCAAACTCACAAGACATAGCCAAGCCAACAGATGGGTTTATTAGGCACTCAGCTAAGCCAACAGATAGGTTTATCAGGCACAGCCAAGCCATCCTTCAAGTTGGGTTTATCAGGATGCTAAGGCAGTGGGCATGAATAAATGCTAAGCTAGTGATCTCATCCATAGAGCTAAGGACACCTTCACAATATCTATCTGGCCTGGCATCCATGTTGCCTACACACCCAACATAAGGAAGTGTTCCCTTCTCTGCTCTACAGTCTCTTGGGCTACCCCTTCCCTTCCAGTGCTCTTCAGGATGTGCATATCAAATTTACTAGCCACTATTATCTTATTGTGAGGTTCCACACTAGGTTTATCAAGCACATTCTACGTCTCTCCCACTACTGAGTCTTGCATATAGTCCAGACCCAAACCAGGGTGCACAACACAGCCAACCGCAGTGTAACACAACAAAATGGGCTTGCATTCACTTTGTGACAGAGGAGACCATTGAACACCCACGCTAGGGAAGCCACAAATGGCCATACTTGCTTGCAAAGCGAGGGATCTCCTCTGCCCTTGCTTGATAGAGGATGGTAACCAACAGGTAAAATGACCCCCTCAACAGAACACAGCTCTCCCTCTGCGAGATTCAACGACCAGGGTGAACAACCGACATGAATAACGTCTGCGAGATGAGTGAACAACTTCGAATGAAGAACAACACAGAGCCAAAATGCGTGAGTTACCCTCCTGAGTGAATTAAAATGAATGAACAACCCCTCCCTCGAGAGAAAACATGACAGAGGAGAAGGGTCTGTGCACACATTAACGTGCTTGCTTGCTGTAGAAGCAAGAACGCGCCTTCCTAGGCTGTAGTTCTACACAAACTTGATCAGATAAGCAATTTTGACTCCATGCATTGCTCTGTCCAAGGAATTAACTGCCTTAACCACCTTCTGGAAGAATAAATGATTGAGGACATAGGACAAAAGATAGCTGGGGTTCATAGGTTCTCCTATTGACATATGGCCTCACCCTAAGGCTCAGAGTTTTGACCAACTCCCCCACCCTATTCCTTGTGAGATCATGCCCCCATCTCTTTCACATTGAAGTTCCATATCTAGCTGTGGTATTTTATTAAATTGTGCATTTACATGATATTCAAAAATGCATTGTGCTTTGACCAACACAATAACCATAGCCTTACGCATGAACCTTGATAACCTATATACAAAATACCAGATCGATGGCAGGGCCTTGGCCTTGAGCTCCATGCCATGATCCTAATACAATATATACATCATGTATAATAAAAAATACCATGGGGTCAAAATCGAGGTGTTACATTCCCCTCCCCCTTCAATTAGCACTATCCTCGGTGCTTACAAAATTGAACAAAATGCTACAATGAAATTATCCTCAATGTTCCACAAAGTCGAACAAAAATAGCTATGCCAATCGCATGGCATCCTCTAGCTCCCAAGTAGCCTCATTGGGACTGTAGTGCTCCCATTGCACCTTTACTTGTCCAATGGCTCGATTCTAGAGCATGGTGACCTTTGTGTTGAGAATGTACAATGGCTTGGTTTAGAACTCTCCCTCGGGTTCCACCTGAATCACATCCCAATCAATTACATGGTTAGGATCATGTACATATTTCTTAAGCAAAGAAACATGTAAAACATTATGATCTCTAGTGCTATCAAGCAATGCAAGTCTATATGCAACTGGCCCTATTCTTTCAAGCACTTCAAACGGTCCACAATATCTAAGGGACAACTTGGCACAACTTCTAAGCCTCAAAGAACTCCTCTTTTTCGTCACTCTCAAATAAAGATGATCCCCAACACGAGATTCTCTGTGCACTCCATGCTTACCTGCATAGATTTTTTGTCTGTCCTGGGATGCTTTCAGATTTGGCCTGATCTTTGCAACTTCCTTCTCCGTCTCCTTGAGCAATTCTGTACCAAGCACAATCCTATTCATTGGATTATCCTTTGTCACAGGTGTCCTACACCTTTTTCCATACAGAGCTTCATAAGGACTCATCCCCAAGGATGCTTACTGTCCATTGTTATAAGCAAACTCTACCAAGTGTAGATAATCCTCCCACTTGGATGGTTTGTCCATCACATACATGCGAAGCTTGTATTCAAGCACTTGATTCACCCTCCCTGTCTGACCATCAGTCTCCAGATGGTACGCAATGCTAAAGTTCAGCTTTGTACCCAAATATGCAAACAAACCCTTCCAAAAGTTAGAAGTGAACTTAAGATCCTTGTCAAAGACTATTTCTTTAGGAAATCCATGCAATCTAAAAATCTCCTTCATGAAGATTTTTGTAATATCATCAGTCTTATGTGTGGACTTGACTGGTATAAAATGTGTTACCTTTGTCAACTTATTCACCACAACCATGATAGAATCATGCTGTCTCCAAGTCATTGGCAATCCTGTAATAAAATGCATGGAAACAACTTCCCATTTCCACTTTGGAATTGCTAAAGGCTGCAACAAACTTGCTGGGTGTTGATGCTCAACCTTTACCTGCATACATTTCATGCACATTGAGATATACTCAAAAATGTGCCTCTTCATTCCTCGCCAAAAATACTATTTTCTGGCTGTAGCAATTGTCTTTTGATATCCTGGGTGACCAAAATATGGAGCTTTATGGATTTCATCTATAACATTTCTCCTCAATTCTGCTACATGTGGAATATAAATTCTGTTATTGTAGGTAAGAAGCCCATATTCTTCCAATTTATATCCCTCATATATCTTCTGAAGACACCGCTACTGCAATTTATCATTGACCTACACATACAACTCATCTTTAGCAGTATGATTCACAATAAGTTGTCTCAGATCTAATTGGAAAATACTAAGGGATGCCACATGCATTCCATGCACTTTCTTGCTGAGTGCATTAGCTACTTTATTCTCCTTCCCTTTTATGTGTTTTATTTCAAAATCAAACTCACATAAAAACTCCAGCCATCTAGCTTGCCTAGCATTTAGTGTTGGATGATCAAACAAATATTTCAGACCACAATGGTATGTCCTTAACTCAATTTTTCTGCCCATTAAGTAGTGCCTCCACATCTTGAGGGCATGTACTATGGCTGCAAGTTCCAAGTCATGAGTGGCATAATTCTTTTCATGATATTTTAGCTTCCTGGACTCATAACATACCACATGGCTATCTTGCATAATAACTCCTCCAAGTCCTTGACCGCATGCATCAGTGCACACCACAAAGTCCTTTTCTGGGTCTGCAATTTTCAGAATGGGTGCACTTGTGAGAAGATTCTTCAACTTCTAGAAGCTTCCCTCACATTTAGGTGTCCATTCAAATCTCATCCCCTTCCTTTGCAAATAAGTGATAGGATGTGCAACCTTGGAGAATCCTTCAATGAATCTCCTATAATATCCTGCAAGTCCCATAAAAGACCTTACATCTGTCACATTCCTTGGAGTTAGCCAATTCATGATGGCCTCAATATTTTCAGGGTCCACAGATATGCCTTCGTTTGATATGATGTGGCCCAAGTAATGAATCCTATCTTTATAGAAGTCACACTTACTCAACTTGGTATACAACTTATGCTCCCGTAACAATTGAAAAACAATCCTTAGGTGTTCTTCATGTTCTTCCTCATTCTTAGAATAGATAAGAATGTCATCAAGGAAGACAAGAAAAAACTTGTCCAAATACCTGTTGAAAACACTATTCATAAGGCACATAAATGTAGCTGGTGCATTTGTGAGACCAAATGGTACCACTACAAACTCATAATGTCCATATCTTGTTCTGAAGGTTGTCTTATGAATGTCTTCATCCTTGATGCTTACCTGATGATAACCATACCTTAAGTCAATCTTGGAAAATACCTTTGCCCATCTCATTTGATCGAAAAGATCATTAATTCAAGGTAAAGGATACTTTTTCTTCACTGTGACTTTGTTCAACTGTATGTAATCAATACACAAGATGAGTGTACCATCTTTATTCTTTACAAACAAAACTGGTGCTCCCCAAGGGGACACACTCGACCTGATGTGTTTTTTCTCCAACAATTCTTGAAGCTACATCTTCAACTCAAGAATTTCAAGGGTACTCATCCTGTAGGGTGCCTTAGACACTGGTGCTACTCCTGGCACAAGGTCAATGGTAAAATCAATATCCCTCTTTGGAGGAAGTCCTGGAACATCATCAGGGAAAACATTCCTGAATCCCTGTAACACATGAAAATTTTTCAACTTAGGAGTTTCATTCTCTGTTGCCTCCAAAACATGGGATGCATATAACTGGCAACCTTTCCTACATAACTTCTTCAGCTGCATGGATGAAATATGCCTAACATAAATCACTTTTGGAATGCCTCTTACCACTCTTGGGTGTCCTTCTTCATCCATGCATTCAAAAGTCTTATTGTAACAGTTAAGCTTTACCATGTGAGCTTCTAACCAATCCATTCCAATGAGAATGTCATAGGAACCAAGTGGCAGAACATTCAGATCTGCATAAGTTACTAACCCATTCATCTCTAATGGACATTTTTCTACTATCTCACTGACCTTCCTCTTGATTCCAGTGGCTAGTTGAACTAACCATGTTTTACTATGCTTTAACTTCTTAAAAGCACAAACTTGAACTACTCTAGGAGTAATGTAACTATGAGTAGATCCAGGGTCAATTAACACAGTAACATATTGCTCAACAATCTTACCTGAAAATTCAACTGCAGTTGATTGATGGTCTGCTTGACGGTCCTCTAGTGCTGCATAAATCCTAGGGACAGTCCTTGCAACTTGACTCACTATTTCTGCTTCTTGAATTTTATAAGATGGCCTTACATTCCCATTCTCAAGTGGGAAATTCCTGTGCATGTGGGGTCGTCCACATTTCCAACATTGAAGAGGTTCTCTGTCTTATTGTGGATCTCTTGGATTTTCTCCCATCACTCTAGTTGGATTACCCACAGCTTGGGATAGTTGCTTCTGCTGATTCCTAAAGTTGGAAGGTCTGAACCCTTTCTTCCTCTGATCAGACTTTTCATTTCTCTTGTCCTTCCAAGCCTTATGGACATCAGGTTTTCTCTTGCTTTGCTCATAACAATACTTAGATTTCCTTATTGTTTCGTCCAGAGTTATAGGTTCATAAAACTCAATTCTGTCCTTGTAGGACTGAGGTAATCCACTTAGAAAACGTTGGGTTTTTACCTTCTCATCTTTAATGTACCTGACATACCTCAAAAGTTCCAAGAACTTGTTGGCATACTCTTCCATTGTCTGCTGTCCCAATTTCAGCTCATGGAATTCTTTGATCTTATCATCATAATACCTGTAAGAGAGGTATTTCTTCTTGAAGTATCTCTTGAACTGTTTCCAAGTGATCTTCCTTTCACTGATCTTCTTTACCTGCCTTAAATTCTCCCACCAAATGGATGCTCTTCCATTCAGGTTGAATATGGCTACTCTAGCTTTCATATTTCCAGAGTAGTCTTGGACTTAAAAATATTTCGTCATCCCAAGAAGCCAAGCTTTAGCTTCTTGTCTAGTCTTTACCCCACGATTAAAGGTAGGAGGTTTTGCCTTCTTAAACTCATCACGTGATCTATTTCAATAATGCCTCTTTCTCTTTTCTCTGGAGATGAAGAGCTGGAATCCTCAGTGGATCCTTCCAAGTTAGGAGATCTACTAGAATACCATCTTCTTCTTCTGGTACTGCTCTTACTACCTTCTGGTTTTACTGTGCAATGCCCAGAGATCATTCGTCATTGGATGTCTGTCAAGCTTTGTAACATGGCAGCATTCAGCTGATGCTGCTCTTCCTGATCTTTAATCAAGTTTCTCATCGTGGCTGCAATGTCTCTTGAAATATTCTACCATTAGACTTTGTGTCTTCATTTCCAACTCAAGCATTTTCTCCCATGGCGTCTTCCCTGTGCTCATAGGGATTCCATGCAACATACATGTCGTAGGTTCTCATGGCTGAGCCAAAACCAACTCTTTTTCAATCTGCATTGTGATTCTGCAAGATTTGTTAACACATTATTTGTTAGATAATTTCAGAATCGAACGACTTAACCACTTCCCATGGTAGTTTTCTTGGTTATGCAGCTAACAATATGTTGAAACCATTTACCAACAACTCTGTTAACTATTCTACTTGTCCCATTCAAAGCCCAATGCTGTAACCATAAGCTCTGAAACCACAATGTAGTGTCCTACAATGTTGGTATTATAGGGTACTCTTATCTCTTTCACTATCCATTCTGGCCCAGTGCCGTAACCCGTAGCTCTGATAACACAATGTAACGTCCCCATACCCCATAATGCGTATGATTATTTTTTCTTCTTCTTAAAGAACCTCTTTGTTCTTCTGATAAGTACCAAGTATGGGTGTTGACTTGTTTTCCAACCTTCCTCTCAAGATTCGAACCACTATGCCAGTCGTTCTTCCCTTCAATTATCCATTCCGCGTCCAAAATGGCCATTTCTGAACTAACCTTTCCCTTTCCGCACCTCCACTTCCGCACTTCCGCTTTTCGCCTTCCGCACTCGGAAGTTGAAAATCAGAAACATAAAAGTGCGAAGAAAATATGTTGGCTCTTCCGGCTTCTGCCTTCTGCACTCCCGCCTTCCACCTTTCGCACTCGGAAATTGAAAATAAAAAATCGGAAACATAGATGTGCAAAGGAACTCTTGACAAACTTTCCGCCTTCCGCCTTCCGCACTCGGAAATTGGAAACATAGATGTGCAAAGGAACTCTCGATGGACTTTTCGCCTTCCGCCTTCCGCACTCGGAAATCATAAACTTAACCTTTCCTTAGCACTTTTCTGCGCTTATCCGCTTTCCACCTTCCACAGGTAGATCCCGGAAATCAGAAAATCAATCTTTTTTCCTTAGAGCCCTTTTACGCTTCCAACGTCCTCCTTCCGCAGTTGGATCCCGAAAGTTGGAAACCCCTAAATTTGCTCCGATGAGACTTATTTCTTCCACCCCCCATATTCCTCCCTCCGTTGTAGATCCCGGGGTGCGAAAACACGTGGATCAACTGCAAACTCACTCTCTACTCAAGCTTCTCTAGCCTCCAAGGACTTAGTCAAAATACATAAAACATATAAGGCATAACAGAGATAAAATGCAGGTAATAAGCACAAGTAAACATCTACTTCATCATCAATGAAAATTCCCCATGAACATAACAATTCATAGATAAATACATTGCATAAACAACATAACAAGAATACTTATCTTGAAGGATGAAGTTGTCCTGCAACTAGCTATGTCGCTGCAACATTCCACCTAACCATAGGCCAGTGTGTTCATTAATCTCTCAACACACTTCCACCCCCGAGCTGGGAATGATTTCCACAAGGAATTAGGGAACAACAGACTTACACATAGCCAGACCAAAGCACACACATAGTCAAGCCAACCTTCACTTGGGTTTATCAAACTCCCCAACCAAGCCACAAATGGGCTTATTAGGCACTCAACCAAGCCATCATCCACAGTGGGTTTATCAGGCTACATGATTACAAGCCAAACATTGCTGGGTTTATCACACTGTCCATATTCAAGCCAACAACCAGTTTAAGGACCAGCCAAGCCAACCGATGGGTTTATCAGACTGACCATAGTCAAGCCAACAACCAGTTTAAGGACCAGCCAAACTAACCGATGGGTTTATCAAGCTACCAGCCAAGCCATCATTCAATTTGGGTTTATCAGGTTGTCCTATCAAGGATTTCTCACAAGGCCAAACTCACAAGACATAGCCAAGTCAATAGATGGGTTTATCAGGCACTTAGCCAAGCCATCCTTCAAGTTGGTTTTATCAGGATGTTAAGGTACTGGGATAGGAAGAACTGCTAAGCTAGTGAGCTCATCCACAAAGCTAAGGACACCTTCACAAGATCTATATGGCCTGGTATCCACGTTTCCTACACACCCAACACAAAGAAGTGTCCCCTTCTCTGCTCCACAGTCCCTCAGGCTACCCCTTCCCTTCCAGTTCTCTTCAGGACGTGCAGAGAAGATTTACCAGCCACTCTTATCTTATTGTGAGGTTCCACACTAGGTTTATCAAGCACATTCTACGTCTCTCCCACTCCCGAGTCTTGCATACAGTCCAGACCCAAACCAGGGTGCACAACATAACCAACCACGATGTAACACATCAAAATGGGCTTGCATTCACTTTGTGACAGAGGAGACCATTGAACCAACACGTCGGGGAAGCCACATATGACCACACTTGCTCGCAAAGCGAGGGATCTCCTCTTTCATTTCTCGACAGAGGATGGTAACCAACAGGTAAAACAACCCCCTCAATAGAATACGGTTCTCCCTTTGTGGGATTCAACGATAAGGGAGAACAACCAGCATGAACAATGTCTCCGGGACGAGTGAACAACTTTGAATGAGGAACAACACAGAGCTAGAACGTGTGAGTGAACCTCCTGAGTGAATAAAAATGAATGAACAACCCCCCCCCTAGAGCGAAAATGATGCAGGACCATAGACTTAAAATTTCCAAAGAATAAAGTCATTTCTTCTTTTCATTTGTTTAAGCTAAATAAATTGTTAAAGNCCCCCCCTAGAGCGAAAATGATGCAGGACCATAGACTTAAAATTTCCAAAGAATAAAGTCATTTCTTCTTTTCATTTGTTTAAGCTAAATAAATTGTTAAAGGATTCTAAATCCTAATTATGTAACGACAGTTAGAATTAGTTAGGGCTTTGTATGATTCGGTTCAAGATTGTAAGGAACTGATATAACTGTAATTTCTAGTTTTAATAAAAGATAGTAATCTTCCTAGAGAGAGAGACGAGAGTGAAGAAAAACCATAGTATTGTTACAGAAGAGGAATTCTCGAATAAATAACGTCTTCTGTGGTTCATATTTTGAATTCGAGGAGTCTGTGTATTTCTTACTGTTAATGTGTATGATTGAAAAGAGGATAACCGCCTCTAAAGGATCAAAATCCATCTACGTATATGCTAGGAAATGCCTTCAATTACTTGTAAGTTTACACAGGATTTCATGTTCGTGTTTATATGAAATTGTGCTTAAGGAATAGCTTTATCAAATTGTGTAAAGATTAGATTTTAATAGTGAATAGCCGGATCCTTGATCAACGATCAAGATTTCATCGGAGATTTGAACTAGCCGAAAGTTAATCACTTCTAATAGACCCGATAAAACTATCAAATACACTCTGAAACAACTTGAATCCGTTGTGTATGGGTATTATGAGTTTGGAATGGGTATTTGTTTAGCAGTTTGGTTATGATTTAGCAGGATCAATAACTTTGGCGATTACTAACTAGAATTAGTGGACTTGGTGTACAGTTTCATAGCAGCCCTTGCATCAAGTGGTATCAGAGCCAAAAATTTCTGAACATAATAGTTTGAGGAGTAACATGTTTATTTTAGAATGGAATTTCGAGTTCCAGTAGGACGTGGCAGAGGAGGTCGAAGAGGTAGACCTATTGCCAACACAGAAATTATGGAGGAATTGAGAATTCTGCGAGAAGAGATGGCAGCCATAATAAGAGCTAGAAGAGATCCTGCAGCAAGTAATGTTAGTGAAGCTGAACCAGAGGGTGAACCAGAAACAGAAGATGAGACATAAGATATTGGAGTGAGATTGCTGAAGGCAGTAATTGGGGTTAGTTCAAAACCATGACTAGATATAGCTGCATACAATGGAGGGTTAAATCCTAAAGAGTTAGTTGATTGGATAAACACAATGGATGAGCATTTTGATTTTGCTGAGATGCATGAAGGTGAGAAAGTAAAGTTCGCAGTGACTAGGCTCCAGGGTCATGCTTTACTTTGGTGGGATGGTGTACAGGAAGAAAGGAGAAGATTGCATAAACAACCAATCAAAAGTTGGGGCATAATGGTTTCCAAATTGAAGGACAAATTCTTACCTAAAGATTACCAACTTGTTTTATATAAACAAATGCATAACTTGAGACAGAGGCTGCTTACTGTTAGAGAATACACAGAAGAGTTCTACAAAGTAAACATTAGAGTTGGACACACAGAAGATAATTCTGAGAAGGTAGCCAGGTACATGAATGGTCTTAAATATGACATTCAAGATGAGATGTGTTTGTTTTCACCTAAGTAGGTTGAAGAAGTGTATCAATGTGCTTTGAAGGTGGAAGAGAAATTGAATAGGAGCAAAAACTTAGGGAAAGGAAAAGGATAGGCTTATAGAGGTAAGGGATCACAGCCCGAAAGAGGTAAAGTTCCAGTCCAAAAGGGAGCAACTGAATTTTCAAATCAGCCAGAACAATCTCAAAGAGGAAAAGACTTCAGAGGAAGAAGACCTTTTCAAAGAGGTCGAGGAAGAAGTAGAAACCAAGAAGTTAGATGCTACACATGTGGGAAGATAGGCCATATGTCATGGGATTGTCCTGAAGGAGCCACAAGACAAGGGAATGTGCAGATTGCACAAGTTGAGAATGAACAAGAAGCATATGATGATCCTGTTTGTTCCAGAGGAAGGAGAAGCCTTACTGATGAGGAGAACTTTGCTGAAGCCAAGCAAGGAGTTGCATGACCTAGTTCAGAGGAAGAATTTGTTCAGAATATTGTGCAAATCACAAGGTAAGTGCTGTAAATTAATTATTGATAATGGCATCACTGATAATTTAGTTTCTGTAGAGATGGTTGAGAAGTTAGGATTGCAGAAGGAAAAGCATCCTACACCATACATAATTTCTTGGTTACAAAAGGGACATCATGTACTGGTAAATGAATAATGCAAAGTTGATTTCCAAATAGGAAATTACATAGATCAAGTTTTATGTGATGTGGTTCCAATGGACGTGTGTCATGTGTTATTGGGTAGGACATGGCAATATGACAGGAATCTAGTCTACAAAGGTAGGGAAAATACTTTTGTTTTGGAGAAGGAAGGAAGGAGGCATACTCTCGTTCCCATAAATGATGAGAAGACAGAGGAACAAACCAGACCTAAGATATTACTGGTGAAGGAGAACGGATTTCTAGAAACCTGCAAGAAGAAGAGGTAAGTTTTACTATTGTTGGTAAGCCTAGGACTGCTGTAACCAACACTAGAATTGGTGAATTACCTATGGAAGTTCAGAAATTGTTAGAGGAATATGTAGACATAGTTGTGGATGATTTACCAGATAAATTACCACATGTTAGGAGTATCAGTCATCATATGGATTTGATTCCAGGGGCTAGTCTACCAAATAAAGTTGCTTACAGATTAACTTCGATAGAAAATGTAGAAATCAACAGACAAGTGCAAGAATTGTTGAACAAAGGGCTGGTCAGAGAAAGTATGACCCGTTGTGCTGTACCTACAGTGTTGAGTCCTACGAAAGGAGGAGAATGGAGGATGTGTACAGATTCGAGAGCTATAAACAAAATCACTATTAGGTATCGTTTTCCTTTACCTAGGATGGATGATTTGATGGATTGTTTAAGTGGTTCCAAATATTTTTCTAAGATAGATTTGAAAAGTGGATATCATCAGATTAGAATGAGAGAAGGTGATGAATGGAAGACAACTTTTAAAACAAATACTGGGTTGTATGAATGGTTAGTTATGCCTTTTGGATTAACTAATGCACCTTGTACTTTTATGAGGTTAATGAATGAAGTACTTAAAGATTTCATAGGAAAGTTTGTCATTGTTTATCTGGATGATATTCTTATTTTCAGTAAGACAAGAGAAGAACATCTTAGACATTTGAAATTGGTTATGAAGAAATTGCATGAAGAGAAACTTTTGATAAATTTGAAGAAGTGTTTCTTTATGAAGCAAGAGTTAATTTATTTGGGATTTGTAATTTCACAAGAAGGACTGAAAATGGATCTAGAGAAGTTAAAAGCAATTTCAGATTGGCCATCTCCCAAGAATGTGTTTGAGGTAAGAAGTTTTCATGGGTTAGCAAGTTTTTATAGAAAATTTATAAGAAACTTCAGTGGGATATGTGCTCCAATCTTGGACACAATGAAGAAAGAAAGACAACCATTTAAATGGACTGTTGCAGCAAAGAAGGGATTTAAGTTGTTGAAAGAAAAGATTACTAGGAGGCCTATTTTAGCTCTCCCAGATATCATCAAACTATTTTCTGTTAGACGTGATGCTAGTGGATATGCTGTTGGAGGAGTATTGAGTCAGAATGATAAGCCAGTTGCTTATTTCAGGGAAAAGTTAAATGAAGCTAAACAGAAATATTCTACCTATGATAAAGAATTTTATGCAGTAATTCAAGCTCTAAAGAAGTGGAGGAATTACCTCATTCCTGCAGAATTTATTCTATACTCTGACAATCATGCTTTACAATTCATTACTAAGCAGGAAAAGTTAAACCAAAAACATGTTAAGTGGGTTGAATTTATGCTATATTTTACTTTTGTTTTGAAGCATATCAGTGGAAGTTCTAATAAAGTTGCAGATGCTTTGAGCAAGATATGTTTAGTTTTGCAGGAGTTCCAAGTGAATGTCCTTGGATTTGAGCATTTGAAGGATTTATATTCAGAAGATGCTTATTTTAAAGAAGCTTATGAAGCTTGTCAAAATCCAGTTCTCAGAGATTGAATCCCATGGTTGGACTTCATATTTCAAGAAGGATTGCTGTTCAAAGGCAGTAATTTGTGCATTCCCAGATGTTCAATGAGAGAAAACTTGTTGAAGGAAAAACATAGTGGAGGACTTGCTGGTCATTTTGGGAATGATAAGACTTATGCCCAATTGAATAATTTTTATTATTGGCCAGGGATGAGAGTAGATGTGCAAAGATTTGTTGGAAAATGTCAAGTTTGTCAGCATGCAAAGGGGAAGCAACATAATACAAGATTGTATCAGCCATTACCTATTCCAAAGAAGAGTTGGGACGCTGTGAGTATGGACTTTGTTCTAGGATTTCCAAAGACACAGATAGGTAATGATTCCATATTTATTGTGGTGGATAGATTCTCAAAGATGGCACATTTTATTCCTTGTTTTAAAACTAGTGATGCAACTCTTATTGCAAATCTATTTTTTAAAGAAGTAGTGAGACTTCATGGTCTTCCAATGAGTATAGTTTCAGACAGGGATACAAAATTTGTTGGAAATGTTTGGAGGACTTTGTGGAAGAAACTAGGAACAGACCTTAATTTCTGTTCATCTTATCATCCTCAGACTGATGGACAAACTGAAGTTACAAATAGAAGTTTGGGTAATATTTTGCGAAGTTTAGTTGGTGGACATCCTATTCAGTGGGATTTAGCTTTACCACAAGCTGAGTTTTCATATAATGATTCACCTAATAGAAGCACAAGTTTGAGTCCTTTTAAAATTGTTTATGGAACAAATCCCAAAGGAGTATTTGAGCTCAGAGATTTGGGAATGATGGAGAAAAGGAGTGAAAATGCAGAGGATTTTGCTTTTGACAAGCAAAAGTTACATGAGCAGGTTAAGGAGAAATTGGAAGAGAACAGTCTTAAGTACAAACATAGGGCAGATCTGAAGAGGAGAGAAGTGAATTTTGAAGAAGGTAATATAGTCTTAGCCTATCTAAGGAAAGAGAGATTTCCCAGGGGTACTTATAATAAATTGAAGGTTAAAAATATTGGTCCCTGTAAAATTCTGAGGAAGTTTTCATCTAATGCTTATGAAATTGAACTTCCAGATGATATGGGCATATCACCTATATTCAATGTTGCAGATTTGTATCCTTACAAAGAAGATGAAGCTGAAACAAATGATCTTGAAAAAAATGGTAGACAAATAGTTGAATGGCAAAGATAAATTCCTACTGTATAGAAGCTAGAAATGGAGTAGATCTTAGACACTAGAGTGTTGAAGAAGACTAGAGGGAAAGAGTACTATGAGTACTTGGTTAAATGGAAAGACCACCCCACTGAAGATGCTACTTGGGTGACTGCTGCACTCATACAGAAAAGTGGTGAAACTGTGGAAGAACTCATGAACAGGAGTCCATAATTTTTATTTATTTATTTATTTTTATTTTTTTTCTGACCTGAGGAGTATGATGCAGGAGCATAGACTTAAAATTTCCAAAGAATAAAGTCATTTCTTCTTTTGATTTGTTTAAGCTAAATAAATAGTTAAAGGATTCTAAATCCTAATTATGTAACGATAGTTAGAATCATTTAGGGCTTTGTATGATTCGATTCACGATTGTAAGGAACTAATATAACTGTAATTTATAGTTTTAATAAAAGATAGTAATCTTCCTAGAGAGAGAGACGAGAGTGAAGAAAAACCAGAGTATTGTTACAGAAGAGGAATTCTCAAATAAATAACATCTTATGTGGTTCATATTCTGAATTTTGAGGAGTCTGTGTATTTCTTACTGTTAATGTGTATGATTGAAAAGAGGATAACTGCCTCTAAAGGATCAAAATCCATCTACATATATGCCAGGAAATGCCTTCAATTACTTTTAAGTTTACACAGGATTTCATGTTCATGTTTATATGAAAACGTGCATAAGGAATAACGTTATCAAACTGTGTAAATATTAGATTTTAATAGTGAATAGATGGATTCTTGATCAACGATCAAGATTTCGTTAGAGATTTGAACCAACAGAAAGTTAATCACTTATAACAGACCCGATAAAACTATCAAATACACTCTGAAACAACTTGAATCCGTTTTGTATGGGTATTCCGAGTTTGGACTGGGTATTTGTTTAGCAGTTTGGTTATGATTTAGCAGGATTGATAACTCTAGTGATTACTAACTAGAATTAGTGGACCTGGTGTATAGCTTCACAGCAGCCCTTGCATCAAAAAACGCGACGGAAGAGAAGGGTATGCGCACACATTCACGTGCTTGCTTGATGCAGAAGAAAGAATGCACCTTCCTAGGCTGCAGGTCTACGTAGACTTGCTCAGATAAGCAATCTGACTGCATTCCTTGCTCTGCCCAAGGAATTAACTGCCTCAACCACCTTCTGGAAGAATAAATGATTGAGGACAAAGGACAAAAGGTAGCTGGGTTCATAGGTTCTCCTATTGATATCTGGCCTTACCCTAAGGCCCAGAGGTTTGGCCAACTCCCCCACCCTATTCTTTGTGAGATCATGCCCCCATCTCTCTCACATTGCAGTTCCATAGCTAGCTATGGTATTTTATTAAATTGTGCATTTACATGATATTTAAAAATGCATTGTGCTTTGACCAACACAATAACCATATCCTTAGGCATCAACCTTGATCACCTATATAGAAAATATCCGATCGATGGCAGGGCCTTGGCCTTGAGCTCCATGCCATGATCCTAATACAATATATACATCATGTATAATCAAAATACCATGGGGTCAAAACCAGGGTGCTACACTTCCCCTTAGATATCAAGTCATGCTATCATAGTCTTCACCTTCCTTCGACTTGTGTTTGTACCACTTATTCCTTAATCATGGCTCGCATTAAGCACACAGAAAGGCAAACCAATGTTGGTCCCCACTGGTGCCATATGCCTCGGGCCATTTTTGATAAGAAAAAATCCAAGGCCTATTTTGAAGACTGAGTCATCCCATTTCCAGAGGCCACATTCATGATATGGAAATTTGACTCCTTGAATGTTGTAGGAAACCAACTCCATGAAGACTTGTGGAGATTTTGGCCACATGGTGGATGATTCGGGATCAACCCGAACCAAGGAAACTTGTTATACTAAAATGTTGGGATTTATGTGGTATACCAAGGCTTTGTTAGGACATGAAATCACAGACTATGCAGAGGGCCGTTCCCAAAATTATTCTCAGGGTATGACCCTACACACGAGGATGGACCATTTTGAGAGTTGGTTCATATGTCTCACTCAGGCACATGCAAACTCCAAATCCTGGATTAATGCCAAGATCAATGCTCTTACACATGAATTATTAGGTAAACCATTATGTCAGTCTCCTTCGAATCCACATGACACTCAGATGGTCTTCCATCATACTACTCTATTTTTTGAGCTAGGAAAGCCCTCCAACACCAAGCAGGAAAAACCAGGTGATGAGTAGTTTTCTCCTTCTCCTATTCTAATTTCATATGACAATTAGCTTTTCTATGTATTCCTTGCTCCTTTTGATGAACAATCACGGCTAGTGATGTCTCTGGTTCTGTTTATATTTGGTTGTGGCCATAACCCCAGGCCATGGGGGATCATGCTCAGTATCAAAACTCTACGTTAAACTTGGTTAGGTTAGAGGATTTACAAGTGTCTCTGTTAGTCCATCTGGTGGGTTTTTGTTGCTTTTGATGGACATCTGGCCTCTTTTTGTAGCCATCTAGCTTTCTTCTCTTGTACTTAAACTAGTTTTTTTAGTAGAATTTCAAATTTATCATATAAAAACATTTCTTTTTCAAAGTGAAAATTATAGCATACATGATACCATGCCATAAAATTCATGCAATTCAATAATCACACAAAAATATTAAACAATATACATAACAAATAAATATACATGGCACTTCATACATAGTTTGATACTAAGGCGTTCCTCCCAATCTTAGGCACTATTATATTAGTTCTCTCTATAACATAGGCCATCCCCAAACTGGGGCAATCAATCCACAAGAGAGTGCCAAATGCCCTCTACAACTATCCCAATCCACTAGCATTCCTCCCCCATCAGCACACTCAACACAAGGAATGGAGTTCCCTTCTCTAAGTTAATATTCCATTGGCTTCCCTTCTTGATTTAATATTCCATCTAGCTATTTCCCCATTTCTCCTCTAGGGATCCAACACAGGTCAACCTAGGACTCTCCATTTCGGGACTCTTGGGAACTTTGAAAATGTAATTTCTTGTGTTCTTAGGTACAATTCTAGGCGATGGCACATGATGATAACTGTGAAATGATGAAAAAATGATGATGTTGAATGATGAGAACAAATTGATTGAATCAACTGAATTCTCACTAATATGCATGCATTTTGTTTTGAAAACTAGCCAAGTGGTGGGAATGGGTGATGAGAACTAGACAAATGGCATACATGGGATTCAATGCTTTTTCCCCTTCTATCCCAATCTTAGGATAACTAACCCAAGATTATGGACAATTCACTTTATAAAAAGTTATTAATAAAATTAGGATAAAATGAATAATAATGACATGACTTAAGTTATAAGTCCCCTTTCATTATTTAATATATATGCAATATGTTATCATTATTTGTACGAGTAACATTAAGAAGGTTAGTATACTTGGACCAAGATGGTAGGTGTTGGGGGGTCATAATTGATCTTGGAGGAAATCAAACCCTAATCTCACCCTAGGGATTAGGTGAAACAACCAATAACGAGAGAGAGATCTCAACTCTATGCCAAGAATTGTGGCTTAGTAAAGAATTGGGAATCAAGAATATCATAGTGGTAGGGAACTAAATAATAGTAATCAATAACATGTTATTGTATTCAAACCCAAATAATACGCAATTGTCCAAGTTGATCCACATAACACAACACTTGGCAAAAACTATTGATGCAATTTCGTTCTTTCAAGTCCTATGGAAACAAAATTCTAGTGTTGGCCATCATGCAAATTTCACCTCATGACTAGAACTAGATAAAGGAAATATATGAAGAAATTAGG
>LPNX011088503.1:460842-477405 GCA_001517045.1 Pseudotsuga menziesii
AGGGGCATCTTTTTTAAGAATCTAAATGAGGTCAATTATGGTAAAAAAACGTTTTTTTGGCAATTCATCTCTTTGATTAATTTCACATTCCAAGTTAAGTTTTTTTAACTTTTTTTTCCCTATTATGATTTATAGTTAATGGTCAATTTCGAATGTACACAAACTTATTGGAAATTGGAAATGAAAAGAAAATCATTTCTAACCCATAAGTGAGTACCCCAAATGAATAGTGATTAAGACTAGTCACAGTAATAAGAGGGAGATATACCCCTCCAGGTGAAATGAACCATGAAAAACATGTTATCTTACCTATGTAATAGAAAACTCTCCTCTCCCTATATATTGCTTTCTGTGCCTGTAGTTCCTATAATGTAATGAAATTGAGTTGGAATGTTGGTAGTGCCTATAATGGTTTAGTCTATCTATTCATGAACTATTCATGAACAAATCTATCTATCCATGCCATAAGAAAGAGTAAGAGTAGGTGAGTAGGTAGACTGCAGTAAGGGAAGGAGCACAAAGAAAGAACCAAAGTCAATACAAATTGAAATGGTTTACATCCAACGAATACATTACAGGTTCTTGTCCATGTGGCCTCCCTAATGTAGGATTTATCCTCATAAAAGTAAATACCTTCTATACCCTTAATTATATAAATATCCTAGAAATTGGAAATAAAATAGAAAAATCATTTCCAAGTCTCTCCAATATGGACATCTTATCCTAGCTAATTTGTGGAAACACTTCAATTTCTCCAACAAATATCAAGTATTTTAAACTTTTAATTTTAATTTTGTTTTGTTCTATTATGGTTTATGGTTTTCAGATGCACACAAAATAATTGTAAATAAAAAAGAAAAAGAAAAGAATTGCCACCACCTAAATGTTTTAGGAGCAACAACTATTTATTCAACCTTCTCGAGCCCACAAGAGATGACTATAATACACACTTGATTATTGTGTGGAAACCTATAATTCACATCTCTATGGCCCTCAAACGATTCACATTGGCAACCGTTGGGGCATCTTCTTCCATTCATGTCATGGAGCAAGATCTCATACAAATATGTAGACACACGCACGGATACAACATTATCATTGTTTAAGCTAATGCAAGTCCATACATATATAAAGAAGTTTCTACTCTCCTGGTCCCTGGAGCATATAGTTTATTGAACATAGATAAGGGACAACTCTGTCGGGTCGGTGAAAAAGTTGGTCGTTAGGTCGCTGATAAAATAAGGCATTGGAATTTGGAAGGACCTTTGAATGGACGACTGATTGCACTTGATGGTGGCTCTATTGGTCAAGTGCGATTGGGCCTACCTAAAAGAAAAACCCCACAATGTAACACCTAATGCTTTTAGGTAGCAACTGTTTTTATCAACCCTAAATTAAGCAGGTATGAATCATGTCCTCCCCAAATGCTCAATTCAAAGTGATCAAACAAAAGCCTCAATTTTAGGTCAATTATGGATAGTCCCTCCAATGTATATCGATTTTATCACCCAATTCGACCTAATCAAACAAAAGCCCCAATTTTAGGTGTATTATGGATAGTGCCTCCAATCTATATCGATTTTATCAGCCCTATCGGAAAGGTTAAGTATTTATTAGTCCACTACAAGGAAGAACTTAAAATTCTCCAACAAATATCACTACAAGTTGGGTGTCTAGTGTCTACCAAAGTAAACAAGGAAGGCGAATCATAAACACATGTTTGGGAGGTTTGCCGCCAGCGAGGCTGTTAAAACCATGTTCTTTGCTAGTTCATTGCACTTTGAGTTCCTCATTCATGAACATCCGTCGAGGATTCCCTTGTTTAGATATATTGTTAGACAATTTTTTCTTCTTGTTTCCATTATTAGAAGGTTGACAGGAAAACAGAGGGGTCGGAGTCTACAACATTTACAGTGTTGGTTGTTAAATATTTTATCCTTTCAACCTTTGGATTTCATTAAGGAAATTGGAATAATTCAAACATTTGTATTGAATTATTTTTCTTTCTTCAACCTAATGTTTACAATTCACGGCAAATAAAGAGCAGTGACATATTTGGAACTCAAATACCACTCTCTTTCTGCTTGCTCCTCTTCCCAAATGAAGTTGTGGTCCTAGCCTATGAAAAGTATACATTATTTTGGTTCTAATTTCACTTATATACTGGGTTTTCTAAGGTTAGATCTATTGAGTATTCGAGACTTAGTCTGGCGGATGTGCGGTTGCACAATACATTACAAATTTCAAACAACTTTTTGGATGGAGAAGTTTTAAACCCTTATATTTATAACACGAGAAGGAACCCCAACCAGCAACACATTTAACATTTCTCCATATATAAAATGTAACACAAGTACAAAATGTTGTACATACCTGTAAATTCATGACAACCAAGTCGACATCTTAGCTCTGCAAAATCTTCCGGAGGAAATAGAAATTAGGGAGACAATGAAACATGAAATTGGAGAGTTGAGAGTATGAGTCCCGAACTTTGACTGTTCTATACTTGTAAACCCATGATAATGATTTTTTTCTCCCAGAGACTTCTCCAATCTATTTAAGTTTAGGGAAGCTCAATCTAGCCTACCCAATGTTCTACCTTTGCTTCTTTTGCTCCTACATGTGGGATAGGTGGAACCTTGGATTTGTGCACCACAAAAGAAATGAGGAATTAGAATGCACAGTTGTTTCCTTCTACAAAAGACAATTGAAAGCAACACCATCTCAATTCCCCAATATTTCGACGTTCCTGAGTTGGTTTACCTTGCTCAAGTTAGGCGAATGCATGTTTATGTATTTCACATGATTACAAAAAAATCATTTTATAATTGCTTCTACATAGCATAGATATATCTGCACAGGTGAGGGAAAATTGGGTATAGTTTTCGCGAGGTGTTCGGAGACTTTCAAAGATAATTTTTTGTTTCAAGGGCACTCAAGGTGCAAATCAGAGAGACCATGGGAGGAAGAGGAAGAAGAAGAAGAGGACTCAAGTCAAAAGGTGAGGCGAGTGAGGAGGGGAGACGTAATAGCGATATTTGCAAGAGCATCTCATTGGTGGTATAATGATGGGAACGAGCCTCTCCAAATCGTATCCATTGCCGACGCCCTCATAATCAACTTGGGCGGAGGAGTTACTGTGTAAGCATCCCAAAAAATTAAGTAAGGATAATCTCAAGTTGGGTATATGACAAATTCTTTCGTTTCTTTTAGAGCTTACTATATGCATATTATACAAACCTTATCTCTGGTTGGCACTCCGTTCCAGTTTCCTTTGTCTTTGCTACCTAACCCTCTTCCTCCGATGAGACGGGAAGACTAAGCATCCTAGGTGGACCATGCGAGACTGGGAATGTTGATTCAAATGATTCTGACCCTAGTAAATGAATGGAAATTGGAATAAATCTTGGAATACTGGACTAACTAGTATAGGATATGATTCATGAACACAAACAAAAGGCGACGTGTTGCTAGCCTGCTACCAAATATTTGTCATCCTAGTCTTGTGGTGGTGATAGAAATGTCTAGAACTAGGTGAAACCCTGGTCTGTCCACTTAGAGACCCATTGGACCAGGTTAGGTTCGAATTCGACAAAAACTGCTCAATGCATTGTAAATTACAACTTGTAAGTTGTAACCCAAAAAACACCATTATTTTTTTCCTTATGGATCCTTCACAATGGAGGGATGTCAAATCAATTCACCATCCATAAATATGACTCATATGAGCATTTAATTTCACATCATATACTCAAATACTCAAGTGACTTGTAAGTTGTGAGATCAGGTGACTCGGTGAACAACAATATGCCTGATGGAAAACCAAGTTGGCAGGTTGGAATTTTCTCAAATCAAGATTTAATATTTAATGAAGTTGACGAATCGGTAGTCCAAGCAAATACCATTAAATGCTTTAAAAGTGAACATCAAATACCGAGTCACAGTCCCAACTCATCGAGTTGAACTTGGCACTGGCAGCACAGTGGCCCACTGTGGTCTGTGCCCATTGGGACCCAGATCCTCATCCATGATCCGATTATTTGAGGGCACTTGGGCAGACTCTAAATTTGGACTCTTCCACAATTCACTGAATCATTGATAACCTGGAAGGGCAAATTTTGTAGTTGCCCTTCTGTTGCAAATTTACTGAGGCTTACTCAATTTCATTATTGATGGGCTGGAAATTAAACCAAATTTTTTTTGCATGGTAAATTTTTTTTTGACTTTCTATGAAGGGTAAAATGGCCTTTAAAGGGCTCTGAAGGCTTCAAATTTGAAGACAATGTGTACTTCACGTTGGTTTAATGTTTGAAAAGAGACGTTTGCAACGTATATTTGACATCTATTTAATGTGCAAAAAGAGACAATGATAGAATAAAGTTCACGTCGACATAACGTCTAAAAAGAGACGTTAGAGGAGTATATTTCTTGTCGGTATAACGTCCAAAAAAAGAGACACGTGTTCATAGATTAAAGTTGACATCGGTATAACATACAAAAAGAGAAGTTGTTAAAGTGGATGTCACATCAGATTAATGTTCGAAAAGAGACATATACAATTTATGCTACCAATGAAATAGTTATGGCATTGATGTCCAACGAACGCCACTCTAACGTCTGGTGACAATCTAATAAACCATGTTCATTTACGGGTTGCGATTTGATTCTTGTCCATCGTAAAGTTTCTATAGCCGTTTATATAATTTGTTGGTTGAATAAAGAAGGGATTTCACCAATGACCTAGGCATGAATATATCTCTCCCTTCAAAGTTGGTGAGGTCTATATTTCCTCTATTTCCTCTAGATGCATCATTTTTTCATCAATCGTGTCACCTGTACCATAGTCGTAAGAGAAATAACACCAACCTATAGATGAGACCCACCAACCTATAGAGGAGACCCATGACATGGGTGGCCTTTTACTCAATATTTGACTTGGAATGGGTGCCATTGAGAAGTTTTACGTACCAAAATTGGGCCTTGGGGCCTCCAACTTGAAAGTTAATTAAGTCCTCAGAGCAGTCATTGCGCAAGAAGACATACCATTGGATTTTACTAGAAAAAAAATCTGAGTTGCACTTGGGAAAATCAACTTATGAAATATAGATCATGGACATATTTCATGTTGTGGAACTATGGTGTCCATAACTACTTGGGAAACATTTCGTGGTCAAAAGTAATCATCAAAACCTGAAATAATTTCTCAAACAAAGAACTTCCTCTCCTGACCAACACAAATTAGTCACCATAATGTTAGGATATGGCTATGAGATAATTTACTAGAAGGGTAAGGAGAATGTGGTATCGAATTCTCTCTCTCCATAATTTGAGTAAGAATGATTTATCTTTTCCCTCTCCTCCATCATTCGAGACTGGTTGAATGATGTTCATAATGAATGATTGATAAATTATCCATGATTATGTTTGCTAATGAAAATGGAAAAATAATTTTCATTTTGCACTTCTTGTGTAGAACTCTTCTCACGAGAAAAAGTTTCCCAGATCATATGAGATACATCCTAAATGTAACTTTAGTAGAAAATTCAATATGATGTACCAAACCAAGCTTTAGAATTATTGTATTCTTAAATGCGTGAAAGAATATCTATTGTGATCATGGTGATTCAAACTCAAGGATGTGAGGGTACATTAATGACACCCACAGTTTGCAAGAAACAATGTTGAGATTGATTTACAAATGCCTCATAAAAGTTTGTTGGACATTCTAACTTTGAGTGACTACAACTGCAAGCTACACTGGAGGGACCAAGGCACTGGAATTTGAGTTGAACCTTGGGGTACTTTGTCCTATGTTGTATGGTGGATTTAGATCTGAGTGAAATGTAGACCTAAATTGTAAGCTCTAATACCAAATGAGGAGAAACAAACGTGAGTAATATCTAAAAGATGTGGAATTAAAGTGAATCCATCTAGTTGATATAGAGAAAACCCTACACACTAATAGAAGCTAGAAATAAAGAGAAATAATGACATATTGCTTATCCATTATTCATCTAGCAACAACCTTTTATAGGTTTACAAAGGTCTCATCTTTGTTTATTGCTTTTATAAATACAATCCCTAAACTATGCATGCACACAACTTGAAGGTTGATATAAATAATAATAAATGTATATGCACACAACTTGAAGGTCCAAATAAATAATAAAAAATGTATATGCACACAACTTGAATTCTAAATTATGCAACTAACAAACAACTCTACTTAATTCCTTGAGAAATTTGTTTTCACGAGGGGATGCATCTTAATGGATATATGTATCAAGGGAGAAGGAATCCATGTGTCATATCAAGTACATTGCATCACATGTTCCAAGGCGATGTTTGATTCCCCTTTCTCCACTCCATGATTCAACATCAAAATCACTCCTACCTCCATGGTGTTGCATCACAAGGCACTACTAACACTTGTTTTAATCCCTTATCAATGTAGCACCAAGAGGCATTTTAAAGGTGTGTTATATTTAAGCCCTCAAAGTGCACCATCATGGATCATCTGAACTTCTATAAAGCAAATACATTATCGTCATGTATGTACAAGGTTTAAATACCTCTCAAGACCACATATAAGTATCACACTTTTCATAATATGCAATGGTATTCTTTCCTACAACTTTTAAACTTGACATTTGCCATGCTGCATTTAATTGCAATTTACATGGAAATTGTGGAAATTAATACATGATTGTAATCGATGTTTGTGGTGGTAAAATTTGTAGCATTAACACATATGATTTTAAATCATGGTTTAAGTGGGTATAAAAAATAAAATGAACCTCCATGAACAATGTTGTGTTTTATATCATAATGAACTAAATTAAAATTAAACATAAAAATTACATACTAATATTCTGCACATAATGAAAGCACTGCATCCAAAAATTATTTTATTTCTTGCGTGTGTATATGCATTCAAAACACCTATAAATATAAGGAGGCAAAGAGGTTGGAAATACATGCTATCATTTGGCTTTCCACTTGGAAAACTATGAGTCCTAGTTGGATTCCTCTTCTTAATAGGAAAATTGTTCAATTTCTAATACCACTATTCCTCTTGCTTTTATTGGATTTGCACAATTTGTGCTTAAATAATATTGGGTTTCAAACCTCTATTACTCTACAATATTAGTTTTCTAAACTACATTACAACATAGCCTATGTAGCATATGTAACTCTTCTGCTTGCAACTTTGTTGTACACTAGTAGGGCATCAACAACCTAACTCCTTCAAGATCCACAACATTGCACTTCTCCAAATATATCTTGCACTTGCTGAGATTTTTCAACCTATCCCCTAGCATGATCCACAACTTCACTCATATGCAACTCTAAAGTCTCTCAGGTTGCTATGACATTGGCAAATGTGCTCTTCCACAACTTTTCCCTACACTTGTGGGGCTTTTGCAGCCTAGTGCCCATAGATTCATATATTTACTAGTTCACAAGTTTTTCTTGCAAGATTACGTTTGTCTATTATATTCTCTTTCGCAACCTTTCTCCTTCACAACCATGTCTTTAGTAGCTTTTAGAACATAGATCTTCCGCAACCATATTTTTTGGAGCAACAACCTTGATTTTCTATAACCACATCTTACAAGTCTTTGACAACCTTTCTCCTATGCAAACATGTTATACAAGGCTATTGATATAATTTCAACCTAATACTCCATGGAATTTTCTCTTCCACAACCCTATCTAGAAAGGGATAACTTCTTATAGCAAGGCTCTTGTGGGTCCAAAAAAAACGTTGCAAACATTCCAAAGTTTTTAGTGTGTGTGGCACTTTTCCCCAATGCAATGATTAAGGATGAAACCTCAGGAAGTGGGGTTGCTTCCCAATTCTTCAAATAATGTCTATACATCAATGGAAATTGTTTGTCTTCATCAGACTCATTGTCATAAGAGCATGACCCTCCTTCATCTAGAAATAAATCCATACGTTTTCTAATTTTTTTTCTAACATTGCTACCTCTAGTTGATATTGATGTAGTGCTTGATTCTTCATCTTGTTCAGTCTACTTAGGATAACAATCGCTATCCAAAGATAGATATGACAAGTATCTATTTGGTTGTGCTGCAATTAACGCAAGAAAATATGAAACATCAATGTGTAGTGATGGCTATCTTAACTATCAATAAAATTATTTTGTATTTCTTGATGTAGTCCTTTATCTTCAAGGTTTGGGGTGTTGAGAATCACAATAAGGCATCAAGATATATTTAGGTTTCCTCCCTTGGATATTTCAAAGTGTTGTCATGTTCATTTGGTGGAGCAATATCGTCCATTTATGTTTCTTGAGAGGCTTCAAGTGTTATTTCTTCTATGTGGGTGGTTTTCCTACCAGTTAGTTGCCTATGTTTCTCAACTAAGGGATGATAAATATTATTCCAAAGAATGCAACTCATGATTCCATTGGTGGCTAGAAGCCTATCACTTTGATCATTTTTGCATATAAAGTTATGGTTAAGGATTTTGGGTTGACATTATACAATTCTAATAAAGTCAAAATTATATCAAAGTTGACATTATACTGTTATAACAAAGTTAACATTCATGTCTAGGAGTCTTTTTTATATTATACTACAACAAATTGTGAGCATTACAACAACCCCTTTGAATTATATTAAAGTGAATCCAAACACTTTACAATGAAATGAACTTGGGTTTGAACAATAAATATGGCATGGGTTGAAGAACTTAACAATTAATATGTCATACATGTTGATTGGTATTGGTTCTTGTTATGGTTTATTTCATATTGTTTACATGATTTGTTGGGGATAGGTATGGTATATGGTTTTACTGCATTTCCACCCATTCACTACATGGATTTGATATGACGATGAAACTATGTATTGGGATTTGGTGTTCTTGGAAACCAATGGTGCATTTGAAAACTTGACATCTCTCATACACTCCCACCCTTGTTTCATTTAACAATATGGCATTCAAGCCTCATTCGATTTGATATGTTGATTTGTATCTAACGGCCATGTTTGATCATGTTCCTTAAAATATAGTTCACCTTGCATTTGAGTCTTCACCTTTTAAGTTTGACCTCTTAGTGACCTTCTACTAATACTTTGTTGATTTTCTATTAGCCACCATGCCTACCCTTTCGTAACTATTTTGTGTTGGTATTTAGAGCCACTTTTCCCTTTCTGAAAACCAACATTGAGAGCTTACTTTGTTATACTGTTTTGGAATCATTTTGAGGAAAATTTGTGAAGTGTCAAGATTAGTTTGCTAATTTGCACATGACATTGGTAGATGTAATTCTACGAGTTGCATTTTTTTGCTATTGTCTGTTTTTCTTAGTGGTGTATTCAATTTTTCTACTATGATGTTTGTGAGGTTTGCAAATGGATTTGTCATTTTCCCTTTGTTTTTTCCCTCATCTTCATGTGGGTTTATATACAAGTAGCTAACTTAGATTTTTAGGTTTATGAATTTTCACCTTAGATATGTCATCCTCGTCAAGCTACAACAAATGTATATGATACTTTTTCAATTTTCTTCAAATTTGGGTTTGACTCAAAATTAGTTAGCTATAAGGTGTCTTGACCTTAGTATACTTAGAAATTTGATGAGTTCCTTATGTTTGTTATAGTCATGCTTGATTGCATGGGAATGAACGATTCTCAATGATTCTCATTCTTGTTTTAGTTTAGATGGTAACATAAATTCACCATTTTTTGGGTAGCTGACCTTTATCATTTGAACATGTTTATATGGTCATGAGCTCCCTTATTGTTACTCTATTAGGACTTGGGAATTCACCACTTCATGTCTTCACTTGAGTTTCATTTGTACCAAGTCTTAATATTTTGAACCCATTACTTTCACTTGCTCTCAGTTACACCAAAATTTCATTTGGCACAAATTATCATTGCTATCCATTTTGGATGTGATCATTTCAACCTTCCTAAACCCCTAAGACTTGACCTTTGACACCATTAACCTAGTTTCATTATGGTTTCAAATTGTTATGTATGGACATATGCATGAAACAACAACATTATGGTCCACATATGCTTGGGGTTGCTAGGTTGTGAATGATTTGGTTACAATAGTTATATTTCTAGTCCTTATTTTCACTTCATTCATATTGGCATAACTACGGTTCTATAAGCCTTATCCCATGTAAGTTGTATATTGATCATCCCTTTTAGTTTTAGGCATTATAATTCATCTTGTTCACACGAAAAATGGTATGAAGTCAAGAAGTATAGCTTTCAACCTTGTTATGATTTATCACATAGTTGTTTTAAAATATGTAATTTCCCTTTGTATAATTTTAAAGCTTGACTCCAATCTACCAATGATGTTCTGATGGTACATTTACTATAGTTATCATATCCTTATGTGCATTTTTAGTGATGTTGATCACATTGGTATGAATGCTTGTGTGATGTTGATCACATTGGTATGACACCATGGTAACCCTTCAAGTGGACTCAAGGACTCCATGGAGGCCATCCAAAACATGGTCATGGATAAAAAAGTATCCCAACTTGCCAACCTAGTATAATCAACTTGACTTCAAGGTTTTTGAAGTCAACACATTTCACTGCATATGTGTCACTCCTTCACATTATAGTTTTGTAATGATAAATATCCAAACATTGTATGCCCCACCATATGGTAACAATTCATATGACACTTGGAATTACACTTAGCAATTCTTACGATGATTGTTCCTTGGTGTTGGATGCTTAGGTTGCATAGGTTATAGAATTTGTTGGTTCAACATGTATTCATGTGGTATATTGGTCCCATTACTCTTGGATTGGCATAACATTTAATGTAGATATCTTCCATTAATGTAGGTGTGTCAGTCCTTGGGATTTGTAGACTATGGAAACCAAATCTTTGCATAACACATGGCCTTCCCTATATCTCTCCTCCACTATGGATTTATTTTGGTAAGGGTGTTATTCACTTCCATTGGCTCTTGGACATTGATTTACATCCAACGATTGTTAACCAACTACACCTTTTAATGACTTAATCCATGTAATGTTGGTTCACTTAGTCGATTACTTCAATTTTGTCCATTGGTTTTAAGCTCTAGAAATTTCTATTGACTCCACTTAAGTCACCCTCCCATAATTATTTATACCTTGCATTTATCAATACCTTATCCTTCTAAGGAAAACTGCCATTGCTAGTTGTTCTTAAGCTCTAATTCGAAGTGGCTTGGAAGGAAATTGTGAAGTTATTCAACTGCTTGGTATCTGCACACATTTGACGCAAATAAATCTACAATTTTTCATTGTATTGGTTATTGCTTTGATTTCTTAATGTTGTTTCAACCTCATATTTTGGTTTTGGTGAAATCTTAACCAGTAACACAATCCACTTTTCCTTTCCTATCCGCATGGACCTAGCCCTATTCGTGCATGCACAATTTTGGTTTGTTTAGTTCTTTGAGTTCATATGTGAATTGTTATGGGAGTGCGTATGGAGTTTTCACCGTTGTCAACTTGATCCTGTCACATATGCTTGCAGCATGTTACGGTTTCCATACCTATGTAGCTCGAGATTTGACATTGAGTTTAAAAGAAGGGTTTCAGTTCAGTTGTTTATGATACCTTGTATTCTCCATTTTAATGCCAAAGGTTGTGTCTTTTCTATCGCTTATCCAGACTATCTATTAGCTCACTACCTTCATGATAGGGTTATTTCATTCTCGTTCATTAGATATCCTCATGTTTTCATTCCCATTCATTGGAAGGGTGAACCGAGTTGATTTTGATTTGGGTATAGGAGATTGAAAACTAACACCTAGGACAACAAAA
Organism: Pseudotsuga menziesii; assembly: GCA_001517045.1. NCBI lineage: Eukaryota > Viridiplantae > Streptophyta > Pinopsida > Pinales > Pinaceae > Pseudotsuga > Pseudotsuga menziesii. The sequence continues at coordinate 472,666 of LPNX011088503.1, forward strand.
AACCCCAATAGCAACATTTTCAGCAAAAACACCAAAAAGAGAGAAAACTCACCGATCTAGGAGGCATTATGGACGACAGAGTCTTCATAATCATGGCGTGTTATCCCCCTCTGATGCTTGGTATGTTATCTCTTCTGGTGCCTTGTTGGTATGCAACTCTGGTTCCAGTTGGCAGGAGGTAGAGTTCATGGAGGAGGTGAGAGGCGGAGTTCGTGGAGGAGGCGACAAGAGGCAGAGTTCATGGATGAGGAAAGATATTGATGGGAGAATGAGGTATGTCTGTTTTGTTCTTTTTTTTTTCATTTTGTTTTAATTAATAGTTTTTATTTTATTTTTAATATTTAATATTTAAAAATATTTAATTTTATTTTTTGAATTATATATATATATATATTTGCGTGTTTCACAGCCTCGACAATAATGGTCGGAGCTAACTACATCCACAATAATAATTCTAGTGGGGCCTCGCCCCATCGGCTCCAACTTTGGTAGCCTAACCTTGAAGGACTTAGAGATTTGGATTCATGAGAATTGAATCTCTGTCCGGTTGATCCCCAACAAATCCCCTTCATTTCGCACAAAAAAATCCCCCCCCATGTAAATTTTTTAAATGCTTTCTTTTAGTTTTCTTTCATCTTATCTTCCTTCGCTTTCTGCCGTGCTTGTTCTTTGGCTTGAATTTCGTTATATAAGGATTTGGTGATTTGGATGTCTTTATCGTTGGAATCTTTTGGGCCTTTAGTTTGAACAACTCTTGCATTCCCTTATTGCAGCTTATATGAATTAATTTCATATTTTAGTTTGCAAGAATTGGATTGATGCCATGTTTTGACAACTTTGTTGAAATTTTGGTTTGCACTACATCAATGAAAGAGCATCTTGGAGGATAAAAAATAATTTGACTAAATGCTTATTTTCAAATATTCTGAATTGCATCTTGAAGAAGTGCTTATCAAAAGATGGAACCATGGGTATAGTTCTTGATTTTGGGAGTTCCAATAAATTTCACAAGCCTTTAACTTTTATTAAATTTTTTTGTCTCTTTCACAATTTTTATAATTTAGGCGAAATTAAGATTTTCCCTTGCTTGTTTAATTTTTTACTTTTCTCCTAAGACAACTTCTACACTATTATAATTATTCTTCTCCTTGAAATTATTATTATTATTTTCATGCCCAAATTAGTTGATTAATGAGGATGAAAAAAATTATGAAATGATAAGTATTAAGAAATACTCATTTTTATTATTTTATTTCTTTAATTAAGAAATTAATCATAATATTAACATCTATTATTTTTCTTAACTTTTTGGAGTATATATATATATAAAAGGAGAAGATTATTTTATTTTATAATTTGAGATCACTTTTTTACCCTTTTTGTTTTCTTGTAAATTTGATGAAGTTATTATTTTTTATAAACAAGATATTATTAATTTTATTTGGTTTTTATATTTTTTCATATTTTTAAAAATGTTTAGTATAATATCTTCATCAGATTATTATTTTTAAAATAAATACTCCTTAAATAAAATTTATGTTGAATATGTATTTATTTGGACCCTTTTCATTATAACTCCACACATGAATACTTTCCCAAAGTTAGAATGGTCGTCCTATTATATTTCTATTTATAATTTTGGAAAACGTTTATAACATCTTTATATTAAAGTGAAATATTCATTATTGAACCGGGTGTACAGATTGGATAGGTTTAAAAATGGAATTTTTAAAGATTAATGACGTTAGCTCCATGTATAGATTTTTCTTCATCTTGCCACGGGGATATGTATTCTTATAGGATGGTTAGAGTTGAATGGCCCTTACTACCCCATGGCGTTCCTGTTCTAAGATGGAGGATCTCTCTATGAAGCTTCGCCTTCTGAAAAAGAAGGTCAAATGCTTGACGCGTGAAAAGACCCTGGAGATGAAAGAAAAGATCATTATAATTGAAGACGAAATCAAGAATTAAGATGGTTAGAGTTGAATGGCCCTTACTACCCCATGGCGTTCCTGCTTCTAAGATGGAGGATATCTCTATGAAGCTTCACCTTCTGAAAAGGAAGGTCAAATGCTCGACGCGTGAAAAGACCCTGGAGATGAAAGAAAAGATCATTATAATTGAAGAAGAAATCAAGAATCTTTTGGATTCCTCGGTCTCGGGCACGTCTTGGGATTACTCAGCTCTCAAGAAAACAAATGGCTCTTGGCTCTAAGAGAAGAGTTGCAGCGTTTGTTGGATCATGAACTTCGATCTGCCATGTTACAAAGTAGAATGACATGGGCTTCTCTGGGTGATGCCAATACAAAATTCTTTCATTCGGTAGCATCTGCTCAAAAGAATCATAACGCCATTTGGGGTCTTGAAGATGAACGAGGAAATACGATTGAAGATGACAATGGTCTTAAGGCTTTGGGGGTAAGGTATTTCTCGTAGATATTTAAAGATGATAATAAGACCAACATTGAGGCCCAACTGAAGGTTATTCGTTTATTCCCCTCCTTTTTTCACCAAGAGGAGATGGAGAGTTTCACATGGCAGATTTCTCTGGAGGAAGTTGAATCGGCATTAAAATCTTTCAAGAAGGATAAATCACCTGGTCAAGATGGCTGGCCAGTGGAATTTTTTTTGGCCTTTTTCGATCTTCTGGGGAGTGAACTTGTAAATGTGGTTGAGTCCTCTAGATTGGAAGGCAGAGTTTTACCTTCTTTGAACTCTACCTTCATTGCTCTCATCCCTAAGAAAAAGAAGCTCCTTACCTTTGCAGATTTTAGACCTATCTCCCTTTGCAATCTTGTCTACAAACTGATCTCAAAAGTTGTTGCTCTGCGCCTAAATCCTTTTTTGGACAAGTATATCTCTCCCCAACAATTTGGGTTCTTAAAAAACAGACAAATTACAGAACCTTTAGCCATTACCCAAGAGGTTTTGCATAATGTCAAGACCAAAAACAGGTGTGCTTTAATCCTCAAGCTGGATCTATCTAAAGCCTTCGACAGAGTGAATTGGTCTTATCTCAGACTTATACTTTTGCAAATTGGAGTACCCCTGGTGGGTGTAAACTGGATTATGGGTTGTTTATCATCTGTAAATTTTGCTCTGCTCGTAAATGGTACACCTTCTAGCTTTTTCCCTGCCACTAGAGGCATTAGGCAGGGCTACCCTTTGTCCCCACTGCTGTTTATCCTTGTCATAGAGGGGCTCAGTCTCTTAATAAAGAATACATGAAACAATGGGAAGATCAAGGGCATCAAAATCTCATCCCAGCTCTCTCTCACTCACCTGCTATTTGTTGATGATGTGATTCTTTTTGGTACTGGCACTTTTGAGGAGTGGGTAGCCTTTAAAGTTATTCTGGATACTTTCTGTGCAGCTTCAGGTATGTGTATCAACCTGGACAAATCATGTTTTTTGTTCAACAATGTGGATGAGGGGTTATTGAACAGGATCTCACACACTCTCTCTTTTAAATTTGAGCACATTTCCTTGAGTTTTAAATATCTTGGCTACTTTTTAAAGCCCCTAGGTTACTTGGTAAAGGACTGGCACTGGCTTATAAAACATGTTGAAAAAATGAATTCATCATTGAACCTTTCGACTGCTTTCCATAGGGGGAAGACTCGTCCTGATAAAAGCAGTCCTTAATAGTATGCCCGTATATTGGATGGCTCTGGTTCCCATTCCTAAGTCAATCCTTGAAAAGCTCAGAATTCTGATCTTTTCTTTCTTGTGGGGTTCAATAGCTGACAGCAAAAAGTATCATCTAGCAAATTGGATGTCCTTGTCAAAACCTACTTCTCTTGGTGGTTGGGGTATCAAACATTTGGGCTGGTTTAGTCTTTCTTTACGCCTAAAGAGATTCTAGTTAGCCCTTAATGGGAATGGGATATGGTTCAGTTTACTGTCTGAGAAATATCTGAAACAACAATTTGTGGTGTCTTGGATTCGCAAAAAAGTATTTATTGTAAGTGGTGTTTCAGTGATTTGGAAAGGTTTCATCCATACCTTATCTTGGTTCGGCAGTGGCCTCACTTGGCAAGTAGGAAATGGGGAAGACATCTAAGTGGGCTCGGATTCGATCGTGGGTATAGACTCCCCATATATCCTCCCTCAGGATCTACGGGATTACCTGGAGGACTACGGCATCATAACGTTGGCTCAAGCAAGAAAATGTACCCAGGAGCAAAGAATTATTGGTTCACTACTGAGGATCTGGATATGGGAGGAGAATGGAGGCTACTCTGGAATAATTTTATAGCTGGGCTTGAGTATGGCAGAATAAGACTCTCTAATATGAAAGACTCTTTATTATGGTCTTACAATAGATATGCTGTGGATATTACTGCTGCTCTGGGGTATGATCGCATTGTGCACCATTTTCAAAATCGTTTTTCAGATTTGCCCAAGGTGCTCGACCTAATTTGGTTGTTTAGCATCCCAGCAAAGATCAGATGCTTCATTTGGTTAGTGGTTATGAATCGAGTGTTAACCTGGGATAATCTTCAAAGACGCAGTAGGCAGGGTCCGGGTTTATGTATTCTCTACAGAGTGGACGAATATTTGATCCAACATTTGTTCATCGACTGCACCTTTTCAAGAAGAATATTCTCAGTTTTTTGTGAGCAATATGGTTTACCTCCTGTTAGTGCCATAAATTGTTCTCAGACTACTAAAGAACAAGCCAACACAATCTCATAAAATAAAATTAAGTAAAATAGGTTTTAAGGGTTTTGGTTTAAA
>LPNX011088503.1:477576-521367 GCA_001517045.1 Pseudotsuga menziesii
TGAGAGTTATAAGTGCTAGCTTGAGAAATCAAAGCTCCAAAAGCCTCTCCTTGAGTGAAAAATCCCCCCTCAAAACTGTGTGTTTGTCTTCCTTTTATTATTACAAAAGTAAAGTAGTTCCATAACTACCTTCTAGGTCGAAATTTGAAACAGTTACATCAATTAGTTACATGATAACTCAAAATATTTAAAGACGGTTAACCCAAAAATAACAAATCGGATTTGGGGAAATTTGACGAATTTTTGAAAATTTGGGTCTCAAAGACGCCTTCATAACCCTCGATCCAAGACACCTGTGCAAAAACTGAGAGAGGTTTTGTTAAATGAGCATGTTATGAACAAAAACCTCTCTTGGTTTTTCAAAATTCCTCTTCAATTGATTGGAATACATGTTGTACATTTGTGACTAAAACATGAAATTATTAAATAATTTCGAAAGCCTGAAAATAGGCCACAAAGATGAATTCGAATCTCCCAAACGATAATAGTTGTTGCAAAACTGAGAGAGGTTTATGTGAATGATTCTGTTGTGGACAAAAACCTCTTTTGGTTTTCCTGAATTCGTTTCCATATCCTCATAATTTTCTCCCAATGACAATGACAAAAACAAGAAAAACAGAGCTGCTACAGGAATCTCCTCATGAAAATATTTGACAAATGACTCAAAAATGAGAGTTAGATTATAAATCAAAACTTGGAATAAACTTTTATTATAAGTTTTTGAAAGCTTAAAGATGTACATATTAACTAATAAGCCCAAAAGACAAACCTTAAAACTAAAATAATGAAATAATTCAACCATTAAAAGCATTAAATCCAACCAAAATTATTGATTGTCCAAAATTCTTAAAATCAACATAAAATGTAAAATCATTTTAAACCAACGATTGAAAATTAGGACAAAAAGAATAGATAAACTAATAACAAGATCTAGTTATAACATCTGGCTCTTGTTGAGGGATGAAATCCTCCTTGTGAGGATTCAAGAACCTATAGACCTTGTGCCTTATTCATTGGGTGATGGAGTCATTTACCAAATCTCTGCAACTTTCTCAAACTTTGAACACATACCTCTGAAATGAAAAAATGCTGCTACAAACCAGCATACTGAAAAAAATCTACATGCTCATATAGCGAGCTTATTCGGCTATTTACTCCTACTTCTAATCGGAGAAAACAACCCAATCAAGTGTAATCATACTTTGAGTGAAGCCAAGAAACCATTTGGCTGAGAATCATAATTCCATGCATGCTACTATTTGAGAAAACCCACAAAAGATGTGATAAATGCAATAAAGAGTCTGTACACAGCTGATACTTATGACTGGAAATATGAAGTATGCAAAAAGCTGGAGCATTAGAAACCTTTGAAAAATACAAATCCATCCAAGAAGTCACGGGATCATGAAATTTTCGATTTAAAACTTCAATGTCTTCATTATATTCATCATAAAGTGAAGCATTCTCTTCCTCTCCGTTGCTGTTCTTTTTAAACTTTGGATCAAGAATGGAAACCAAGGACTTTTCAAATTGCTTTTCGACCTTTAAATAAAACCCTTGATCTAAACTTGAACAAATAAAATTCTGAAAGTGACCATAAGTCAAGAATGACAACTTATTTCTTATATCCATAGTAAGAGGTTGAAGAGCAGCAACTTCTTCTTCATAACATGATAATCTCATAGCAGGGACTAATAAATTTCTACTATAATCCACTGAAAGTATATTATCATAAAAAAGTCAGCAAACTAATATGAAGAATCAACACAAGCGTCATTTATATCCTTGTTCATATGAAAATCTAAAAATGCTGAAGAAAACTGTCTTAAATCTGAATGATACCTACATTCTTCAACCTGTTCATAAGCTCGTATATCTTCAACATGATCTTGATCTCGAAGCATTTTGCAAGCTCGGATGTTCTCCTCCACTCCTTTTGCATCCTCAAACAATTGTCTTAAAGATGATGATTTCCTTTCTAACAGGAAAAAGACAAGATCTGAATGTTGAGCCATAACATAATATAACATAGCAAGTTTTTCCGAAGGTCTGATCTCCAGAGGCATACTGATATAAAAACTTTGAAACCTCCAATTAAATTTAGTAATTGGCTCATCATTCTCTCTTTTCAAACTATAAAATTCGGAAAGAAATTGATCATAAGATTTATTCTTACCCCAATACTTCAAAAAGACATCATGTAACTCTTCCCACGATCCAATTGAATCGGCTTTTAAATTTCGAAACCAAAACCCAGCATCTCCAGCAAAGGATTTCAAAAATAACCTCATGACAACATCCTCATGCATGATTTCAAAATTATCAATGAAATTATGAAAATATTCTAAATGCTTCTCTGCTGTAATATGGTCTTTTCCAGTAAAATGGGGAAGATATTCAACAAAGTAGGAAGGGAAAGGATGTAAGAGAGATGGCAACCTAAGAGGTTTAAACATCTTCTGTCTGAGTCTAGACTGAAAATCTATGAGTTGAAAATGAGGTTCAACAAGATGTTCGCAAGTTTCAGTAGTGATGGTAGAAGGTAATAGACTAGCTTTATTCTCTACAAGATGACCAGAATAATCAGCTTCAAGAGATATGGGTATATGTATATCATGCTGCACATGTATTTCAAATGAAGGAATAGGATCAACATCAATAAAACAAGAAGAATGCAGATTTTCTTCTTCCAAAGAGGGATATGTACTTGAAGGTTTATGATCATCGGAATAGACAAAACAAAAAATAATTCTTTTGACATGCAATGGGAAAGACATGAAAGAACTGATGAATAAGAACAAAACCTCATGGAGGAAAGTAACAAGTTGATACTCAGTCTTTCCATTTGGCTTCTTCATTTTTTCGTCAACAAAATTCTCCTTGTAGTGGAATCTTTAATCGTGGAGTCGCCGGTGAAAATTTGTAGCCTAAAATATTTTCTGACTTTGTTCACCTCTCAAAATCAGATGAATAATGATATTCCAGAAAAGATATACTTCAGCTTCGTCCCCGGCAATGACGCCAAAGATGTTAGTGCCAGAAATTGTTCTCAAACTACTAAAGAACAAGCCAACACAATCTCATAAAATAAAATTAAGTAAAATAGGTTTTAAGGGTTTTGGTTTAAAAAACTTCATCAACAAGGAGGAAATAAACATCCACAAGCTAATACAGAACTGAATCATGCAAGTTAGATAAATTGAGGATCAAACACATCCCAATAAGCCATAAACATTACACATGAAATACTAATTCCACCCACAGGCTACAAGCATTTACATGAATAAACCTTTAAACAGGAAATGAAATTGTAGACTGAGCAATCAGCTAGATCAGAAATGAAAAAGCATGATAGGTAAAACGGCTTATCAGTTTATATATAATCAATAACAATCATCCACTTACATAAGAGTTATAAGTGCTAGCTTGAGAAATCAAAGCTCCAAAAGCCTCTCCTTGAGTGAAAAACCCCCCCTCAAAACTGTATGTTTGTCTTCCTTTTATCATTACAAAAGTAACTGTACAGTCAGGTCTTTTCTTGAACATTGGTACAAAAGCACTTCTGCTTTCTCTACCATAAGCTATCTGCCCCTCTTCTTCTTCTGGAGTATTTGGAAAATGAGGAACTGCTGTATTTTTGAAAATAAATAGTCTACTGTTTACTTTATCCTCAATCAGATTGAAGCGCTATTACATTTTTTTCCTGTTCCAAAAGAAAGAAAGAAAAATCAGATGTATTGGTTCCAGCCCCCAGCTTATCTTTCCTTGTGGCTTCTTTGATGGGGCAGCTACTGGGAACGTTGGGGGAGCGGGCTTTGTGCTTCACTTGAGTGACTCTCATACTATTAGCTTTACTCTTGGCTGTGGCAGAAGCGCAAATACCAGATCTGAGCTCCTGGCACTTTGGGCTCTTCTAGCAGTGACAAAACAATTGGGGATCCCTCTTCTCACTATCTATGGTGACTCCTTAGTCATTATCTCTTGGGAAAACAAGACAACTTCTCTGAACTCTCCCATCTTGAGACACTGGTGTGAGGACATAAGGTCCCTTTTGCAAATTATCCCTCCTTTGACCGTCAAGCATATTTATCATGAGCATAATTAGCAAGCTGACAGTCTCTCAAAAAAGGCTCTAATGTTAGATCCTGGTTTTGTGAATTTTTCTGAATCTTTGGATGGAATGATCATTGATCATGGGAACTTTCAGCTTTTTTAAGCTTAGTGCCGGGAATCAGTCCCTTTCCTTTTTTGGCACGGACTCCACTTGTTTATGATGAACATGATCCAAGCTGACATTGAAGAGACTTTCAGCCTTCTTGTTATGCTCAGGATTAGTAAGCTTGGTTGTCATTTTCGGTCTCGGAGTTCAGCTCAACTCTTGAGTTGTTTTTTGGGTTAATGATGAGAGTTTGCCTAATGTTGGCTCTATGTTCTTACTGCTCATGCACTTGTCAGCATGGTATGTAACAAGGCTTCTATAGTAACTAGAGGGATCCCCAAATGTGTTATTACATAGCAGACTGGAAATCCTATGTAGGCTTATTGTATATGATGTCCTTTGATTCATATATGAATAACAAGGTCTGGTATTTTTTCTTCTGAAAAGGATATTAAAGATTTTTGGAATCTAATACATTGTCAATACATGTTAAGGTAAGTTATTCATGTATTTTAATTGTATGAGACTAGAAATCTGCCATCGAGATTACCATAAGTTAATTTTCCAAAAGATTATTAAATCTATTATGGAAACGTCTCATCTTGTTACAAGAAATCCAACACGTACTCTTTTCCATGTCACGCCATCTAAGTAAGCATCTTGAGCATTGAGTATATATATATATATATATCATGACGATTAAAGCTTTAAATAAAGTCCAATATCTGTTATTAAGTAACAACCTAAATCCATTGCGAGAGAAACACCTATTTTTTAGTGAAGAACTTTTACTAAACTAGCATAGATCTATTTTAAATCCAGATCTATCAAGCATCAAGAGGGATCCAATTTCTTGAGGTGTATATTTTTTATCTTTGAATTCCTGTGAGTGCTTGATAGATATGGATTTAAAATGGATCTAGTTTAATTCTTTTTTTTTTAGATATATTTTTATTTTTTAATATTTTTTTTATTTATGTCTACTATAGCATAACGAGACTAACGTGACATGATCTCTCCCATACTAGAATGAAGAGCACCTCGCTTCTCTCGATGCAATCATTTAAGCTTAAAAATAAGGATTTGGTGTTGGCATTAATATCTCATGTATCTTGAGGAGGTTATACGAGATGCCATTTCCACCAAAATAAATGCATGAAATTGTGGAGAAGCCTTTACTCATGAAATTGGTTGAGATGGTGGAGCTATGATATGGTTATCATATTAAATATAATATATCAATATTAAACTGACCATGGAATAAATTATCAGATCGTTGAGATAGTTTTCCAAAGATCATTTTACCATAACGCTAATCTGTTCATTTAAAACAAGTGTCATCCAAATTACTTGCAGCATTAAATTTAATATACACAGCTGCTCAACATGCCCAACAAGCTATTGGGATTTTAAATATTATACTTAAGTATAATATTCTAGGTGATTGTTTTGGATTGAAAAAAATATGTTTATAGATAGGTAGACGAATATTAAATATGAAACATAAAATTAACACTCGTCAAATATTACGATAAAAAAACATATTTTATGTAAATATAAACCATATCAAACACTAAAAATGACCAAATAGCAAATTTATTTTTTGAAAACAACCCAAAAAATAGCCAATTAACCAAATTTTGCCCCTAAAAATTATGCTACCCTCAACCACAACAAATTCTTAAGAGTTCGCTAAATTAAAATAAAAATATTTTTATCCTTTCAAGCAGTTTTACTATTCTCTCACTCAATCATAAACATTTATCTTAATTTTCCTTTTTGATGTTAATTTATATGAATTACATCTATTGCTATTTGATATACATTTTGGATGTGCAGGTAAAAAGGATCCCTGAGATATGGTGGAGGCAAAGGATTTGGAGAGCATCTCGTTGAAAATAATGAAATCAATGATTTTGTTTTTCGAGCCGTAACATAATTAAGAGATCATTGCTTGCATCGCTTTGCTTATATAATGAACCATAGTTTGCAAATTCAACGACCCAAATCATTCAAGAAATTGAATGTTTTTTAAGGAAGAGCGGAAACTGCATTAATGCTTTTTTATAGCTCGACGTTTCGATCTCTCTCTGAGATCATCATCAGGAGATGATGTGGAGAAGTCCTTTCTACCTATTTGTTGGAGATGACGTGGAGGAGACTGTTATGGGTCTTTCTACCTATTTAAGTTGAGGTAATTCGACTTCCAGAGGGGATCTCTGGACAAGGCTTGGGAAGAGTTTTCTTTCTGAGCTCTGTACTTTTCTTAGTTTCAATTGTTTTTAAAAATAGGGAATAGGAGACTGTTACGGGTCCTTCTACCTATTTAAGCTGAGGTAATTCGACTTCCAGAGGGGGTCTCTCGACAAGGCTTGAGAAGATTTTTCTTTCTGGGCTCTGTAATTTTCTTAGTTTCAATTGTTTCTGAAAATAGAGAATAGGAGACGCTGCTGCCAAAAAGGCAATGCTCTGTAGTATTCAAGATAATTTTTCTCAAAATTTCTGTAAGACTTTTTGCCAAAGTTTCCTGAGGAATAATATGAATGCCATGATGACCATGCCATGCAACTTATTTGAGAAAACATGACCTTATATGAAGGGAAGGGTATTTCAATCAAGCATAATGTTACCCAACTCCCCAAAGATACCCATAAATAGTCTAGGATAGGCCATAGAGATTTGGTTATAAAATATCCTCAATGTCCTTTGATATCGGTGACATTATTGTTAAACCCTAACTTTCTTTTTTGTATCTAGTCCTTCTCACCCTTTTGGAGTTATATTAATTATTCAAGTTCATGTCTTTTTGATATAGGATTTAGTCATTAAATCTCTTTAAAGTATAAGATTTCTATTGATCCTACCCTAAATGAGCTATGTTTCTTCCAAGTCATTCCCTTCTCTAAAGAGCTATTGTTCATATTTAAATATACAAAACAATGTTTTTATTTTTTATACTTTTTGTGCCATTCTTCCATGTTTTTTAGATTTGTTAACCCCTTGATGCAAAAAAAAAACACGATTGTATAGTTTTTACACATATTCAAACACCTAAAGAAATCTTGGCACCTCTTTGGAATTTTCATACCCATTTATTGTTAACAAATACATTGATGAGGATGGCAGGGATAATGTAACCCATACTACCACATCACCATGACATTAAGACAATGTACAATCAAACTCCATGCGACACACTGACATTAAAATACATGGTGCATATAAAACATTACCATTTTTAGTTTATGTTTATTATTCACAACTTTTTGCTGCATTAGAGGATGTTTACCCTCGTTAAAATAAAAATAAAAAATATTTGTCTTAATCTAAAATTTCTAAAATCGAAAGTTCTGATAAGCCTATCAATACCATCACAAAAAAACTTCCTTAACTAAAAATAATTTTCTTTACATAAAGTCAAAAGTTTAGATAAACCTACAAACTCCATCATGAAGAATCCAAGAATCCATCACCACTATTACAACACATTGAAACAAGAGCAACGTCTAACTCTTGCAATTCAGAGAGAAAGTAATTTACAAGGATGACAAACAAGAATAAAGGATCACTTGGATGATGGCTCAATTGTACCAAGAATCAATAGAGAAGGAGGAGGCACTAGCCAGGTTATAAGTAGTTGTCCAAGAGGTAAAGGAAGCATAGTTTCCTTCCATTTCAACTATATAATCCAACACCATGATCGAGGGAAGCATGGTAATATCACCCTCTAAGGACCTTTATCAATCCCTTTTAAAAGATCCCTTTGGTAATTTTTAAAAAGATAACATTCTAAACAACTTATTAGGCGTGCATCAATTTGCACAACACCTATTTTAGATACCAAAGGTAAGAGGACGTAAGAGTTCATGCAATACTTTGATGGATAGCCCCAATCTTCACTTGGTGCATAGCCACCTAGACACCTGAAATTGATTGAGTTTAATCAATTTATTAAGCCGATAAGAATGTTGACAATGGATAGCTTTAAGTAATTCAAAATAAATCCTCCAAACTTTGTAAAAATAAAGATGTTGGCAAAGTTTGAAGTTAGTTCTTTGTTCATAATAATCTTGAAGAACAAAGCCAAAGATCTCAGTTTGGCCACATGAAGATGAAACAAATCGCTTGGTGGTAGGCATTCAATGCAAGTAGGCCTCCTATTTTATTTTATAATGTAACTATTTTTGTCTTCTTTTTAAAAAGCACACTAAATGGCACTCGTGTTATTTCTTCACGAATTAACTTTTCACTTCCATTTTGAAGTTGTCTTGTTTCCTCTTAGTGTATGCTTTTCATGGGCACATTTAAAATTCACTTAAAATCTCACACAACACATTACACTAGAATGGCCAGTGATCAATAAATGAAAGATGCCCTTGTTTTTTTTGCGTAGGTATGCCTTAGAGACGTCACTTAAGCGGCATGTAACCGATGATAATGCAATCTTATCCATGTTTTATCCATAGTTTAATGTATTATATACACATCATGACTTTAAGATAATATAGAAATAAAATAAATCTCATCTAGAAAATCCTCCTAATAGTTTGCAACGCTCAATCTCATCTAGCAAGCTCCCCACATTACAGTTTATGTTATTATACATTTTAATACACGTCGCTTAAGCGACATGTAACCAACAACAATGAAATTCTATCAACATTACGGAATATATCTTAGATATAGACTCTTCTTGACAATGGATTTATAACTTGTTGAGCATGCAAGTGAAACTTCATAAAACTATGTGGTGCAATGTTAGAAAATATCGCAACAAACAATTGCTTGACAGGAGGAAAACATGTGATAATGTTATGACTGCAATTTTCCAGGTTATTAATATTTCCCACAGGGGCGATAAACATCCAATCGAATTGGATTTGATGTATTATGGATACTTGGAAGACAATGGATATAGACCTTAAACCCTTCAAAACGGTTCTATTTAAGGTGAGGTGGTACAAATTGTTGTTGCAAGGTGATGAAAGGGCAATTATTGTCCATGACAATGGATTTATCACGATTAATACTAATAAGTACAAGCCAAAAACAGATCCCTACGTACTTCCAAGTCTATGTGAGAAGGCATTTTTTTCATAGATACTAGGTATAGTAGGTTGCTCATTTGTTGTTAGATTTTAACCAAGAGGACGACCCATAAAGTATAATTTTCCTGAAGATCAAGATGTTTATGATCAAGAAGAAGAAGATACACTAGTTAGAGATATGGATGAAGAAGTGTACCTAGACGAAAGGAGGAATCAAGATGAACATAAAATAATTGACTAACATCTTGATGATGATGACTATATTGATGCTGACTTAGGGATATATGTCACAAGTGTTGCTTTTGACAATCCTTACAATGATTCTTAAGGGTTGGATACAAATTCTAATTATCTTCATGACTTAGATGTTGATTTGGGAAAAGTTCCAGATCATTTTGATATGGAATTGTAACATATCTTATTCAATGGATCTTTCCTTAATAATTATTAATGGAATAAATATATTGAATGGAAATATGTGTTATTGTATATGCAAACACAACCTAGGGTTTCAAGTTTGTTTTTGCATTCTAAATATATTTAGAGAATAGTTAAATATACCCTCTAATATCATTTGGATTTAGTGGCAAGGAATATCTTCAAGCATTTCTCTTTTGTTCATAAACAACATAATGATGAAGATGAATATAATGTTGAGTCCAAACAAATAGTGCTAATATCTATTGTTTATTTTTTCCAATATAACATTGGTTATTGAAGCTTATGATCAAGTTTAGTTCCAACTGCCTTTAGGTCTAATTGCTTGCTCTTTCCAATTGGCGTATTTTGGTTGTGTTTACTTCTGCTTATCTCAAACACTTTTCTTCTTAATGACTCTATATTTTTGGATCCCTTACAAGGCAGTTTTTCATAGGTTGTGCATTTTTCTTCTAACCTTAGCTCATGGTGGTTGTCTTCATATCCCTTTTTGGTATAAAATACATCTATTCTTATAGTTGTGTCAAGTGTATAAATATATTGTCTACAGAATAGAAAAAAACCATTGACATATGTGAAATGGAATGGAAGGAAACATGAATATATATACAGATGACCGATGAGACCTATTTTGCAACATTTCCATTTTGTTAAGTTTAATAGTGTGAAGATAAAATGAAAATGGTTTATAAATAGAACAATATCTTTATGTAAATACAACAATAGATATGTGAAAACTTGGACATTAAAATTGATTTGAGACTATCTGGTTTTTTTCTAGGGAAATAAATTCCCCTCGCCAAATTATCTTGTATGTCTAACAAACTATACATCACTAAAGTAGTTCCACGTGACCCGCTACGCTCTCTCTAGCCACTTTGGTTAAATACAGTAATTACAGGCATGTACGCCTTTCTCTTGGGAGAATTTTCAATCATACACAAAATACTATGAAGAGGAAAAGTAATGCCACATAATTCTCATCTATGCCTAATGAACTAGCCCATAAGATCACACAATAATCAAAAGGTATCTATATATTGCTTTGTAACTTGAATCAAAATTGATCCTCCTTCAATCCTAACTGACTATGATAACACTCTATCTTGTGACTGAAATCATTAGTCAACACTCCTTGTAATAGATTATTAGTTGAGATAACGTCGTTAAAGATAAATCATCCATGGGATAGAAGATAGGTATATGCCTCAACCCAACATAAATGGTTTGTTTCCCAATCCATGCAGCTACATGGAATTTTTTTTCCTTGAATGGTAGGAGAAAAATAACCACTAAATCAAGAAATAGACAACTTCACAAGGTTGAAGAGAAAGACCTCATCATGAAGGTTGAAGAGCAAGACCTTATAATGAAACCAACCTAAGTGGAATTTCTAATTTAGGCAATGATGTAACCTCAATGGGAAACCTACAATTGTAATCATTAATTGGAAATAAGACACAAAGACCATTATTAGAGCATTTTCTAGATCACATAAGTTTTTTTTGGAAACATCGACACTTATTGTTATACAATATATTGAACTTGTCCTATGGGCATAAACAAGTGGCCATACAATAGTCTATGAAAGTTTTTGAGAACCCCAACCTGGTTTCAATCTTATTTGCTTCTCTACATAGTTTAATGCCCAAACCCTTGTATGCACAAAATTTTAACAAAATTTTACTAAACTGAAACACATGGAATTATTTTTCGAAATTTTACAATTCAGAAAATTTTATTTTAAGATAAAAATTTCAAACTCAGAAATTTAAATCAGCCAAACACACATGAAAATATCACTGATATTTTTTACCAATGGTCCAGGATAAAACCCCTAAGGGAAAACCTATTTATGAGAGAGAGATATTTATTATTTCTTCTGGTAAAATACAGAAAATCAAGCAACAATACATATCGAATGTTCTTCTAAAAAATCTGAACTTTTACTCTTGATTTCTCCTCGAATTTCATCACCTCAAAATTTGTGTTAGAATAGGCATGTACGGACAGAACCAATTATGTACCTTCACTTTAAAAAATGTGCCCAATCTGTACTGTACAGATTTCCTCAAAATATGTGTAGTCTATATTGCTGTACGTAATCTTGATTTTTGTGCAGCCATACTGCTGTATGAAATTTTGAATTATGTGCAGTCCATACTGCTCTACAGATTCTCGATTTTTGTGCAGAAATTAATTCCTCAAAATATGTTCCTGAAACCTGCATGTACGGTCCTCGAAATTCATGCCCACTCTGCTCTTCAGTCTTCTTGAAATCTGTGCCAAAACTCTTCTCGATTTTTGTGCCCAAATTTGTCTTCTGAATTTATCTCTCCTGCTGGTAATGAAATCTCTTCAAAACCCTCTCTTCTCTTCTTCTTCCTCTCTTCAAAATTTCTCTTTGAAAAGTGAATAATGAGATAAGTTTGCCCTACCCTAGTCCCTTTTTGTTCATGTCAACTTCCTCTTAAATCTAATGGTCAATATTAGATTAGATGAAGGGTTCACACTAAATGCTCCATTAATTAATTAATAAATGACATTTAGTGCACCTCATGTCATTTAATAAAGTGAGAGAAACCCCTTTTAAATAATCACACACTCAACTTTAATTTAAATATGAACTTAGGATAAACCATGACTTTAACCTTTTTAATGAAGTCACTTTAAAAAACATAAAGTACATCTCACTTCATTAAATACAAATGACTAGGGGTCACGAATTAAAGTTTCCTTGTCCACCCCAAGGAAATTCTAGGTGGACAAACGCTTCCTCTGTAAATTTTTAACGCTCCCTCTTACTGAGGAAGTTTTTTTTCACCACTCCCGACTTATCTATGAAATAGACATGCTTCCCTCTACTCGAAGACTTCGTTAGAATGTCAACTACTTGCTCATATGTAGAAACATACTACAACTGTACAACCTCTCTCTGAACATAATCTTTGATAAAGTGATATCTGATCTCTAAATAATTTGACCTGTAAGAAATACTGGATTCTGAGAGATTTTGATGAAAATCTGATTATCACAATGTATAATCGTAGATCTTAGCTCTTGACCAAACAAGTCTACCATCAGCTTGCGAAGCCACAAATCCTCACAACTAGCCTGACTAGCTTCCATATACTTGGCCTCAGCAGAACTCAATGCCACGTGATTTTGCTTCCTGCTAAACCACGACACAACTACTGAGCCCAAGCTAAAGCAACAACCAGAAGTGCTCTTCCAGTATGAAACACTACCTGCCCAATCTGAATATGGAAATCCAACTAATCCCACTCCATCATATCTCCTGTAGTCCAAGCCATAATCAATTGTACCTGCAAGATATCTCAAGATGTGTTTTTTGGAAGTCCAATGCACTCTCCTGGGCTCAACAATGAACTGACTAAGAGTGTTTACCACAAAACTCAGATTTTCTCTGGTGTTGATAGATACATCAACGAACCAATAAGCTGGAGATATAAAGTAGGGTCCACCAACTCTCCCTCAAAAGCATGAAGCTTCGTCTAGTTGGTGATCATGGGTGGAGACATGGGTCTGCAATCAGCCATATGAAATCTCTTCATAACATCTACAACATATTTTCCTTTCCCCAGGAAAACATGTCCATCCTCTTTCCAAACCTCCATCCCCAAATAATATTGCATCAGCCCAAGGTCAGCCATCTCGAACTCTCAAGCAATATCCTTCTTGCAAGCATCAATCAGGTGATCTCCTCCAATAATGAAAAAATCATCAACATAAAGCAAAAGAATGAGCAGAGAACCACCAACCACAATGTAGTATAGGTTGGAATTTACCTCACTCTTCCGAAACCCAATCGAAAGCAAGTAGGAATCAATCTTGGAATACCAAGACTAAGGGGCTTGCTTCAGACCATACAAGGCCTTTTTCAGCCTACATACATGAGAATCTCTCTCATACACCTCAAATTATTGTGGTTTCTCCATATACACCTCCTCCTGTAGAAAACTGTTGAGAAAAGCGGTCTTCACATCCATTTGATGGATCTTCCAACCCATCTCTGCCATGACAGATATCACTGCTCTAATCGAAGAAAATTTGGCCACTGGCACAAAGGTGTCATCATAGTCAACTTCCTTTATCTGTGAGAACCCACACACAACAAAATGAGCTTTGTACTTTTGCAGCATGCTTAATCTTGTAAAGCCATTTGGAATTCTGTTGGCCGGAAAAACTGTCCTAGGCCAACTTACGAAAAGACAACCCACACACTCGACTTAATGCAATCTTGTATATGTTTAAAGAAACTGTCCTTCACATGATCAAGGCCCTGCTGCCTATATGATGTGCTCTCAGAATAGAGAGTCTCTCTAAGGTGGATGTGTGGTAATTTTACTCAAACCAAACTGCTAACAAATTAGAGAAATTTAACATAATGACTAACTAATGCTAAAGATTATCTTAACCTAAATGTAGAAAATAGTAGCTCCTAATTCTGCTCTATGATCATCTAGATGTAGACTACCTATCTCAGCCGAGAGCATGATTATTGATTTGACAAAAAGTCTTAAAGCATAAGATGATCCATAATTCTGATACTGTTAGAAAAGTCTACAATAAACAGAATTAAATCTGAATTAAATCACAATTAAATTATATTTCATTACAAAATAATTCGAACAAAAATTAAAACATGTTATCAAATGAATCAAACACAATCCTGAAACATAACAAATACAGTCATATACTAACTTGTAGTCTGAACAAGGTCGGCTTGCAAGTTACTAATTTATCTAACATAGATTCATAATCAATTGAAAATGTGAAGAAGCTCACTCATTTCAACATAATAATAAATCATTTATATTTCAAGACAATGTAATAATTCGAGATCCATAAAAGAATATTTTACATATAATATGACGATATATATATATGAAAGTGAAATTAACAAAGGAGAACAATCATTAACACATCATAAAACAATTTAAAGACTTAGCTAGGGTCTTTACTATCCTATAACGTTCATTGATCTTCAGAAAAAGTTTCAGAAAACACCAACACAACAGAATGAAGTATGAAACTGTAAAATATCAATTCTCCAAATGTCTTAGAAATCAAACCCCACTGGCAACAACATTTCTCGTTATTTGGTTTACAAAAACCATTGACCATAAAAAAATTACAGAACGTTAAAGAATGAAAGCTTCTCTAGCTCTGATGAGCGCTACCCCCCCTCTCAAAGCAATCTCTGCTATTGTTTAAATAGGCCAATACAAACCAACAGAAAACTCAGAAGTGAACCGATCCCATGCTGGCCGCAACTGAAAAAATGTGTTTAAAGAACCTCACAAATCTCTCAAATGGTTCACTTTTTTCAGGAGATTCCTCACAAATCTAATAAACGAGTCCATTCTGCAAAAAACCCATATCTCAGATTTTGTTATTTCTTCTTAATTTTCCTGCAGTTTGCAACAAAAAATCACCTCCTGAATAATGACGGGAATCCAATTTCTTCTTAGCTCTTTACCTACTGTAACGCTTCTCCCACTTTTCCCTGATGAACTTGCTAACTTCATCTCTTCTTACTTGAACAAGATCGGGCTGTATCCGCCAGAATCTGGTAACAACTTATGGAATATCTGCAATCTGATAGCATATTTCTTCATAAAATGGTATGTTTAACCTTTGTGATCTCTGCGTTCCATTCAATGTTCTAGTGTTAATATTTGGAGCACGTTAACCCCACAAAAGGAAATACCTACAAAAAAAAAGAAAAAGGAATTAACCATATCCAAACTCTCATCAAACATACACATCGAATATATATTAAACCACCAAAAGAAAGATATGCGTGAGCTGTGTCAATATGATGATAATTATAACAACATTTTGAAGGATGAAATAAAACAAGGATAAGAATTTTCCCTTTTCACTTCATGAATTCACCATATGTTCTTCATTTGTGAATGTTCTGGTATCTCTGCAATTTCATCGCCTTAATCCACGCTACTGTTTTCCAGCACTATGCATTATAATTATCCATCGGAACAGAACTGCAATCATATTAATTGTAACTTTGGTAGTTCTATGCAGCCTCCATTTTCCAAGGACAAGTGGAAATACGATCTTACACCTGGCTATACATATCAATGTGGATAACCATATATAGCTAGCTATATTTATGATGCATTGTGGCAAATTCGATGAGTTAATATTGATCTCTTTTGACTGCAAAAACTGATGTTAAAATCTTTTACAATTCCATAATTACAGTCGCTTAAAACCTGTGTAATATGACAACGTATCACTGTTCTTTCTAGAAACTGAGATGTGTTCCTATTCTCTGGTTTCATAGCTGCATAGGGAATTGGTTTGGAAAAAATGTTGACAAGTGTTTTCAAAGGCTTTATTCACAGCACTCATCCTTTTTTTTTCGAACTGAGTTCTCCTTTTAGCGTGCATTCCCTACACTTGTAACAACTATGCTTCGGAGTTGGCGTGATTTATTTGTGTAACTGGAAAGTTGGTTTGAGCAACTGTAGCATGCTTGGAAAACATGCAACCTTTATGCATTAGCGTCCATATCTAATGCTTA
Organism: Pseudotsuga menziesii; assembly: GCA_001517045.1. Classification (NCBI taxonomy): domain Eukaryota; kingdom Viridiplantae; phylum Streptophyta; class Pinopsida; order Pinales; family Pinaceae; genus Pseudotsuga; species Pseudotsuga menziesii. Next base: position 493,793 of record LPNX011088503.1, read on the forward strand.
AGATTCCTACACAACAAAAATTATATTTCACATTTATATATATCTTACTCAGCATGCAGTAACCAGAACTCTTCAAAAGTTGACCTTCCAAATCCATGCATAAAAAGAAATGTGACCTTTTCCCTTATGAAAGGCTTTGATATATATTAATGTGTTCGTGATAAAATACAATTATTAAGAGTATAATCCCTTTCATAAACTTTTTCATAATTTAGTCATGATACATATTTCAATGACAATGTAAATGAATAAAGACGTTTAAAAGGAAAGACTCCTATGCACCGTGGAATTCACTAAAAAGTTGTCTTTATTTTGAAAATTAATAAAAATGGATTTTTTGTTTGTTTCAAAACAAATACCATGATGGATATATGATAAACCAAGTGATTAAAATTATAAGCAATGTGAATAAAGTTTTTTAACTTTGGACTAGATTATAATTTTTACAAAGCATGAAATTAATAATACACAAAAGAGCCTTAGCCTTGATCAAATTAAAGAAAAGTCTTATATATTTGCCAAAAAGACATAATATTTAAGAAGATTTGAATGATTGTCCAAAGTTATGAAACTTTTTTTTGAATGCATTTAATATATAATCCATGAGGCTGGGAAAAGAATCTTGTTAAATAAGTCCTTCATAAATTAATTAAAGAACCTAAAATTACAATAATGAAGGATTTTTGACAAAAGTTTAAAGCTTAAAGAATGCAATCAAATCATCAAAATTTGAAGTTAAAGACTTAGCTTCATTCTTTAATAGATAATATTTCAAGGTGTAGATCAATCATCATAAAATTGGGTATTTACATGGTTTACCTTGATCTACCAAAATGTTGCTTTAAAGTGTCTTATGCATTAAGACTGGAGATCGGCGAGACTATCGATAGATGAGACCATTCAATCTTAGACCAACCCAAAACATATGATTATCTTAAACAAAATTATATAGGATAATGGGATAATGATGAAGAAACGAGAAGCGAAGACAATTGAAATCCAAGCAAAAAGACAATCAAACCACTAACCGAATCAAGCAAGAAAATCAAAAGCTAATTATTTACAAAATTTATATGAGGGACCCCTTTGATTTTACCAAAATGAAGGGGAGTTGTTGGGGTGCCAACAAAATCACAACTGACTTCCCTTATGGTTTCGGAACCACTTCCCACACCCCATTCTTCATGATGGAATTGTACTCTTCCATCATGGCATCTCTCCAAAACTGGTGTACGGAAGCCTCCTCATAAGTGGTTGGTACAGTATCACGCAAGCTAGTCACCTTTGCCATATAGCTGGAAAAACTCTCAGGTGCCCCTCTCTCTCTAACCTCTCTCCTGGGTGGTCTGACAGGGTCCTCTACTTCCTTCGCAAGATCCTTAAGCCAACTTGGATTTCTCTTCTTGGAAGAATAATCATGTCTTAGACTCTCCTCTACATCCTGATCGGAATCCTATCTCCCTAAAGAAGTACCAACATCTTGAGATCCTGTCCCTGGTGAAACTGTACCAAATGTATTCAAATCACCTGAAGGTGTAACCCGTGAACCTGTGATCCGAGAACCTATCCCTGTACCAGAAGCGCTTAAAGACTAACCTCCTGAAACTGAAGAACCTATAACCTGTGACCCAGTCACTCTAGAAACCGGTGACCTTGTGCTCTGACTCGCTGCACTCTGAACTATTACCTGTGGAGTACTCTGATGCTCCTCTATCTCAGAATCTAGAGATTTCCTGAAGGCTTTATCCTCCTCAAACTTCACCTCCCTCCTCACCACAACTTTCCTCTTTGTAGGAAGGTTTATGCAAAAGGCCTTCGAAATCTCGTCACACCCAACAAAGATACCCCTCTCTCATGTATCCTCCAAATTTGTCCTCTTCTCAGAAGGGACATATGAGTATGTAAGGAAACCAAATATACGAAACTGAACTATCTCATGAACTTTCCCTGTGGACTTCTCCTCAGGAGTTTTGTACCCCAAGGCAAGGTGCAGAATCATGTTCCGAACATAAACAACAATACTACAGGCCTATGCCCATAGAAAGAAATGAAGACTCTGATCATGCAACATGGCTCTAGCTACACCCACTATTGAACGATTATTCCTTTCAGCCACTCCATTCTATTATGGAGTGTAAGGAATTGTCAACTGCCTCTTGATACCCTCTTGTCTATAGAACTCATCAAATTCATGGGAAGTATACTCAACCCCATTGTCTGACTGAAGTACCTTGATCTTTTTTCTTGTCTGGTTCTCCACAAGAGATTTGAACTATTGGAACCAAAGCAATACTTCCTCTGATCTCTTGCTTCTGAGGAAATAGATACAGGTCTTCCTAGAAAAGTCATCGATGAATGTGACATAATACTCATAACCTGTCACAGAGGTAGATGACACGGGACCACACAAATCTGAATGTATCAACTGAATCGCTCCCTCTAATCTGGTATCATTGCTTAGAAAAGAAGTCTTGGTGTACTTTCCCAAAGCACACCCCCTGCAAATACCACTCGGATCTGTGTTGAACACTGGCATACTTGTCGTCATATCTCTCAACATCCTCAAAGTTGGATGGTGAAGGTGGGACATCCTCCTGTGCCATAACTCACACAACTCACTGGTGCTCTGAGAAATGAAATTTCCCATCAAGGAAATATGTGAACTTTCCCATCAAAGAAATATACATCGAAGCCTCTATCCTTAATCATGCAAACTGAAACAAGGTTCTTCTTTATCCTAGGCACATACAAGACATCCCTCAAAAACATAGACTGCATGGACTCTTTGTCAAAATGAACAGTCCCATGCCTAACTGTGCTCACCATTGTGTCCTCTCCCAATACAACCTTGTTGCAACTGCAACTTTTTTTCCCAAAATTTTCAATTTTAGGGCCCCCCTTTTATTTGTTTTTATTAAATCTGGCCTAGGAGTATTTTGTTTTCACCAAAGCTGCTCCGAGTTCAGAATTTTCTTTAAAAAACTTGGTCTGTTTCATTTTTCTGTATCGGAAGATTAGTCTACTATCCTTCTGATATCAGAAGCATAGTCGACTATCCTTCCGACGTTGCGGAAGAAGAACCATTAAGCCCGCCAAATACCTTCAGACTCCCTCGCCGATACATCAGAGCTCGTTTTCTTTTCTCCTTGGGTTTGATTTGTTGAAGTTCTAGCGGTTAGCGGTTCTGATATCCGATAATGTTTATTTCAATGTCAGGTTGTTTGACAGGAGTAAGCTGGAGTCCTAGTGTCTATCATTGTCGACGTAGCGGGAGGCTAGTTCCGAGACGTTCCGAAAGCATCATGTTCTTTCGCTGACTCGTTAGAGCTTAGAGTTGTCGAGTTCCGATACTCATTCCAATAGTAAAGCCTGCGATGGTATAACTATACATTGCCGACGTTGCAGAGGAGGATCAGTTTTTGGTTTTGAACTTAGAACTTAGTGGTTCCGACGTCCGATTGACTTAACATATCGTCGGGTTCGTAGTTTTGTTTGCACCCGCCATTGCGGCGATCCTCCAATTTATCCTTCTGATTGATTTAAGTTTGTCCGTCGATAAGTTGCCCGCCGATCGTTATATATATATAGGCGCCATGTGTTATATTGTTTTATTCGACTTGTGACTTGTCATTCGCATTGGGTTGTGTCGTTTGCACCATGAAAGCAGTCTGGAAAATTCGTGCACACGCAGCTGTCGAAATCCCGTTCGTCCTGCTCTGCCCCGTAGAATTTCGTTCCATCCAATCGATTACATCGCTACTGCCAGGTAGGTAAACCACGTTATTGTTATTTTGGCTGTTATTGGTTGATATTTGAGCCGTTAGGTTTCCCACAGGTTAGGTTTTACCGCATAGGAAGGTTAGGAATTTTATTTTTTGCCTCCTTATGGTGAGTTCGTGGTTTATTTACATTGAGGAGGGGGTTTAGCTTTTTGAGGTCTCATTATTGTGGGAGTTTGAGTCTGTATGCCATTGAACCATTATGGATGCGTTTGCGCCAGCGCGAGTTGTTAGGGCATGGTGCAGACAAGCATTTCGCTGTCTACAACACCCTTTTCTTGGTCTTTTCATGATCGACCGAGGGTTAGTATGTCATTTTTCTTGCAGTTACCATATCTCGTGGAATTCATGAGGGCCTTTCGGTCAATTAGGGTTTTTCTCGAAGACGTTTGTTGCACAAGGTTTAGTATTTTGAGATTGAGAATTGCGTTGAGATCCAGCAGTAGAATCAGTCTAATAAGTACCTATGTGAGACAGAGGTTGTTCGGTTGATTAAGGTTTTGAGACAATGGAGCTTAGGCAAATTTAGGAAGCAGTTTGCAGGATTTTTCCTTGATAAATCTTTCATTCGTAAAAACTGTGTTTAACTTATTTTAAATAGCATGCATGTCGAGGAGGTAAATAAATTGGTATATTTTCTTGTGTGTTGCTTAAACACTTGCTAAGAGTTCAGTAAGACTATAACATGTTTTTTCACTGTGACAGGTTGATTTCTATAATAGTAACAAGTCAAAGAGACAGAAGAAGAAAGCTCAGATGGATGAAGGAGATCTTGAAGTAGAAATAATCACCAAGGTAGAGTTCATCTACGAAGATACCAAAGCCACTACTGGAGTTGAACCAGACTACAAGTGGGGAGAAATCTATAGAATGATATCAAACCAAAATGTACCCGATGCCAGGTTTGAAGAACTGGCGATCTATGCCAACATTGAGAAGTCAGCCTTGATGAAAGTAGCTACAAGGCCCAAATTATTTCCCTGTTTAGAAGTAATAGGCTGGATTCTGCCCAGGGCAGATGTGATGACAATGATTCTAGAGAACACTGCAAAGCAAGGCTATGCTACATATAGCCCTGCATATGTCTCCATGGCATATCATCTACCTTCACCACAGGTATACCTAACAGAGAGTTGGTTGAAGGAGATAGCTATGGACCTGGTAGAAACTGTAAAGAGAATGATGATACCAGGAAAGAATTTTCGAACTAGACCTTCTGAAGAATATGACACCTCTACTCTCCGTGCTCCCTACAGGTTTATTGCATTGATGCTCAATAGGATTTTTGGCATAGCACATGGGAAGAGCTTCAAGATAGGTTAGATACCAGTTTTTTTTTTGTGGCTACCCAAGGGACCATCTTTAACTGGGAAAATATAGTGTCGAACAGCCTCTTTGCATGTATATCAGCAGCCTTAGGAGGGGTATCTCAAAAGAAATCGGAATTCTATATGAGCTCTATCCTTATTGATTGCACATTCTGCACCCAGGATTTTCCTGCTTTGAGATGTAACTGGGAGAAGGATAGAACCCCAGTATACGTAGCCTATAAATTGTTGTGGGCACATAAGTACCATAGTTATTATAGGGAAATTTGCGAGCATTTCATTATGCCCTTATATACCCTAATTTTCCTGACTGAATGTAATTGCATGTCAGAAGAGGCATTTAAAGTCATACAGGAGTTTGGGGATTATTATTTGACGGAGGATGGATTATATGTAAGGATGTATGGTGGTTCCAGAGCTCCTTCCCTACTCCCGAAATATGCCACAGATTATGTACTCCACAAGGAGGCAGTCAGACAGCCGTATATTGATGGAGAATGCAATTTTCTGTTTGAACATAAGAAGGCAACGTACCCTGCAGTACCTTTCTTACTTGGAAGCTATAAGTTTTCAAGGGTAAAGCAGGCAGCAGAATTTGTTAAAGAGCTAGAATATTTTCTTTTTGGAGAAATGAATTTTCATAGAAATGACTCCCATAACAAAGTAGCTGACTACTGCAAAGAATCAGGAATTCATTGTGAATATATTGATTTCTAGGACAAAGATGAGGACACATTCCGAAATGCAAAGAACATAACCGCCCTCAAGAAAAGATTCAAGCAAAAAACAACAACTATGGGTGGAAAAGGCAAAACTTTAGAAAATGCTAAGAAGTTAGAAGAAGAAGAGGCAAAGAAAAGAGAAGAAGATGCTCAAATATTAGCACATGAAGCATAAAATTGATTAAGAATTGAAGAGGAAGAAAATAAACGAGCTACTGAAGAAGTAGCTAGGAAGGAAGAAGACGAAAGAAAAAGAAAAGAAGAAGCTGAAATAAAGAAGAAACAAGAAGAAAGTGAGGGCTTGAGACTAACAGAATCCCAAAAGGATCAGTGGACTACAGAGTAAGTTGATGCACAAGGAGTACAAGACCAAATAGATCAAGAGCAAGGATAATCTGATCCTGATCCCTTGGAACCTAATGTATATTCTGGCAGCATATTAGGAAAATATTCAATTTCTGAAATAAATTTGATCCCTTTCATGCCTACCGAAGGGGAGGAGGTTCCTGATTTTAATACCATTTTTTATGACAAAGAAAAGAAAATAATCGTTAAAATAACTGAGAAGAAGGTAGATACTGGGGGACAGCGAGAAAAAATGGTGATAGATAAAACATTGGTACATGGTACGCATAAAGATCCACGGTTGATAACAAGAGCGGGGGTAGCTTTAACCTTAGCAACTGAGGACAATGTGGACAGGCTCATTACTAATCTAGAGCAGTCACAGAAGAATGCGACCCAACTGAAGGAAACCTTAAAGAAGGAAAGAGATGAGAGCCAAAAGCTAAAGAGAAAATATGAAGATATGATGGGTGAAGTCAAGACTTCAAGAACAGAATTCCAAACTTTGCAAGCGGAGAAGAATGCTCTAGAAATATCTGCAGAGAACAAAGAGAAGAGTGCTCAAGTTACCTTTGCTGAATTACAAAAGCTACAGCTAGAGCATCAGATGTTAAAGACTGAAAAGGATGATCTTCAGTTATCATATGGGAATTTAAGTGAAGAGAAGAACAAGTTGGAGAGCAGGGTTACTGAGTTAGAAATGGAGAAGGCTACTACAGAGGAAAAGGAGAAGCAGTATCAGATTCATGCAGTAGCCTTAGAAGAGCATAAAAATTCATTGACCACATCACTTAAGGATGCTATGGAGCAAAAAACCGGCATCCAGCCTTTGAAAGAGCATGTTTTGATTCAAAGAAAAAAGATCCATCAAATACAAATACGGATAGAAGATGAAAGGTGCAAAATTTTGCAGATAGACACCATGCTAGAAGAAATTGTAGATACCACTTCATATTTCCTGGATAGGTCTCAAGATATATTGGATATTCTAAAAAGAAGAATGGTTTGGGTAGAGACCAATAAGGAATCTCCCGCTGAGCTAGCCGTAAAATATCAGCAAACTTTAAAGCAAGAATATGAATTACTAGAATTGGCAATTAACGTAGTAGAGGAGTTCAAGAAAATAGTGAAAAAGACAAAGGCAACATGTGTTGAATTTTGCAGGAGAGTGCTCTCCACATTTATGATGTCAGACTTCTGTAGAAAAGAGATTGGATGTGCTACCGGAGCATGAATTGTTTCTAAAACATTTACAAGACAGATATTAGGAATATGAGCAAGAAATCCAGCAGGTCAAGGACCTAGATGATTGGATATTGAAAAATGCGGTAGCTCATGCAGCCATGAGCATACATTTATTAGAAGACCAGCTGCGCCTAAGTCCTACTAGGATAGAGGGGGTAAAGACCCAGGCTGCTAAATACGAAATTAACATTCAATTTCTTGAGCCTTCCGGGTTTGAAGGCATAGCAGCAGATGCTCATGCATGGAAGAATTTCATTAGCGAGCAAGCTGGCCCTTCCTCATAAAGTGTTTTGGAAATATTGATTTAAAATGTAATGTATTGTATTAATTATGTGCACAAGCTACAAGACAAAATTTTGGAAAAGGAAAGGTTGGGGAAGCTCAAGAGACAATGAGTGGCATCCCATGAGTTTTGTTTTTTTTTTGTATAAATATAGGAGAGTTTTAGATAGAAAGGACCTTTTTTCCAGACTATCTTGAGAAAGTATTGTAAGAAGAACTATTTCATTTTACAATAAAGAGTCATATGTTTCTGCTGGAGGAAGTTATGTGGATTTTTCAAATGTTTGCTATGGGCCAGTTGGATATGAACTATTTCTTCTTCAGCTAATTGTTTCCATAAACTGTGAGATCATTCTAACTTATTGAATTTTTTTTTATGTTATGAATGTGCTCTGGTTTATTTTTGTGAAATTTCGACATTGAGAAATGAATGTTTTAACTAACAATAAGCTATCTTGTTGTTCATATTTCTATTGATGTTCATGTGTTCAGAAATGTTAACAGCTATCTGTGATTTTTCTTTATGCATGCACTACAGTACATTACTCACCATTAATGATAGTTTTGCTACCTAGGGATAGGTTAGTAAGTCTTAGTTAGTTTCTTGTTGTTTGTGATTTAGAAGCGAGAGAGGTAAGACGAGAGGTAAGAACCTGCACATCACATTGTGACCGTCCTTGTTATCTCTATCGTCTGCATTTTAGTTAGGCACTTGCACATCATACCTTAAACATCAAAAAACTAAAAATATACACGGTGGACCGGGCCGTAACCAACAAAACACTTTAATTTTTACATGACCTATGGTAGCCGGACCTTAAACCGGATGGATTCCCCATACCAAACAATAACGAGCTAATTGGGAACGTTCATTGGGGAGAATCCCTACTATTGTTACCTGTGATTTTCCAGGCCTCAACAAACCTCCAGCTCCAAATCTGTCTCTGACATATCAACAAGCATATCTCGATCACCTGTCATGTGACTGGAAGCTACACTATCAATGTACCATGTGGAGGAAGTTGCGGTAGCACTCAAAGAATTCCCAACAATCATGGAATTCTCCATGTGACCCTGAATGTCCCTGCTAGTGATAGAGGATGCTCTCTCTACACTAACACCTGCAAAGAGAGAAAAGTCTCTCTCAAATATAGCAACAAACTCCTCAATCTCTATTGAATATGTTGTCTGTTTTTTCTTCTTCTTGTTTGGACACTGTCCAACATAGTGTCCAAACTTTTGGCAGGCGGAGCATTTCACTTTGCTCATATCCTTCTTCTCCCCATCATGTTGTTTGGATCCATCCTTAGAACCCTTCTTTAACTTCTTCTTCTTCTTTACTTTTGCTGCCAACGCCACGTTCTCCTCATCATCTCTATGATGTGATGAACTTCCCTGCAAGTATCCCCTCTGTGTTCTCCTATGTGAGATCATCCCACAATCGATCCCATGTGGGCATGTTATCCCTACCAATGATTTTCTGCACAAACATGGTCCACTGTTGAGTCACGCCATTTAAGGTTGTGCACACCATGCCAACATTCTCTATAACCTCTCATACAATTGCAAGTTCATCTCTTACTTGTGTGATCTTCGTAAGATAGGAAGCAATGCCTTCTCCTTTGATCATGTGAAAATTCTTCAACTTCTCCCTCAACATCATCTTCCTGTTTTCATTTGAACTCTGGTAAAGATTTGTTAAATAAGTCCACATATGAAAAGCATGTGTTTTTCCTTATATGTGAGGGATTATATGATGCCTCACCACATCAAGTATAATCATTCTTGCCTTCACATCTCTCTTCATGAAAGCATCCTTATCAACTGCATCGACAACTACTACTACAGGATTAGCAGTTGTACTGTGAACTATGTCCCATATTTCATTTTCTTCAAATATCAAACCGATTCTAGCCTTCCATGGGCTAAAATTATTAGCCCCATCCAACCTGTCTTAAACTGTAAGACCAAACACCATGGCTACAACCTGTAACTCTCAATAAATCTGTTCAAGAATGTTTTTCCACAAACCATGTTCTTTTGAATGTTCAAAATTTTGAAATTTTAACTGTGCTCTAATACCATGAAATATTTTGAGAACCCCAACCCGGTTTCAATCTTATTTGATTCTCTACATAGTTTAATGCCCAAACCCTTCTATGCACAATTTTTTAACAAAATTGACTAAACTGAAACACATGGAATTCTTTTTCAAAATTTTACAATTCAGAAAATTTTCTTTTAAGATAAAAATTTCAAACTCAGAAATTTAAATCAACCAAACACACATGAAAATGACACTGATATTTTGACTAATCGTCTAGGATAAAAACCCTAAGGGAAACCTGTTTATGAGAGAGAGAGAGAGAGAGATTTATTATTTCTTCAGGTAGAATACAGAAAATCAAGCATCAATACTTATCGAATTTTTTTCTTGAAAATATGAACTTTTAGTACTGATTTCTCCTCGAATTTCATGCCAAAATTCACCTCGAAAACGTGCCCAATCCGTACTGTATGGATTTCCTCAAAATCTATCCAGTCCGTACTGTTGTACGAAATCTCGATTTCTGTGCAGCCGTACTGTTGTACGAAATTTTGAATTTTGTGCAATCCATACACTGTATGAATTGTCGGTTTCTATACAATCCGTACTGCTATACGGATTCTCGATTTATGTGCAGAAATTAATGCCTTGAAATATTTTCCTGAAACCTACCTATACGGTCCTCGAAATTCATGCCCACTCTGCTCTTCAGTCTTCTCAAAATTTGTGCCAAACACTTCTTGATTTTTGTGTTCAAATTTGTCTTCTAAATTTCTCTCTCCTGTTGGTAATGAAATCTCTTCAAAACCCTCTCTTCTCTTCTTCTTCCTCTCTTCAAAATTTCTCTCTGAAAAGTGAATAATGAGATAAGTTTGTCTTGCCCTAGTCCCTTTTTTTTCATGGCAACTTCCTCTTCAATCTAATGGTCAAGATTAGATTAGATGAAGGGTTCACAATAAATTCTCCATTAATTAATAATTAAATGACATTTAGTGTACCTCATGTCATTTAATAAAGTGAGAGAAACCCCTTTCAAATAATCACACACTCAACTTTAATTTAAATATGAACTTAGGATAAACCATGACTTTATCCTTTTTAATGAAATCACTTTAAAAAACATAAAGTACATCTCACTTCATTAAATACAAATGATTAGGGGTCATGAATTAAAGTGTCCTTGTCCACCCCAAGGAAATGCTAGGTGGACAAACACTTCCTAGGTAACTTTTCAACAGTTTACACATGTTCCTACTATTAGGCACTAACCACCTTGGGTGTATTTGTATTCAGTTGCCATTGATCATCGGTTTTATAGCACTTGATGTATAAATTATTGAATTCTTAGTCCAATATTTCCAGATATTACATAAGAAATAATAAACAATTTAGATTGATTTAGATTTGGTTTATTGCACTTTGACTTTTCTAAACTTAGGTATATCCAAACAATAAACATATTAGGCACTTGTCACTATTGTATTATTGTGTGTAAGCAAATATTGTCTCTAAACATTAAACCATTAATTTACATCATTACAAATTTAAATGAATGGAGGGATTGAATCCCACATTGTATTAGAAAAAGAATTGCACCATGTCATATGCAAACATAGAGATCCAGAGGCTAAATACTCAATGTGCGAGTCATATGTGAATAGAGAACTTCTATTATTTTCTAAAAAATGAATTGTTACAACAAGATCACCCAAGTTGTATAATTCTTCACTAATTCCCTAAAACTTACATACACCATTTTTTTATATATATCCTTCCTATGAAAAATAGATAATAATTGACATCAAATCTTAGTCTGTTTAGAAATTAGATAATCATCACAATTATGAGGCAAAATATGCCAGTGTGCTTCTTGATCAATAAAAAGGAGGAAATTAGGGATCCAATCCATCCCTTTTCCTATCATAAATCCCTTTGCCTATTCATACTGGTAGTTTTGAAGTGTGTTTGTGTCCAACTATAGGAGGGATTCCCAATTTCTATTTCTGAGTGAAATCCAAGACTTCTATCCACTTCCATCCATACTATTGTCTCTTCATTTTCATTCCATTGACCTGCCACCCTATAAATTGTCTTGCTTCAACATAGTATCAGGAAGTGAAATATGAGTCCAATCCATTTTGTACCATTTATTCTTAAGGAGTTGATGGAGAGATATAATATTGTTAATGCAATCCTGAAGAGAGGATAACCCATGGGGTCACACTACTACTATGAGTGATATAGTAAGAGCTGGTAAAGCATATTGATCCCTCACATCCTCAAAGTCATGAATTTATATTCAATTATTGATTATAAATGATTTCAACCATTTAGGATTGGCCAATATATCCTCATGGATGCTAAAAAATAGTACTGACATATGATGTTCTGATCTTACCTGCTGTTCAAAAAGAGATCCACGCTCTTGAAAGGAACTCATATCAAGCTCCCATTTTACTTAATGCTGCATGAAAGAGGACAATTCCTTGAACTGTACATCTCCTACAATTAAGTGGGGATTCCATTAAGTTTCATTCTCCAAAAAGAAGTTAAAGTGGTAAAGTTCACATAGGAGGTTCTTATCCCTATCTGTAGAATCATTGCACACACCTATATAGTCGAGCATAGTTTTGATTTCAAACCTTTTTCCTGGGTTTAGTCTTGATATTCTAAATTGATTCCATTTTTCATGCAAATACATGGACTAAACTCTTGTTGGACTCCTACATGATATTTCTTGAATAACTAACCGATACATAATTTGTTTATCCTGCTCTCTAGATGCTAATTGATTTCGAACTCCTTGTATTTGGGTTTTCCGTTTATGCTCATCAACTAAATATTGGGCATACCACTCCTCCTGCGTCTTTTGCACCTCATATTTATATTGTTGCTTGCATATAATCCCATGGTCATACAATGCTTATTTTACTTTCAATTCAATAGAATTCAACCTCATAAACGCTAAATATAGAGTGTTTATGCAAATATCATCTAAAATTTCATTGATGGACTCATAAACATCCTTCATATTTTGTTTTTCTTCCATGTTTGTTTCAGGGGGAGAATCAAAACAATATTCCCTTACTGTGGCTATGGCCAACCGATCCAATCCTGTAGTCTTTGTTGTTGTCATTGTAACTTCTTAAGATAATATGATGTATATTACTATGGTATATTGTTGTACCCCCATCGAGGATGTGTGTTCCTCCTTTGGGGATGTCATCATTGTGTATGGTCATTGAGGTAAATGCTCTGTTGTAAGTCGGGGAAATAGTCCCAAGGTTAAATAAAGTAGAATGTATTTATGAGTATTCTTAGGTAGGTTGGCCCCAAATGTAACCTGGACGACCTAGTGGTTGAGTTAACAACTCAATAGAATAATATAAATAGGGAGGCACCCTCCTCATTTTTCACGCACTTCACTTGCTCTCTCATGTGCGCCTTAGGAGAGAGAGCAAGAGGAGGGACAAAGAAATACTACAGACATATTGCTCTTGGTTTATTTTATCTTGTCATCTTCTCTTTGTGATGAAACTATTCTGAGGAAGTTTGCGGGGTTTTCTCCTTTATGGTTTCCCCGATGAAAATTCATGTGTCTTGTGTATCTTGTGTATGTTTGATGTATTTCTATGCTTGTTATTATTTTAGATAAAGATCCTAAGTAAAATAACATAGAAAAACTATAATGGTATCAAAGCCACTCTAAAAGAAGGCATTGTGCAGCCGAAATACAACTACAATGGCAACTACTGAAAATTAGGGTTTCATGCTTGAAAACCCTAGAAGACTAAATCTAGTCATATTGGAACTTTCGCTATAACTCAATATTGGAGAATGATCATGAGCTGAAACTTTAAAGGCCGAAGATGAAATCTTTTTGTACCTTTTGTAAAAGTTTCAGCTTCACATTCGCTATACTTCAAGAGATATGATTCCTCCAAATCAAGGTTGCAGCCTCCTCCAGAATACAATCATAAACAGGTGACCTAGGGAGAACTGTTATATCTCAGGATAGGAAGGTCAAAATGAAATCTAGAAAGATTTTGTAGGTAGGGCATGGAATTTAGTTTCTATGGTCCTCTTTTCAGACCCCGAATGTGAAACAATGACATGTGGCAATCCGTACAATTTTTCTATGTTGAATAGTCCTCGAAACAATCACCTTGGGAAACATCCCATAAGTCCCACTTGGAGAATCAAATTATGCTCTAACCTGTGGGTTTGGAAATAATACTGATAAGGATACATTACTACAAAGTTTCATAATGTGAGTAGAAGAAACTTTGGATATACAACAGAATCAATATGAGACATTTCTGCATAAGAAATTGGAGAAATTAGGGCGTCCTGTTCCAGGAGATTCCCACCATTGTTTTCAGAAAATGAGTAGATTAGACAACTCTATTTGAATAGGTCCATCTTTCTATCCAATCATAAGTTTGAAATTCCAAGTTTATAAATTAGGGTTTTTCTGACAAACCCTAGATCAACAAGCTCTAGAACTAGGTCAAACACCTCAAATCGGTAGGATCTAAATCTTTGTTATTTCCATTTGAGGTTCTCATTTCAAAATGACTCATCACACCCGGCTTGATGATAAGCTTGGTGTAGATGAGAAATTTCGAGGATGGAAGTATAATACCTTCCAAATCCTTGAAGAAAATGACTTGGATCAGTATATCAGTAAGGAAGTTCTAGAGCCCAAGGGAGATAAGGCTAAGGAGAGAATCATTGCATATTCTATATCCCTCATGTGTCATCCTTGAAGACACCAAAGGAAGTGTTCGATGCTGTGACAAAGTAGTCAAAGAAGAATAAGATATTGTTATAACCACCTTGAATGTCCTCCCAAGATCATGGGATTCATTCATTCAAGGAATGTGTGCCAGAAGGAAGTTGATTACCTTCAATAGACTCTGGGAAGAGTGCACACAAGAAGAAGCTCGGCTCATAACAAGAGAAGAGAAGATGGTAGCAACTGAATATCAAGATCTAATGCTTCAAAGAATATTCCTCAAGTGATGAGGAATATGTAGTCTAATCCAAAAGGATTCAACTCATGCAGAACCTCTTATCCATCTCAGCATTTGGATAAGCAATAATGCAGTTGTGAATGAAAAAGAGGATGAATTAGAAGACTCCAGTTATTCTTGCAAGGACATAAGGATCAAGAAGGAGTCTACCCACCAAACAAACAAAGATAAGTGTTCAATTGTCATTCATGATATTGTTTGGTTGTGCACTTGTTTATATTCAGTTGATGTGTTATGCATGTTTGAGTATTTGCATTTATAATATTGAATTGCACATGATGGGTAAGCAGTCAATGATGGTGTACAACATTCCATTGCTACTTATCTAGATTGAAACCTCTTTGTTGACATATTAGGAGTAGTACACTCTCTTAATAACAATTGGGTAGAAGGAATTTAGAAGTTATTGCATGTGTAAGGGATATGGATGAATGTTGTAGCATTGGATAATATAGTTGCATGAATGTGTGACATATATTTGTCACTATTAATATGTTTTGGAAATTATGAGATGTTTCTAATCATGCAACTGAACTTGACTTGTAGATCGTTCCAAAGAACAAGCAACGGAAATTCAAAAGAAGAACCTAAAGCTCCCCATGGTCAGAGACACCACGGCGAAAGAAAAAGCTTCAGAAGAAGATAAAGAGAAAGTTAGATCCACCTTGAGAAATGAAGACCATCTTGAGCACAAGAGATCATCCAAGATAAAGAATAGTATGACGAGAATTCCAAAGAAAGTAAGAGGCCTCATACACACCCCAATTATGTGACATAGTTGAGTGACATCATTGATGCAGATCCTTCCAAGAAGTAGCGAGGAAGAAAAGGAAGGATATTATGAGCAAAGAGTACTAGTTGATCAAGAGAAATGATGTCTAAAATGCGGTTTAGGGACCTGAAGGGAAGTCCATAGTTTCTTCCATATGGATCTACAAGATATAGCATGCAACATATGGAAACATCGTGGGATCCAAGGAAAGATTCATAGCACGAGGCTTCTCATAGAAAAAGGCATAAACTACGAGAAGAAATTTGCACCAGTTGTGAGGTACACTTCCATTAGATCCATACGTGCAGGTATGAGATGGGAGATACACCAGTTAGATATCAGGACAACATTCTTGAATGGTGTAGTCGAGAAGGAAGTGTACGTAAAGCAACCACTGGGAGTTGAGATACATGACATGCATACTCATGTGTGCAAATTAAAGAAGACCTTGTATGAGCTCAGAAGGCACCCATGGGATACACATATAGTTACATGAGGATATTCAAGATCACCCAGAGTGATGAAGATATTAACCTTTACTACAAGGTTGAAGATGAAAGCCTGTAGACGATGAAAAGCTCACAGATGGGTGCAAGATGAAATTTTCAACAAAGTTCAAGATAGAGGATCTTGGTATCCAACGACCTTAGATGGATACATAGAATATTAGTAGCAAAGGAAGCTACTTGTCACTCTAGTACAGAATGTTTCAATAAATAGATTACAAAATGCATAGGGATAATAATGCTCCACTTCAAAGGGAGTGACAACAGAAGATCCTCAATATCGACATGGTACATAAGGATAAACACCTTCCTTATGGGCCTATGATTTACTAAGAGTAAAGTGGATTCCAAACTTTAATTCAAGGTTAAAGGTGGAAGACTGGTGATGGTCTTACTATATTTCGATGACCTATTCCTGACAGGAGAGGACGAACTCATTGAAGATGCAAGGAGGAGACTTGCCACTGAGTTCGAGATGAAATACATAGGGATGATACACTACTTCTTAGGCATGGAGGTGTGGCAAAATGAGGATGGGATTTTCCTTGGTCAAGGAAAGTATACAGTGGATAATTTGAAGAAATGCGTAATACTGGACCGTAAGGCGATAGCTATACCTATGTCATCGAACTCGAAGCTACTATGTGATGCTTCATTAGAGTCGGTTGATGCCACAATATATTGTCATATGATTGGCTCATTGATGTATATGATGAATACGAGACTAGACATATACTTTGTTGTGAACACCATGAGCCAGTTCCTGACAGATCTGAGACATGTTCACCTGGTTGCAAAGCATGTATTGAGGTACCTAAAGGGTGCAATTGAGTATGGGTTCAAGTATGATACGAATCATATAGACTAACATGCATGTCTATGTTGATTCAAATTGGTAAGGAAGTCCAGCATGTCGCTGAGTACAACCGAGGCAGAATATGTTGCTACTTTCTCGACTAGTTGTGAGGTAGTATGTTTTTAAAAGCTACTATCTTATTTGATTGATATGAATTGCATTTTTGTATGATGCAGAGAGGAGCAGTGAAGCTCCAGTATGTGATCCAGATCAAGGCCCCTCGAAAGAGGGAGTTATGAATTCTAGCATAATTAGAGATACAGGTTATCCGAGTGTAAAAGTCCTGACGAAGTTCGTAGGTTTCTCGGATGTAATCAGTCCTGTAGATTGTCCTCGGATTTAATAATTCATGGAGAAGCTCGCAGGTTATCCTTCAACGTAATCAGTCCTGATGTGATTCTATGCTAGAAATAACCATAGTGAAGTTCGGGAACTTCATAGAAATACTTAGTGAGATCCAGAACGAGACCTCTCGAAAGAGGGAGTGATGAGTTCTAGCATAGATGGAGAGACAAGTTGTCCGAGCGTAAAATACTGGCGAATATCATAGGTTTCTCATACATAATCAGTCATGTAGGTTGTCCTTGGATGTAATCAGTCCTTGCGAAGCTTGCAAGTTATCCTTGGATGTAATCAATCTTGATATGTTTCTATGCTAGAAATAACGAGAGACTAGAAGACGCAGATGCATGATATCTCACATGGGAAATGAGACAGGTGGTCCAAGTGAAAAAATGATCCTGCTGTAGCAGGATGCTCAGACGTAATCAATCATGTAGGTTGTCTAAGTGTAAATACAAGCCTTTGCGTGATACGCAGGCTACTTAGACGTAATAAGTCTTGAGATGGGTTATTCGAATGTAAATATGAGTCTTGGCGTGGTACGCAGGTTATTTGGATGTAATAAGTCATGTGGGTTGTCCGAGTGTAAAAATATCCCTTGCATGGTACATAGGTTACTCACATGTAATATGCCCTGAAGGTTATCTGAATGGAAAAGATCCTGAATGTAGGTTGTTCAGATGTAATAAGTCCTTGAGGATGACTTGGAACGTAAAATCCTTGGTGTAGCAGGTTGTTTGGTCGTAATCAGTCCTTACATATATATTTATATATGTGTGTGTTCCCAAGATGAGATGATAAGGTCAGGAAGCACGAGAGGTGCACCTAGGTGGTTCTCCTTTACTAGTAGAACACAGGTTGACTGTGTAGAGACGCAATGCACTGAATGTGCTCCTAGGCGATTCTCTCATAGTAGAAGCTGTAGGTTGTCTTGATGACGTGAAAATATCTTCATGTCTTACTCCTATGGTGATAGAATGCAGGTGTTCTACTTCTGAGATGTGCTCAGTGTGCTCTCATGTTTATTTTGTTTTGTGCAGGACAAAAGAGATGATACAGATACAAAAATATAAAGGTAGGACACGTGGGTCATTTTCGTGGAAATGTAAAGATGGTCCTGGAATGTACCTACGCGATGATCTGGATATAACAAGATGATGGTAGGAAATGCAGGTTATTGCAGTGGCAATGTAAAGAAGGTCCTAGGATGTACCTACATGATGATCTGATACGACGAGAAGAAGTTAGGAGACGCGGGTTATTGCAGTAGACACCTTCAAAGTCTCCAAGGGACGGCTAAATTCTTACAGAGATTTGTCGTCAACTTTTTCAATTTGTCCAAGGGTTTTATGCACCTCTTGAAGAAGGATACTCAGTTCATATGGGATGAGCAAGCCCAGGAGTCCTTCAATGATCTTAAGAAATCCTTGGCATCGGCCCTTGTGCTTAGTCCACCCGAATATACCCGTGACTTTTTATTATACATGGTCGCGTCCCAAGAGATGATTGGGATGGTTTTGGTTCAAGAGGATGATGTGCTCCAAGAGCATGTTGTCTAGTATCTTAACCAGAAACTTATTGATGTCGAACTTTGATATAGTCACATTGAGAAGCTAGCATTAGCGACCGTTCACGTGGGTCAGTGGTTGAGACACTACATACTCCTTCGCCAGACTACGGTTGTGGCTCACATCAATCCATTTCAGTTTTTCCTAACCAAACGAATGATAGGGGGGAAGTATAATAAGTGGATTATTATCTTGCAAGAATTCGATCTCGAGTTTTTTTCGGAAAAATCAAAGAAATTGCTAGTTTTTGCGGATCTCATGTCAGATATTCCCAGTTTGGATGAAGATGAAATTCACGAAGATTCCTTTGTGGATGAACACATATTCCTTATCTCGACTGCAGACCCTTGGTATGGTGACATCATCATATATTTACAAACTTTAAAGGTTCCTCCTCACCTCTCATGGGACAAGTGCCGACGTTTACGACATGTTGCTAAGAATCACCTCATTATCGGTGACACCTTGTATCGTCGCGGGGTGGATTCCACTTTACATCGATGTTTGACTCATGACAAAGCTGAGACGATGCTGAAGGATTGCCACGATGGGGCGTGTGGTGGTAATTTATCTGGGCTTTCTACATCCCAAAAAATCCCTAGAGTGAGTTACTACTAGTCGTTGATCTTTAAAGATTGTGTTAATGCGGTCAAGTGGTGCCACCCTTGCCAGGTGTTTGCACAGAATATGTGCTCGCATCCATCCCTGTTACACTCTACTATTATCGTTGGTCCCATCACCAAGTGGGGGGTAGACTTTATGGATTGCAACACGACTTCAGTTGGGGGGCACCATCACATCATTGTGGTCATGGATTACTTCATGAAATGGGAAGAGGCTATGCCTACTATTAAATCCGACAGTGAGACGGTCGCTCATTTCGTATTCAATCAGATCATCACTTGGTTTGGTATCCCGAGAGAGCTTGTCACTGACCATGGCAGACACTTTCAAAATAGGATGATGGATGAATTATCTTCAAAATGGGGGTATAAGCAAGAGTACTCCTCTTCTTATTATCCTCAAGCGAATGGACACGTCGAAGCTGTAAACAAATCCCTTAAGTCCATTTTGCAAAGAACCATTGCACAAAGCAAAACTAATTGGCACATTATGCTTTACCCTGCTTTGTGGGCTTACCGAACCGTTGTTAAGACTGCCATCGGTTTTTCTCCATATCAATTAGTACATGGGGTGGAGTTGATACCGTCGATTGAATGTGAAATTCCCTCTTTGAAACTAGCCGTAGATCTCTTACCAGAGACTTTTGAGTTGAAAGAACGTCTGGTCCACTTAGAACACCTTGATGAGCAGCATCGAGATGCCTTAGTGGCTCTTGAAATTGATGAGCAGCGTCGAGATGCCTTAGTGGCTCTTGAAATCAATAAGCATCGCGTGAAGGCTCAATATGATAAGTATGTTCGTCCCCAAAGATTTATTGAAGGTGACTTGGTTCTTCTATATGACCAAGCTAGTGAACCGTTAGGGGCGAGTAAGTTCAACCCCATGTGGCATGGGCCTTATGTGGTTAAACGAGTCTTAGAGAAGGGCACATATGAGCTAGAATATTATGAAGGGACAGCCTTGGCAGAGCCTAGAAATGGGCTCTAGAATAAAAAATACTATGCCTAATTCTCAGTTGAGGCTGATGCTTTGTATATTATTGTATAGTTGCATAGTTTATTTTTGGTCCCTTGTAGCGATTCGATTTGTTTACATGCTTCCCTTTGTTGTGGAAGATGTCGATTGAGTCTTCGGTATATGTAGTATACGCTGATGGTGCCAGCCACCATACCCAGAACTTAGCTTCGGCTGCTTGGGTCATTTATATGCATGAGTGTCAAGTAGTGTCTTCAAGAAGGTATATGTCTCTGGCCATCATCAAACAATGTTGCTAAATATAGTGTCATGATTGAAATCCTACGCGATGTCATCTCTAACGGTATCCTATCTCTTAAGGTATGCCTTGAATCATAGTTAGTTGTATCACAGTTAAATGGTGTGTACCGTATCAGGGATCCAACTTTATTGCGAAGGTTCTTGCGGGTAAGATTGTTAGAACTTCAATTCGCATACATAACATACATTCATATTCCTAGGATCTACAATCATATTGTTGATTCTTATGCAAATTACGTTTTAGAATGGCATTTGTTACATCAATAACGAAGCATACACATTTAAATACACATGTAAATACATCACGTCAATCACTATAATTTTTTATTTCCGATTATAGTCCAAAATGGTGTCACATCACAAAATATCATGATACAAAATTGGGGCTTTAAGCCACCAAAAACACTATTCAGTCAGTACAAAATCTCTATCTAGGCCTTTATGCCTGCGGACTAGGGCGATGATCATGGAAACAAACAACGGCATTTTCCAACCGTCGAAATATTCGAACCCATGCACGAAGCACTCCTACCACATGTCTTTGCATTGCCTCAGGAAAGTCCTCTATTTGCACCATGGGCGCCCTATGTGTCATCCTGACGAAGTTGGTATGTATGCTTTGGAGCGTACGCTCCGCATCTGCACCTAGTATGTCATCTCCTCGTACCCTTCGACAATGTCAAGGGTAATCATCTAGTCATCTAGGACCCACATATGCATGATCAATGTCAATACGTGATACCGTCAAAAACATGTTTTCTATTTCATTATATCAAAAATTCAAAAAAATTCAAATACTTCAAAAAATACATTTGCGATTGTTGCTTATGTCATTGTATGTGACACCCGGTGGTAATGACATGCCTAGGTCTCCAAAGAAGTCGATCCCTGCATAGGGATAGTCATCCACGGCTACGATCTGTTGTTTCCACCAGTGGTAGAAGTCTGGTGGGAATGGAGTGGGTGTCCTACCTCCCCCTAAATGTCGCATCACCTCCTCCCAATGGGTTTGGGTTGGATCTCGTAGACCATGTGGAGGAACCTGAACTCTTGGGCTAAGGCCCGGTTCTTGCTTAAAAAATAAAGTGCTAAATATGTTGGTGAACCCAAAGTTCCTTATCTTGTCCAGCTTACAATCAGTCAGTTGTTGTTCATATTGTTCAACAACGATGTGCTCCAATCATATATTGTGGGTCTCATACACTCTACTGCATAAAACATGAGAGGCCTAGAGGCCTGATGCAATGATGTCAACCCTGCTATCCTGGCTAGTACCAATAATATATCCTTGAGACCGAGGCTCTGGATGGAGTTCACAGGAACCTAGCTTTCGATCTTTTCAGTATCCAGAAGGCAGTACACCGCTATATACTCCTTGATTGTGATCCCACCTCCCACCCCAAGTCCAGTAATGAAATAGACATCTTGTACTTCAAGTCTTGGGGGCATCCCATCTAGATGAAAATCCTTTGTGTCTAGGTCCCAATAGTCAACGAGCGTTTGTAGAAGCCTAGGTTGGGCCCTCAAGCTCCCAAGTTGCAAAAAATTGTATAATGCACATCCTCTTAAATCTTGTTGAGCATTTACATCACGTTGGACTGCCCTATCCACATCTTCATGTTAACTCTCCCTCCATTCTAGCACCATCCTGCAAAACAAACATTCATTTTCATGAGATTTTGTCTTTAATTTGGACATATGCGCCCTTATACGCGACCTTTTTTGGTGACAGCCATGCGTATATGCGGGAAGGATTTGATTTTCTCGCATATACCCAGCCCTATACGTGACCCGATGGCTTGTGACTCGTGTGGGTCGGGATATCCATTTTTAGGTTGCTCCAAACTAAAAATTACACCATGGAAATTGAAAATAAATACATAGAAAAGATGAGGGATGAGATGAGGATCTCCTTGGCACTAACGGTTCACGATCTCGTTGCTCCTAGCTCCTGGAATTGATAATTGAAGTTATTGGTCCAAAATGGCTCCAAATGCATTGTGTGGTAAAAAACAAAATGGTTTGGTGAAAATATGAATTTTTTACTATTCATAAAATTTCTTGTGAAATTTTTACCCACTAGTCTATAGTTTGGACCTTTATTAACCCTTTTTGAGTTGTTTTGGCCTAATATTGTGGTGAAGGGACTTATTTTGAGTGCACTTTCGTCGAGGTATTGACCCGTTCATGCCTATAACAGGTATAATTTTGAACTGGCATATAGGATAATCATTTTTCGTATGCATCATGCATCGTCCTATGACCATGTCACCTTAACTATAGGCACGTACCCACTTCATAATGTTACAAAACCTCACATTGCTGCTAGAAGTGGCAGGTAGATACTTCCTAATCATGGGTTCCTTAGTTAGATCCCGCTTTGCCATTTGGTACCCATCCTAAGATTCCTTCCTTAGGTTTGGGAGTCCCTTATAGTTACGCCATGTCTTTGAGAAATAAACTCATGTTCTTTCTTGAACTTTATGCTAGCCATATCCCACGAGGAATCCCGTTTATATCAAGTTGAAATTGCATTTCATACGTCCACTTGTTGTATTGAGCTTTATGCCAGCTCCACGCTTCAGTTTTATGAGCCATGTAACCCGAGCTTCCCTCAATTCTAGCAAAGAAGAGCCTTTCATATATCTTTTGCAACTTCATCACCCCATGCCTGGAGGAGACATCCCCCTGAGTGTCCTTATCCTGCACATGCTTCCTTACATTGAGCATAGGTATGTTCCATTGCTTGGAACTAGTTTACTTTCCCTCGACACTCATTTACTCCTAGTTTACTGACATCTCATAAATACTGGCACGATCAAGGAGGTAGAATATATGGAATGCCACCAAGCTCGGAGGTCTTCTACACAAACCACTACTAGTACATGTGCCATCACACAAATAAAGGTGTCGAGGTCGAACATGATGGAACAAAACAACGAAATAAACAAGCATGATAGATATGTCACAATATGCTAGAGTAGGTCTAACACTTAATATATATCATGCTTGTTTATTTCGTTGTTTTTGAGAATGGGATGTAGGTGCAAGTGTGGTTGAGAAGCTCAATGGGGATCTACTACAACCATCTAGAATAAGGCTGGCCATTTATCCCTTAGTGTTAGCTTTGTTTATCTATATTGCATATGGAAATGGAATTATTTCTGGTGTCTTACTGTCTGTTGTGGTCTACCCCAAGCCATATGAAGTTTTCTCTGTAACACCAGCATTAAGAAATATTGTAACAGATCTACCAGTACTTCACATAGACCATGATGGAGTCTGCAAGGGATGCACGCTTGGAAAGAATACCACGGGATCCTTCTCAAATAGCGAGACCAGATTCGAGGAAATATTGCATATAGTGCACTCTGAATTGTGTGTACCTATGAATGTTGTTTTGTTGGGTGGTTACAACTACTTTGTAACATTTATTAACGAATACTAATGGAAGACATGGATATACTTTCTCAAAACCAAGGAATCCGAGGAAATTCTCAACAAGTTCAAAGAATTCAAAGCACAAGTAGAGAATCTATCGCGAAAGACGATAAAGACTCTGAGATCAGATAATGGTGGAGAATACACATCCACAGAGTTCAATGATTTCTGCAAGGAAGCAAGAATCAAGAGGGAGCTCACAGTTCCCTACAAACCTCAACAAAATAGTCTTGCGAAAAGAAAAAATCAAACAATTATGGAGGCATCCAAAGTCATGATACATGACCAGAGTCTACCGATGTTCTTATGGGCATAAGCTTCAAGAACAATTGTCTATGTACAAAAAAGATGCCCCCACAGAATCTTAAAGAACATGTCTCTAGACGAAGCCTTCATAGGAGTGAAGCCAAAAGTGGGACACCTTCCTATCTTTGGTTGGCCAGTATACATACATGCGCCCAAGGAGAAAAGGATGAAATTGGAGCCTTCGAGAAAGAAGAGGGCTTTCGTGGGATACAATGAGTCTTCAAATGCCTACATAATTTACATTCCAGTATCAAGGAAAATCAAAGTCAGCAGGGATGTGTCCTTTGAAGAATAGATGGTTATCCGGAAAGGAAGAGGATCTAACATGGAGATCAATGATAATGAAGAGATGAGATCATCTCCCCCTCAAACAATTCAGAGGGAGTTTCCAAAGGAAGAACCGATTGACTCCATTGATCCAATTGAGCTAGTTGATGCTCCCATAGACATTGCAGTTGGTCGAAAGAGGGATATATGGGCACAACAAACATTGCAAGATGCAAAGGGCCATGAATCCCCACATGGAACTTTTCGGGAAACAAAAGACATCAGAGGTTCTTAAGTTATGTAGCATTTATGAGTCATATCATTGACTCGGAGTCGACCATATATGAAGAAGCATCCAAACACCAAGTTTGGAAGGATGTCATGATGGAAGAATACCAATCCATCCTGAAGAATGATGTATGGGAGGTTGTACCAAGACCTGAGGGGAAATCAATAGTGACTTCCAAGTGGATTTTCAAGATTAAACATGGAGAAGATGGCAGTGAGGAAAAACACAAGGCTAGATTTTTTGCCAAAGGATTCTCTCAGAAAGAGGGATTTGATTACAACGAGACATTTGCTCATGTGGCTCGATATATTTCCATAAGGACCATTATTGATATTGCTTCAGCTAGGGATGGAAGTTGCATCAGATGGATGTCAAAACCAGCATCCTCATTGGTGTAATCGAGGAAGAAGTATATATTGAACAACCATATGGGTTTGTTGTCCATGGGAAGGAGTTTCACATATGCAAGTTGAAAAAGGCTATATATGGACTTAAGTAAGCACCATGTGCTTGGTATGGACGGATGGATGGATGCTTGCTGAGCTTGGGATTCACCAAGAGTAATGCAGATCCCAAGATTTACTAAAATATTGTGGAATATGAGCCATTGATTCTAGTTTTATATGTCTATGACTTGTGTCTCACAGGAAATGAGAAGTTTATTGCATGGTGTAAGAAGAATATTTCCTCTAAGTTTGAAATGAAGGGTCTTGGATTGATGCATTACTTCTTTGGATTAGAAGTATGGAAAAGGCAGAAGGAAATTTTCTTAAGTCAAGGAGGATACACTGATATACTGAAGAGATTCATAATGTTGGACTACAAGTGCATGACTACTCCGATGGATGCAAAGCTGAAGAATTTGAGGGATTCAGCTTTAGATTCTTACTTGGTTGATCCCACCATGTATCTCCAGCTAATTGGATCGTTGATGTATCTGATGAACACCAAACTAGATATATGTTTTGCTATGAATGTTCTCAGCTAGTTCATGAGTGAGCCGAGGTAGATTCACTATACTACTGCAAAACATGTACTCATATATTTGTGTGGCACTATGGGATATGGATTGACATATGCTTCAGAATGTGACTTGACATTGCAGAGATTTTTAGACTCATATTGGGTCGAATGCACTACAAATAGGAAGAGTACTTCTAGATGTTGATCTGTTTGGGTTATGTAGTTATTTCCTGGTGCAACAGAAAGCTTACCTCAGTAGCATTCAGTATAGTATAGATTGAGTATATAACTACTAGTACAACAGTTTGAGAAGCAATATGGCTTCATAAACTCCTTATATGATTGTTTGGTTAGATTCTAGGACCAACTGTGATTCACTGTGACAATCATAGTTGCGTGCAGATGTCAATGAATTCTTTGTTTCATGATAAGTCAAATCATATAGAGATTTGATATCACTTCATTTGTGATAAGGTGCAGAATGGTGCGGTTGAGCTATAGTACGTGCCGACAAATGACCAAACTGTAGATGTTCTTACCAAGCCTCTTCCCATGACAAAATTTGAATACTTTCATGGAATAGTTGGAGTTGAAGAGAACGTATCCTTCCTTGAGAGGGAAATGTGATTCAGACATCTACATTTCTTCTACACTGGTGCCTCTACTCGTACTGGTTGTCATCCTGGCATGGGATAAATCCCATCGGAAGTAGAGATGAACAGGTAGTAGATGGTCGTGTGAAGCATGTCCAGGTTCCCATCTAGGTATGGGAGGATCCCATCGGTAGTAGAGATGGACTGGTAGTAGATGAGATTTTGATTTCAGGACTCTCTAAAGGACTGCAAATTTGTAAAGCTGATAAATTCATCGATGGACTGAGTGGATCAGGTACATGATGACACTTTTCGACAGATGGAGTGTTTAATTTAGCAAAGCTTAGGATCCTCAAGCATGAATGAATTCAATGTGAAAGAAGGTTGAAGGATTAAGAAGCAATTCAATGTACACTGATCAAACATTCATGGTGAAATTGAACAACCAAGAGACAAAAACTGGTCAGCATAAAATTACCACAATATTCATTAACCTCTATGTAATACAATGATCATACAACAGGAAAAATTCGAATACACTAGGTAGGATTTGAATTCACCAACTTGGAGTGACTCCAGTGCTAACTCAATGTGGGAAAATCACCACTGGGAGCTCACTAATGCAACTCAGGAAAACTAAATCAGTTCTCAGTCAATTAACTGAACAAGGTACGTAGGGAAAGGTGCCTACCTCCTAAAATTAGTCAAATGCGGTGCTAGACTGACTGGAGATGGACTAATTGATGCCCATCTAAGGATAACTCAATACAAACTAGGGGAATTGATGATGGGACTCCCATGACTCAGTGTGGGATTCTAAATTATAGGGAATGGCCTCTGGAGCTCATAAACTCGTACAAACTAGTGCATCAAGTGGTAGGTGAGCCCCAGATGAGTTCTCCACGACACTAATGAAGTGGAAATAGACTCCTAAGCTAGGAAATGACATTTAGACTATGGTGGCCAAGGGAGGATTATAATTAATCCTA
>LPNX011088503.1:521386-547639 GCA_001517045.1 Pseudotsuga menziesii
ATCGAAGAAATGGGGAAAGCCCCATGGGAAACCCCCCCTCAAAATGAGCAGGAAAACCAGGAACAATAACTGAATCAAATCTTTACACCAAGAAGAGATATGAGATATAAAAATCTATTTTTAGTGAGATATTTGTTGAATATGTCTGCAATCTGTTCCTCTGTAGGGAAATAATGTAGAATGATAGCCCTACTATGCACTAATTCTCGGATGCAATGCATGTGGACTTCAATGTGCTTGATATGCTGCTTCTATATTGGATCACTAGATATCTTGCTTGTACTTTTATTATCACATAAGAGGTCTACTAAATGAGAAGTACGAATTCCAAACTATGTCAGAATCCCATGTAGCCAAACTTCCTGAATAGTTGCATTCACAGCCCCCCTGTACTCTGCTTCAACTGAAGAGAGAGAAAGAGTTTCTTGCTTCTTGCTTGACCAACAGATTGTTCTAGATCCTAACATGAACACAAATCCCGATGTAGATTTCATGTCAGTGCTATCACTAGCTCAGTCTGAATCAGTAAAATCAATCAGATCTAGTTGTGCACCAGCAGAATAGTGGATCCCAAACTCCCTCATACCTTGCACATAATGCATGATGTGCTTTGTTGCTTTCCAATGCAGCTCATGTCGCTCCTGCATGAATAAGGAAACAACACGCATATCATAAGATAAATCTGGCCTTGAATGGGTGAGGTACAATAGGCTACCAATGAGCTGTCTGTAGATCGTACTATCAACCAATAGTGTGGAACCACCTTCTCTTAACTGGATGCCAGATAAGAAGGGGAAGCGTCTTGATTTACAATCATTCATGTGGAATATTTTGAGCAAACCTCCCATATATCTAGACCGTGTAATCATGATCCCCGAAGCTTTTTTATTCACTTCAAGGCCAATAAACGGTTAGTTTTTCAACATTAAGCTAGCATTATTAGGATCTTTAATTGAGAGAATAACAAGCACAGCAATCAAACACAAGAGACAATGAACACAGTGTTTTTCCTCGGGGAAACCATAAATGGAGAAAACCCCGCAACTTCCTTACAGATAGAATCAGCACCAAAATAGAAAAGCCCAAAACAGTAAGTGATATCCCGACAGCAGTAACCTTCTTCTTATCTAGCCCCAGTGTCTTCTTCTTCCTCAACTATGCGTTACACTTGAGTGTGTATGTGATGTGTGCTAAATAGAGAGTCTAGCTCTCTATTTATACTAATCCTGGCATGACTAAAACCCTACTATAGCCGACCTCTCTAGGAGAGTCTAATAACCCTAGTGCCCCAGAACTGCGGGGACTTTAACACTTAGACAATAGGAGGGTTACCCACAATGACTTGACATGACTTGTTTACATTATATCTCCTCCCGTTCGAAACATCGGGGCATGACAACATGACTCAATTACATAATAGATACATCCCGGAATAAACATCGGGTTACAAGACATAAGATACATAGATGAATACATTCCGAAGTTACAAATACATCAACACTCCCTCTTAACTAGGAAGGTATTCCTTCAACACAATTTTCAGCACTGGTCCTCTTCTCTGCATCAACTGGATCATCTCGTCATCTTCATCTTCAAGTCTTCTTCGTCTTCGAGTCTTCTTCGTCTTCGAGTCTTCAAGACATCTTCTTCTTCAAGTCTTCTTCATCACGGGATCTGCATCATCATGACTACTGGCTCATCACTGTTGGATCATCATCACATCTGGATCATCACTCGATCTGGATCGTCATCAAGTCTGGATCATCATCACATCTGGATCATCACTTGATTTGAATCATCATCACAACTAGATCGTCACTTGATCTGGATCGTCATCAAGTCTGGATCAACACATCTGGATCATCATCAAGTCTGGATCATCATCATATGCTATCTCATAATGGTGCTATCTCAATTCTTCTCATCACGAGAAGTTCTACAGAGTCAATCCTATAGTCCTACCCTTCATGTAGGTATTCATCAGCGCTTATATCTGACACTTAAGTCAGAATGGCCAGCCCAGCTCTTACATCTGACCTCATCTTGTCAAAAAGGCACGCCCAGCACTCACATCTGACCTCATCTTGTCAGAAAGGCCCAACACTCACATTTGACCATGTTTAAACACATCACGCCAAAATGGCTCAACACTTATATCCAACCATGTGCAAGCACACCGCATCGGAAAGGCTCTACAATTACATCCAACCTCATCCAGTCAGAAAGGCACAACACTTACAATCGACCATGCTCAAAAGCACCGTATCGAAAGGGCTCAACACTTATAATCTGACCATGCTCGAAAGCACCGCATCGGAAAGGGCTCTACACTTACAATCTGACCATGCTCGAGACACCGCATCGAAAAGGGCATGCACTCACATCTGATCATGAAGGAACTAATCCTACCATCGCATCAGAATGCCCCCCAGTCCCAGACTGAGCTACCTGGTAACTGACCAGGCACCTCCATTCCCAGAATGGCAGTTGCCCTTACATCTGACCTACTCGTCAAAATGGCCAACACTCACATCTGACATGGGAGGAACCTAATCCTTTAATCATGACAGAATGGTTCAGCCCTTACATCGAATCAAGTGGGAACACATCCCTCTATCACATCAGAATGGCTTCTCAGTCCTAGACTGGGTTTTCTTGGTAACTGACCAAGTGCCTCCATTCCTAGAATGGTAGTTGCCCTTACATCTATCCTACTCGATAGAATGGCCAGCACTCATATCTGACATGGAAGGAACCTAAATCCTCTGACCATGACAGAATGGCTCAGCCCTTACATCTGACCATGGAAGGAACCATGTCAGAATGGCTATGGGTCTCATCACTTTCCCTTGGAGGAAACCTCGATATGGAGAACACCAAGCTTCTCCCTGAAGTACTCGAACTTCAACCTAGCCAATAGCTTCATCAATACATCGGCTATTTGTTCCTCCGTCGCAACATACTGGAGCTTCATTACTCCCCTCTGCACCATATCCCTGATATAGTGATACTTGATCTCGATATGCTTCAACTTGTCATGGAACACTGGATTCTCTGACAACTTCACGCAACTCTGGTTGTCACAATGTATACAAGTAGCATCCAACTGGAGATCAAATATATCAGACAGTAGCTTTCTCAGCCATACTGCCTCACAACTAGCTGAACAAGTTGCAACATACTATGCTTCAGTTGTACCCAGTGCCACACAAGATTGCTTCCTGCTAAACCAAGAGATCACACCTGATCCCATACTGAAGCAACATCCTGAAGTGCTCTTGCTATCGATGGCACTGTGTGCTCAATCTGAATCAACATAACCCTCCAAGTTAATCTTCTGATTCGACTCATACTTGAGCCCATAATCAACTGTGCCCCTCAGGTACCTCAGAATGTGCTTTGCAGCAATCAAGTGAACATTTCTCGGATCTGTCAAGAACTGGCTCAAGGTGTTCACAGCAAAGCAAATGTCTGGTCTCGTGTTCGTCAGGTACAGCAAGGACCCAATCATCTAACGATACATCGTAGCATCAACCGACTCTGATGAAGCATCACTCAATAGCTTCAGGTTCGATGCCATAGGTGTGGCCATGGCTTTGCAGTCCATCATCCCAAACCTCTTTAGGATCTCTACTGCATACTTCCCTTGTCCAAGAAAGATTCCATCTGCACTCTGCCACACCTCCATGCCTAGGAAATAATGCATCATACCCAAGTCCTTCATCTCGAACTCGGCAGCAAGCTTTCTCTTCGTATCAGCAATCAACCCATCCATACCTGTCACAAATAGATCATCTACATATAGAAGGAGCATCACTGGGTTTCCATCTTCAACCTTGTAGTAAAGGTTGGAATCTGCTTTACTTTTGGTAAAGCCCAAACTGGATAGAAAGCTGTCAATTCTGCCGTACCAAGTCCTGGGTGCTTGTTTCAAACCGTACATGGCTTTCTTCAATCTGCATACATGAGACTCTCTGTCATGTGTCTCAAAACCGAGTGGTTGTTCTACATACACTTCATCTTCTACTACACCATTCAAGAAAGAAGTCTTGACATTCATCTGGTGTATCTTCCATTTCATCACTGCAGCCAGAGCTAGTACTGATCTGATGGAAGTGTATCTGGCTACAGGGGCAAAGGTTTCTTCATAATCTATTCCTTCTTTCTGAGAGAAACCCCGAGCCACAAATCTTGCCTTATACTTTTCAATGCTACCGTCTGCAGCATGCTTGATCTTGTAGATCCATTTGGAAGTTACAACTGACTTCCCTTCTGGTCTTAGGACAACATCCCAAACATCATTCTTCATGAACGATTGGTACTCTTCGATCATAGCATCCTTCCATTCTTTCCATTCTACCGCATCTTCATAACTAGAAGGTTCTTTATCAATGAAATCACATAGTAAAGCTACATACCCGGAGCAGGATCTGGTCCTCTTTCTTTCTCTGTGATTCTCTTCTGGAGCCCCGTATCTTTCCGCACCTTGGATAATTTCACGTACCCAAGCAGGTTTCCTCTTATGAGGATTCTTCTCCAAAGGTGGATCTAAAGGTCTTTGTGGTTCTTCAAATTCTCGATCTTCTTCTTGAGTTTCTTCGTTCATGGTTGTATCATGAATTCTGGGTGCTTCTGCTTCTTCAGGTTCTTCAACAGATCTCTTTCTGGATTTGTCATAAGCCGTGTCTTCATCAAATTTCACATCCCTACTGATGTCAATCTTCTTGTATCCTGAGAAATATATTCTGTAAGCCTTCGAGCTTTCAAAGTATCCCACAAATATACCCTTCTTTCCTGAAGGATCTAATTTTGTTCTCTTCTCTTTTGGAATGTGTATGTATACAAGACAGTCAAATATTCTGAGATGGCTGACTTCTGGTTTCTTGCCGGAGAAGACTTCTTCAGGAGTCTTGTTCTCGAGTACTCTATGTGGACTACGGTTCTGTACATACATCGTTGTTCTGGCAGCTTCCGCCCAAAGATGCATAGGAAGATCTTGATCATGAAGCATAGCTCTTACAACTTCCATGATAGTTCTGTTCTTCCGTTCCACAATCCCATTCTGTTGTGGATTATAAGGAGTGGACAACTCCCTCTTAATCCATGATTCTTTACATAGCTCTTTGAATTCATTCGAAGTGAATTCTCCGCCATTATCTGATCGAAAGGTCTTGATCTTCTTTTCAGTGTGATTCTTGATCAAGGCTTTGAATTCCTTGAACTTGCTGAATACTTCGTCTTTGTTCTTCATGAAGTAAACCCATGTCTTCCTAGAAAAGTCATCAATAAAAGAAACATAATATGCATACCCGCTTAGTGAGCTTGATGACATAGGACCATATACATCGGAGTGGATGATTTCCAATATTCCTTTTGCTTTGCTTTCGCTACTTGGAAATGTCTTCTTTGTGTTCTTTCCTTTTGCACATCCTTTGCAGACCCCATCATGTTTTGTCTGTATTTCAAGAAGACCTTCAACAGCTTTGCTTGCAAGAGGTAGTGCTCTGTAATGCACATGTGCAAGTCTTCTATGCCATAGTTCATTTGGCTCTACTGTGTCATGGACCAAGGCTTGTTTTGGATGGCCCTTCAATTTGTACAAACCTCCTTCTTGTTCACCAATCACTATTGCATCATCAATAGTCTTTCCTTTTGGCCACATAATAACTTGACCATCTATGAATGCAACCCTCATTCCTTTTGCATCTAATGCTGATATGGAGAGAAGGTTCTTCTTGAGTCATGGCACAAACAACACTTCCTTCATTGTTATAGATTTTCCAGAGTCTAGCTTATAGGAAGATTCCCCACTACCTTTTATTGGATATTGGTAGTCATCTCCTAGCTTCACCTTGTGAGGTGATTCATGTTCTGAAAGTTTCACAAAGGATTCCTTGAATCCAGTCATATGTTTGGAAGCCCCATTGTGTATAATCCAATCATCACTTCCATGAGTAATGTTTCCGGTGAGAGCGGAGATCAAAACATATTCATCCTCGCTTGAAGAATCTTCACTTTCATAGTTGGTTCTCTTTGATGAAGGTTCATCATCCTCTACAGCATGAGCATGATGTCTTCTTTTGTTTCCTTTCTTCTTGTGAGAGCTACTTTTGTTCTTAGGACAATCTCTAGCAAAGTGTCATTTTTCATCACATGTATAGCAAATGTACTTAGACCTATCTCTAGGCATTCTAGAGTTATTCCTATGATGAGAGTACTTACTTCTGTGATGGCTGGATTTGGATTTCTTGGATTGTACTGTGAGAGCTTGATCTTCACTTCCCATCTTCTCTTCTCAAGCTGCTATCCGAGCTTCTTCTTGAGAACATTCTTCCCACAGTCTGTTGAACTTGACTAACTTCTTTGTAGCATAGATCCCTTGAATGAAAGAGTCCCATGTCCTAGGGAGACCATTCAAAGTGGTCATCACAATTTCTGCATTCTCCACTTCTTCATCTGTTGCTTCCAATTGTTCCTTGATCTGAGAAACCCTTGTGCAGTAAGACTAGATAGTCTCTACATTTTGGATCTTCACATTCTTCAGTTGATTCCTCAGAGTCATCTTCTGGTTTATGTTCTTCCCTTCAAACAATTTCGTTAGGGCATCAAACATAGCTTTAAGTGTCTTGAGAGAGGATACTTGTAGGATAAGGTGATCCTTGATAGAGTCAGCAATGATCCTCTTTTCCATAACCAACTTCTTCTTATGTAAGGCCTTAGCCTCATCTCCCTCTGGAACTAGAACCTCCTCATGGATGTAGGAGTCCAACTCATTTTCTTCCAGGACCAGGGAGATCCTATACTTCCAGGCTCGGAAGTTATCATCTCCCTCAAGCTTTTCATCAAGCTTGGTATGATGAGACATCTTAACTGAGAACCTCAAATGGAAATACAAAAGATTTAGATCTTACCAGGTCAAGATGTCGGATCTGAATTTGGAGCTGAAATCCTATAGTGCTGGATTAGGAGCAAATTAGGGTTTTGCTTTTCCGGAGTTCTATCCACCCAAATGCCTTGAAATGTATCCCTAACTTCGATTTTGGGGAGAAGATCAATCCAGGCCTAGGCTCACTGAAAAATTCCTCTTCTGTGAAAAGCCCTAATTTTTGGCAGTAGTGTCGGGTCCAAAACTGAAAAACCTCATAATTGGATTTTGCTTCGACAGAAAGATGCGCCCTAAGGAGGAGAGTTATTCCACCTTACTTTTGTTGAAAATCTGTGGAGGAAGATCCACAAACTAGGAAGCCCTAGTTCCCGTAGCTGCATAGTGTCTTCTTCTCAGGTCAGCTCTGATACCATGTTAGTTTTTCAACATTAAGCTAACATTATTAGGATCTTTAACTGAGATAATAACAAGCACAGCAATCAAACACAAGAGACAATGAACACGGTGTTTTTCCTCGGGGAAACCATAAATGGAGAAAACCCCGCAACTTCCTCAGAGATAGAATCAGCACCAAAATAGAAAAGCCCAAAACAGTAAGTGATCTCCCGACAGCAGTAACCTTCTTCTTATCTAGCCCCAGTGTCTTCTCCTTCCTCAAATATGAGCTACACTTGAGTGTGTATGTGATGTGTGCTAAATAGAGAGTCCGGCTCTCTATTTATACTAATCCCGGCATGACTAAAACACTACTAGGGCCGACCTCTCTAGGAGAGTCTAATAACCCTAGTGCCCTGGAACTGCGGGGACTTTAACCCTTAGACAATAAGAGGGTTACCCACAATGACTTGACATGACTTGTTTACATTATAGCTCCTCCCGATCGAAACATCGGGGCATGACAACATGACTCAATTACATAATAGATACATCCCAGAATAAACATCGGGTTACAAGACATAAGATACAAAGATGAATACATTCTGAAGTTACAAATACATCAACATAAACTGCCTTAACAACCCAAGGTCAGTCATGGAGAATGCATTTCTCAAAGCTGACTTGATATCCCTCAATCCAAAAGTTGATCCATTAGTAATGAGCAAGTCATCCACATATAGAGCAATCAACAATAAAAATCCTCCCTTATGTTGCATGTAGACATTGCGGTTAGATTTGTGCCCCTCGAATTTCTATGACATTAGGAAGGAATACATCTTGGCATATCATTCCCTTGGGGCTTGTTTGAGCCCATATAGATATTTCCTTAGTTTGCAAACCAATGATGAATCTTCAGTGTACCCCTCAGGCTGTCTCATATAGATCTCCTCTTCCAGGTCACCATGGAGGAAGGCACTCTTCACATCCATGTGATGTACCTCCCACCTCTTCGAAGCTGCAATGGCCAAATATAGCCTTATAGAATCCATTCTTGCAACATGAGCGAATGTCTCATTGTAGTCCATCCCATGGACTTCTGAGTACCCCTTTTCCACTAACCGATCCTTGTACTTAGTAGTGAATCCATCTGTTGTTAGTTTGGTCTTGTAGATCTATTTACACTGAACTAGATTCCTCCCAGGAAGCAAAGAGACAAGCTCTCAGGTATTGTTTTCTTGTAGAGAATCATACTCATCATCCATGACTTCCTGTCATCTTGGATCATGGTGATCCTCTTTGTAGCACTAAGGATCATAACCCATCATCATGAAGCACCTCTTTGGGAGAAGTGGATATGTATGGCATAGTACAAGGTTTTCATATTAATATTGATATCTTGTTCTTCTTTTGTCATCTGGAACCCCAATACTACTCCCAGCATCTTCAATGAGATTTTGGGTCCATTTAGGCCTTGGGTTAGGAGCAGGTGTTGAATCTGGATTTGGATGTCGTTGAGATTCGTTCTCAATATCAAGATCTTGATCATCTTGATCCTCATCTTCAGACTCTGAATCAGAAATATTAGTTAAGACATCATTATCTACAAATGGAATTGATTGAGTAATTACACCTTCCTCTTTAGCTGGTGGTAGACCTTGCAAAAGATCTTCATTGAACTAGATACTTCGCTCTATGAAGCATCTTCTGGTTGGAATCTCCATCAGTTTGAAAGCTTTTGCATCATCTGCATATCCCAGTAGTATGCATTCACAACTTGAGGTTGGAAGGCCTTCCTCTTGTCAGTTGGAATTCTGGCCCATGCTTTGGAGCCAAAAACACTCAGGTGAGAAACATTGGGATTATGTCCCATCAATGCTTCGAATGGAGTGACCCCAACCAATGACTTGTGAGGCACTATATTCTCGATGTACGAAGCACAATTTACTGCTTCAGCCCACAGATATGATGGAATATTTGTGCTTCAAGAATGCATGTAGCCATTTCTTTCAAAGATCTCTTCTTCCTCTTAGCTACACCATTTTGTTGTGGTGTGTATGGGACTGAGTGTTGCATTTAAATAACTGTTGAAGCACACAACTACTGGAATTCTCTTTTGATGTACTCTCCTCCATTATCTGACCTAGGTGCTTTGATCTTCTTCCCAAGAGTGTTCTCAGCTAAGTCCTTGAAAATTTTAAAGGTTGCAAGTGCCTCATACTTATGCTTAAGGAAGTAGATCAAACAATACCTTAAGTAGTCATCATGAAGGTTAGAAAGTATTTGGATCCATTCATAGAAGGTGTAGGCATTGGTCTAGAGACATAACTATGAACTAAGTCAAGTGCAGAGGCAACTCTTTTTTCCTTCCCAACCTCATACCTTCGCTCTAGGTGCTTACCTACCAAGCAACCATTATAGACACCTTAAGAGGACTTGATGAGAGGAAATCCCTCAACTATCTCTTCAGTGTACAGCTGTTGGAGATATTTGAAATTTAGATGGCCAAATATTTCATGCCAAATCCCGCTTGTATCATTAGCATGAGTCAGGATCAAATGTGACTCACTTGGGCTGCCAATATGGGTCGTCTGGTATACAGACAACACATTTGTTTCCAGCAAGGGCACATAGAGGACATTCTTGAATACTCCATGTTCAAATTTGTTTGAACCTTTCCCGACATCTGGGATTTGAGAGTCATCTCCCATGTGGATGCTTGGTCCACTAGAGAGATCCAAAGAAGAGAATGATTCTTTGGAGGCCACCATGTGATTGGAGGCTCAAAAATCATTAAGAAAAGGTTGTGAGTGAGAAAATCCTGTCTTCAAAGCATGACATCTCTCATGATCTTCAGTCTTGTTTCTAGGATTAGGCTTCCTTGCTCCTTTAGGAAGGGCAATATGTTTTGTTCAAGGAGTATAGACATCTGGTTTATGGTTTTCTTCATACATAGGTTCTCTGGATTATTCCCTCTCTTACAGTATGAGCACTTGGCCTTGTCAAACTTTTTGTGCTTGTCCATTTTGGAACGAGAGGCTCCTTCTGAAGGATTTTTCTTCTCCTTAGTCTTTAAATCAATGCTCTTCTTTTCCTTTCCTTTTTGCCTCCCCTTTGCTTGCACATTCTTAGTCTCCCCAACTAAGAGAGCCTGATTTTTGGAGGCTTTGAGGGCTCCCATATGTATCAGCTTATCTTGTTCCTAAATAAGAGATTCTCTGAAGGAATTAAGGGATGGCATTCACTAATTAGGAGTTGTCAATCTCTTGGAATGAAAGGTGGATATGAACACTTACAATTATGGGCAAGTTTTCTTAGAATTGAGAGCACCAATTTCTCATCTTTCTTGTCAATCCCACACTGCTTGCACTGCGTGACAATGGATTCGAATTTTGAGAAGAATTGTTGGATGGTTTCGAATTTGTTGGGTTGCAGAACAATCAACTCATTCTCTAGAATATGGCCTCTCAGCTCATCCTGCTTGCCAAACAGGGATTCGAGCTTATCCCATACTTCCTTTGGAGTTTTTAATCCATCAAGATGGAAGAGTAACTCCCTGGAGATATGAATGCACATGAAGCCAAATGCTTCATCCATCTTGTTCAGATACTTCGACTTCTCAAGAGGTTGTTGGGGTTCGACCTCCCTACCCATGGTAATCATGTATAGACCTTTATTTCACAACATTATCTGCATATCAGCCCTCCAATCAAGATAGTTGAAGGGTGTGAGGATCCTGGGTGTCAAGGCTGATGAATTCTCCATCTTGCAGCTTCAAGGAGCAGCTCAACTCTTCAGAATTCTTAAATTTACCAACAAAAACACTTCAATTCGAAGTCAAACCAATTCAATCACTCTCCACTTCGACATATGCATATTCTCTGGGTGCATCACACCTAGCCATACTTCTCTGGACAAAATCCAAAGGGAGCAAGGCAAGGATACCAGGAATTATGTGGAACCCAATTGCTTCCGGTGCATCAATGGAAGTTTTTGAGGATTGAAGTTGGCCTAATTACCAGCTCTTATACCATGTTTAATTTAGCAAAGCTTAGGATCCCCATGCCTGAATGAATTCACTGTGAAAAAAGGTTGAAGGAGGAAGAAGCAATTCAGTGTATAGTGATCAAACATTCAAGGTGAAATTGAGCAACCAAGAGACAAAAATTGGTCAGCATAACACTACCGCAATATTCATTAACCTCTGTGCAATACAATGATCATGCAATAGGAAGAATTCGAATACACTAGGTAGGATTCGAATTCACCAAGTTGAACCGACTTCGGTACTAACTCAATGTGGGAAAATCACCACTAGGATCTCACTAATGCAACTCGGGACAACTAAATCAATTCTCAATTAGTTAATTGAACAAGGTAGGTAGGAAAAGGGGCCTACCTCCTAAAATTAGGCAAATGTGGCACTAGACTAATTGGAGATGAACTAACCGATGCCCATTTGAAGATAACTCAACACAGGCTAGGGTGAACTGATGATGGGACTCCCATGACTAAGTGTGGGCTCCTAAATTATAGGGATTGGCCTTTGGAGCTCTTAAACTCATGCAAACTAGCGCATCAAGTGGTAGGTGGGCCCAGATGAGTTCCCCATGGTACTAGTGTAGTGGCAATGGTGGTCAAGGTTAGACTGTGGTGGTCAAGGGAGGATTATAATTAATCCTAACACTAAGATCATGTTGACAACCTTTAGTATGTATAGAGATGATCGAAACAAATGTGTTGTGCAGAAGAGACCCAGATGATCGTGATGTTGATAATGTTTATGTCTTTAGAATACCTTCCTTTTTGAGAGCGAGTGTCGGATTTTGTGCAACTTCAAAAGCTATTCTTATTGTAACTTAATTATATTGTTTGTACCTCGTACTGGAGATCATACCGATGTAATCATTCTTGTAAACCCTTGAAAGAATCAATGTAAAACCTGGGGAATTTTATATAAGAAAATAATTAAAATAATTTATTTTTTTAATTTCCCCCCAAGGTAAGTCAGCCCACTTAGGGTTAAATGACACTTTTGTAAAGTGTATAAATAGAGAGGTTGGAGGCTCATTTGAACACACAACTCAACGAGCAAGTTCACCTAGTCAAGGAGAAGTTTGCTCCAGGAGAAGTAATGTTTTTTCTGCGGTTTTCTATTAGAGAGATTTTCTTCTTTCTCTCTCTCTTCTTGTACTCTGTTCTCGAAATTGACCATCTCTATACTAAGGTTGCTAAGTTTTCTCCCTATTAAGTTTCCCACTATAAACTCTTATGTTATTTATTTCTATGCTTTATCTTTCTTCTAAAAATCCTATATAAAATTAAACTACTATTACTCATTTACAATAAAATTAAACTACTATAATCATGTATAATAGAGACCTACAACTAAACACGCGGAGTAATAACTTTTCATAACAAGAATTCAAAAACATATTCTAAGTATTCAAAATAGCATAGAACTATAACCCATTCACATTAAAATAAATAACATAAATCTAGAACCCAATGACATTCTCAATGTGAAATCTTAACAAATAACTTTCCTATTACAAAAATTCAAAGTCATAATCTTATTTGGCTAGTTAAAATGTTTGATACTTATCTAATAAATTAAGTAGAATTAAAATGTTTTATATTTATTGTCATTTACAGAACAGGATTTATAAATAAAGTTGTTTAACTAGAGGATGATTTTAATTTTTAGGTTGAAAATCTAATGAATTTAACTCAACTCACAAAATCTTGTAATTTTTGTTGTTTATTAGACAATTTTAAATGTAGAAATAAAATGAACCAACACAAAAACCTCAAACATCCAACACAAAAACCTCAAACATCCACACTCTGTAAAATTTAACAATATTTTTTGCACGTTTTGAAAATTCATATCCAAAAATATGTAAAAAACAGCCGAAAATAAAGGAAAATCGTCCCCTAGCTACACAACTCTCGTTTATTTATGAAAATTATAAATAGAAAGTCCACTGCTGGAAAATCACTTATGTTCCCCGGGGCGCTTTTCACGTGGTTGGCTTTCAATGCAGCTTTGTCTTTACCCGTGGGCCTCGGTCCCCTCTCCTTATAATACGCAGAGTATTGATAAGATCCATGTGATGGAGTTGCCAGGGTTGGCATTCGGGCGTTATTTTAACGCCTGGTTAACCCTTTCCCATGCGCCAGCTATCACTGGCGATGCTGCCTCCCATTTCCCAACACACATGTACTGCATGGAAGCTGCCTCAGCTCACTCGGGTTTCACTTATTTCATCAATATTTGAACCCCAGGCTGAGCGAGTCTGAATTCACTGGTCTTTCAAAGCAGAGCCATCAAGAGAGCTCTTGTTCAAGTCTTTGGATTGGGTGGATAAGGTGAATATGGGCAACTTCAAGGCAATAGTTGCTTTGATTTGCCTCTTGGCTGTCGTGAGTAATGGCGACACTGTTGAAGAAAATGACTTCTTTGTTTTAGGCAAGGTCTTCTGTGATACATGTCAATGTGGGTTCATCACCGAAGCTTCCCATTATATTGCTGGTCTGTCATTTCTCTCTTTTCTCTTCCTCATCTGATTTTCTTTGCACTTCAAGTTTCTAGTGAATTCACATCTTTTTGGTTCACTGAATTCACATCTTTTTGGTTCACTGCATTGCTCATTGCTTCCATAAATTTGGCTGCAAATTGTAGGGTTTGGTGTTTTGTTTTTCTAGTTCAAAATATTGTTCCTCAGTGTTCGTTGAATAATAATTATTTAATTGTCAATGTCTCTGTAGTGAGCTGATAATTGTCTTGAGTTCTTTTGGTAGAAACTCATATCCAAGCCCTACGGATGACTGTTTTGGGAAAATGTAATATCTACAATGTGATCTTTTTGACTCTATATATATTAAATACCTAAAGAGTTGCACTTAGTTGTTATTCTTCTATCCTGTAGCATTGGTTATTTGATCCTAAATCATTTAGGAATCCAGAAATTTCTAATCCTTGGAATTGCAGTTATTCTTCAGAAATAACAGTCTTTAGATTTTGGTCAGCTTGGATTTTTATCATTCTCGATGGAAGTGGTTTTCTTTTCTTTCATCGTTTCTTTTGACCCCCCCAAATTACTCTAGACTGTAAGTTTTCTCTTTTTAATTGGATCTCCATTTTCAAAACTTTTGCTACCAGCTTTGTGTCCGATTCAGTCTCTTTAGATATAATATCCGTTCTGGATATGTTCACTGGGGTTGCAGCCTCTCCACCTGAATGGCAGGAGTTCAAAAGGAATGAGGTTGCGCGCAAATCGAGTGGGTACTTGCACAATTAACACCCCTCGAGGCTCAGGCTCGGTTTTTAAATGGAAGGAAACCAGTGGCATGCAATGCAGCTCCCTCAGGGCAAGATAGTTTCTTGAAGCTTCCAAGGAAAAATAAAATGATATTGTTGGTCTTCAGTCACCTTTAAAACACCAGCATTCCTGTGTTTGGGATCTTGTTGAATTTGAGGTTTACCCATCGTCGCTATTTAATCTGTAGAAGGTCTCGGTAGATCTGTAGAAAACCTTGATTACAATCTAGAACGTCGAACACCCGGTGGAAAGACTTTGTAGTCCTTTCAAGTTAAAGTCTTAAACAACTCGAACATGTCTGTCACCATTTAGGTGGTTTTTGAGATGGATGAAAATGCCTCTGGCTCCATGGCCCTTGATCTGTAGTTTGCACTGATTAAGATTAGGTTATCGCAGAAATCCCACTTGGGCTTTAGGGGATATAATTTGTGATGCGGGGAGTTCTTCTTTTACTACAAAGACCTGGATCTTGGATGTTATCCAGCAAAACTTTCCAGATCTTCTAATTTAACCTATCCATGCAAGATCAAGGAGGTGGTGAAAACATTTATTTCTATATTAGAGTGTAAATTTTCACAGTTAATAAAATTCATTGCTGGATCTTCTGGAGTAAACTGTGTGGATGGAGCGAAACAAAAATCTAATTCTTCATTGATTACTCTTGTAGAACTCGAACATATTTGTATGTCTTTAGTTAAAGAAGAAGAAACACTGATTAAGATAAGGTTATCGCAGAAATCCCACTTGGGCTTTAGGGGATATAATTTGTGATGCGGGGAGTTCTTCTTTTACTACCGAGACCTGGATCTTGGATGTTATCCAGCAAAACTTTTCCAGATCTTATAATTTAACCTATCCATGCAAGATCAAGGAGGTGGTGAAAACATTTATTTCTATATTAGAGTGTAAATTTTCACAGTTAATAAAATTCATTGCTGGATCTTCTGGAGTAAACTGTGTTGATGGAGCGAAACAAAAATCTAATTCTTCATTGATTACTCTTGTAGAACTCGAACATATTTGTATGTCTTTAGTTAAAGAAGAAGAAACACTGATTAAGATTAGGTTATCGCAGAAATCCCACATGGGCTTTAGGGGATATAATTTGTGATGCGGGGAGTTCTTCTTTTACTACTGAGACCTGGATCTTGGATGTTATCCAGCAAAACTTTCCAGATCTTCTAATTTAACCTATCCATGCAAGATCAAGGAGGTGGTGAAAACATTTATTTCTATATTAGAGTGTAAATTTTCACAGTTAATAAAATTCATTGCTGGATCTTCTGGAGTAAACTGTGTTGATGGAGCGAAACAAAAATCTAATTCTTCATTGATTACTCTTGTAGAACTCGAACATATTTGTATGTCTTTAGTTAAAGAAGAAATCATATATTGAACTCATTGTCCGGTTGCAGTGTGATTCGCACTGTGCAGTGATCAACTTTTATCACCCTTGAGAGTATAAATTTTCATCCTCCAAAATGATGGGAGATACACTTATTTTATTCTCATAAATATTTAGAAGAGACACTGACTTCCAAACTTCACCTTTACTAAATTTGATTTTGGTAAATGAGCATCATTCTTTTTATAAATGGGTTCTATTTGTGGCCTGGTGGGTCAGCTTGAGTTGTTGTTGAGTGCTGTGAATCGCTAATAGGAAATTACTGAGTGAGGTCCCTTGGCTGGCTGTCTCTATGAATATTGTGGGCCTCAGTCAATGTCCCCAACCAGTTAGGTTGCAAAAACTGCAACCAAATGGTTTATCATCAGTATCATCCTCCAAATAAAGGGAATTGCTCGGAGGATTTTCAGTGGTGATGTGCATTTCGTTCTTTTTGTGATTCAAAGCTTACATTAGTTCCTCTAAGCCCTGTATTTTTTTAAGTTAAGAACATCTATTATCTTGTCATTAACTTGTCATTTCAATTGAGTACAAGTTAACATTATCCCCTCAAACTTTGTTTCTTTGGGATTTCCTTCTATCATGGTCATTAGTTTAAATCAATCTGCTTCTTTGTGTTGCATCATGTATGCAAATTTTTGGTAATAAGTAGGTCTCATTGGGACTCCCTCTCCATTAGATGGCCTTGTTTTACTCGCTCAAGCTGCTTCATTGAGGATACCTATAATTGCCTATAGGGGAGAAAACCTAAACCGCTCCCTTGATAAAACTCATGATCTGGTTGCTGCTCTTCCATTTCAATGTAGCAAGTAATTCTTATACTATGACCTCTACAGGTGCACGGGTGGCTGTTAGATGCATGGATGAAGCTGATAATCAGATTTTTTACAGAGAGGAAAAGACAGATGGCAGTGGAGCTTTCAGGATTCGTGTGAATGGCGACCATACCCATGATAGCTGCGTGGCAGAGGCAATAAGCAGCCCTACTGCTTGCAAAACTCATGCTTATAAAAATGTAGCCCCTGTTTACCTGACCCACAACAATGGCATTGCCTCCAAGGAGAGGTTGTCAGGACCTTTTGGCTTTAAATCTAACGAGATTCTTGCTGTCTGCCAATCCGTGATGAAGCAATACACTATGTTTGACTGAGACTGCGAATCCAGTGATTAGAAGCTTAAAACAAAGGCATTGTAAAATCAGGCTTGCATAACTCATGGACTGGCCTGAAAAATTGTGATGTATAATAAACATGAAGATCCATTTGTTATATGCTTTAATAAAGGCATGTCTTAATTTTAACCATGAAATGTTATCAGTACATTCTTTTGTGATTAATTGGCTGCTGACTCTGAAATTGATATCTTTT
Organism: Pseudotsuga menziesii; assembly: GCA_001517045.1. Taxonomy (NCBI): domain Eukaryota; kingdom Viridiplantae; phylum Streptophyta; class Pinopsida; order Pinales; family Pinaceae; genus Pseudotsuga; species Pseudotsuga menziesii. The sequence goes on from LPNX011088503.1 coordinate 538,745, forward strand.
GTGATTAATTGGCTACTGGCTCTGAAATGGATAAGTATTTATAAGAGAACAAATTCCTCCTGTAATCTGCTTTCCAAGTGACATGAAATATTTATGCTTCTTTACTTTGATGGTAGCTTGAAAACTGGGATAGTCTGTCTATGCTATAGATGCAAAATACCTTAAATACAAATATTCTCTGTGCTTCACAACTGATACATGTCGATATTCAGCTTCGCTGACAAAGTGGTGCCCCTAAGTAAAATAAAACTGATTAAATTTATTACATGTAGAAAATTGTTGAGATAATTTTCAATCACATTAAGAAAATTACAAGATTTTAATTGACTTTGTTTTGGCTGTAGATGTTTAATTATTTTGCTAGAATAATGAGCGCCAAGCAACGCAAAGGACAATTACGAATGGGTACGTTATAAAATGGTGATATGTAAAATGGTGATAAGATTGACATAGGACAATTAAGAATTGGTACCTTATAAAAAAGTGATAAGAATGACTTAAGTAATGTTATTATTGTAAGGAGTGAAATTTGAAAATTGGATATAGCTTTAGTGGTTGGCGGATGAACGGTTATCCTCCAAATTTTAATAAAATCTCAATATTCTATAATGAGCTTGATAAAGTGATATTAAGATTTCTTGTAAAACATCATTTAATCTTTTTGAAACTCAAGTTGACATTTGGGAAATCTTAAACTTGGCGCCTTAACATGTTTAACACTAACCTTTGGCAACAAGGATGCCATGGTTCACCTTACGAAAACATGCCTACTTTTCCCCATCTTGCACAACAAACATATTCACAATATCCTCTGCAATCCCAACAATCATACATTGCACAAGCTTCACAACCTCAAGTTAGTCAGCCACAATAATTGAAATTGTTGGCTAATCAAACCCCTCAATGCCCCACACAAATACTTTCCCAACCAATCGCAAATCCTAACAATAATAAAGTATCTCAACCTACTTACAATGTCGAATTACAAATCTTTCCCATGTATTACTTTGCTCGAATAATAAAGTATTTCAACCTACTTACAATGTTGAATTACAAATCTTTCCCATGTATTACATTGCTCCTATAGGATTGCAAGAAATTCACCTAAGGTCTAAGAAAGTACTCAACCAAAAATATTTTGTAGTTCTAGAAGAAAATGAAGAGAAGGAAACTCCTACTCAATCTGATCCAAACAATAGAGAACTTGCAATGAAAAAACCAACTCTTTAGAAGGAATAACCACTACCATCCAAATTACGCCCTTTTTTTCGGGAAAGGTTGAATTTGGAAAGACCAATAACCCCTTTTGAGTTTGACTTTTTGGTAAAACTTAAGAATGGTTATTATTAACCCTTTTGGAGATGTTGTTCCTCCAATTAGGGATGTCATTGATGTATTTGGTCATGTAAACCTTGAGCTAAAACCTCCACTGTAAGTCGGGTCAGCAGTACCCACAAAAGTATTATTAAAATGTATTTTTGAGTCTTCCAAGGCAAGTCGGCCCTGTTGGGTTATTAGGCCTCTCAGATGATTAGTATAAATAGGAGAGGTGCCTCCCTCATTTGGACAAGCAGAGCACTCAATAAAGTTCGTTATAGAGAGGAAAAACAAGCTATCTGAGGAGGAGGAAGCTATCTAATCTTATTCTTTGGGTCTTACATTGTATTTGGTTTAAGTCTATATCGAGGAAGTTTTGTTGAGTTTTTTCCCTCACAAGGGTTTCCCAGAATAAATATTTTTGTTCTTTTTTGTTTTGTTGTGCTTGTTATTTTTTCAGTGACCCTTTTTTGTTTTAACATAACAACTTTTAAAATATAAACATGGTAACAGAGCCAACTTGAAAGAAGACACTATGCAGCAATTTTCCCGCAATACAACAAGCTAGGGTTCACTATTCCGGACACCTCCTTCCACAAATCAGTCAAAAAACAAGAACCATTTAACTCGCCCTAGTAGGGCGCATCTTTCTATCAAAGCTATTTTCAATTCTGCGGATTTTCATTTTTTGACCTACCACTACTACCGAGAGAAACTAGGGCATCAAAATTTTCAAGGTTCCATCCATAGACTCCATAAAAGCAAGATACAGTCTAGCTCGCCTTGGGGAGGCACATCTTTTCCTCCAATCAACTCTACAAGTGATCTCAGTTGGAAAATTAGGGTTTTCCAATCAAACACTAGGTCATCCTGAAGCATATTCCAAAAGCAGTCCTCAAATTGGTAAGTTCTATCTCCTATATTTCTATTGAGGCTCTCATTCATTAAAGATGACAAACCATACCAAGTTTGATGAAAATCTTGAGGGAGCAGAGAACCTCAGAGCATGGAAGTACAGAGTCATGCTCATCCTTGAAGAACATGACCTAGAAGGCTATATTAAAGATGAGGTCAAGGAACCAGAGGGAGATGAGGCAAAGGCCAAGCACAAGAAGGATATGATCAAAGCCAAGAGGATCATATTTTATTCTATCAAGGATCATTTGATCCTCCAGGTGTCTTCAAAGAATACTCCAAAGGAAATGTTTGGTGCACTAACTAGTCTGTTTGAAAGTAAGAACATCAACAAATGAATGACCTTGAGAAACCAACTCAAGGGTGTGAAGATACAGAAGACAAAATCTATACAATCATACTTCTCAAGAGTATCTCAGATCAAAGAACAATTAGAAGCCATTGGTGACATGGTGGAAGAAGCAGAAGTGGTGATGACCACCCTAAATGGTCTCTCAAGAGAATGGGATTCCTTCATTAGAGGAATATGTGCTAGAAGAAAGATAATCAAGTTCAACAAACTATGGGAAGAATGTGTACAAGAAGAAGGAAGGATAGCAAATATAGAAGAGAAGCTAAGTGATAATGAAGATCAAGCTCTACTTGTTCATGCAAAGAACAGAAGAAACAAAAGGAAGAGTCAAGGATCACCTTCCAGAAGACCACCATACTTCAAAAGAGGTAAGAGACCTAAGAAGGATTACTCATCCTTTGAATGCTATTCATGTCATAAGATGGGCCACATTGCTAGAAATTGTCCTCTTAAGAAAGATCAGTTCAAGAAGAAGAACTGAAAGTACCATGCCCATGCACCTGGCGAAAATGAATCAAACAAAGAGAAGGCAAGAGAAAATGAAGACTCTAGTGAAGAGTATGTCCTAATTTCAGCTCTCACAGGATCAGTCTATCATGGAAGTAACACTTGGCTTATAAACAGTGGTGCTTCCAAACATATGACAGGTCACAAAGATTCTCTCTCATGTCTTACCCAAAAAGACTATTCACACGAGGTACAACTTGGAGATGATTATCAGTACCCCATCAAAGGAATGGGAGAAGCCTCTTACAAATTAAAAATCTGAAAAGTCCATAAAGATGAAATAAGTCTTATATGTTCCAGGTTTGAAGAAGAATATTCTTTCTATTTCACCTCTAGATAAGAAAGGTTTTAGAGTTGTCTTTGTAGATGGTGAAGTTCTTATGTGGCAGAAAGGAAAGACAATAGATGATGCTACTGTAATTGGTCTTGAAGAAGGACTCTACAAATTGAAGGGGCACACAAATTCAACCCTTATAGCTAGTAGCATCAACCCATGTGAACATTGGCATAGAAGACTTGCTCATGTGAACTACAAATCATTTCCAATTGTGAGCAAGGTAGTGACAGGTCTATTAGAGATCCAGATAAATCATGAAGGAGTATGCAAAGGATGTGCTCAAGGAAATAACACCAAGAACCGATTACCTAGCAGTAACAGCAAAGCAAAAGGGATCTTGGGTATTGTCCACTCAGATGTGTGTGGACCAATGTCAACTACTTTCTTAAGCGGGTATATGCATTGTCTCTTTTATTGATGACTACTCTTGTAAGACTTGGATATATTTCTTGGACAATGAACCAAGAAGTTGAGAAGGGTCCTACCCTTCGTATTAGTCCAACCATCTGACATCACAGTGCATCCTGTGGCCTCCCATGAACATCGAAGCTCCTCCAACCTAGAAGTGCAATCAGTTTTTTCATAATCAAGGATGGGCCCTTTCAACTCCTCATAAGTGGGGGGCTTATACCCTAGCCCAACAATAGCAATAGCCTCAAACATAGGCACGTAGAATGGGTTCTTCGCAAAGTGGAATGGAATATCACTCCATAAAAGGCATTGACCCACAAGTTTGTTTGCTTCATTTTTCTCATTTATCTTGTACATTGACTTTATACCTGGTTGTCCACCAGGCACATATCTCGAAACAAAGAAAGAAGATGTCATTGAAGGCATGGCAAAAGATGAGGATAAAGTCTCACTCTCCACTCCCGCAAAAGTGTGTTCAATTGTCTTGGTTCTTAATGCCACTCTCATTCCAAGTTCTTGCCTCAAAGCTTCTCCTTCATCTTTCTTCTTGCCAATACCTTCAATTGCAGGTTTGGCCATATGAATAATTTAAGGAGTGGAGTTTTTACAAATGTCCACCTCATGCCCTGTAAGTTGTGCAAGGTGGTATTTTAGCCTACTTATCCCCTTGTCATCTCCTTCCCACACAAATTGCATTTGAGCTTTTGTCGATTATGTGGATCAATAGGCTCTGCATACTCCTAGAATGGATTTAAAATCTTTGGCATGTTTGTAACTTTGTAATATGGATTTTGGAAGTGAAAACTAATTTGAAACTTTGAATCTGCAACATAAAAAAATGGTTTTTAGCATTTTTTTTTGCAAAAAATAGCAAATCAGACAAACAGCCAACACGGAAAAATGAAAATCAATTACATTTTGAGTTTTGGCTGTGTTAACTTGTTAAGTGCTAAAACTTAATTGTGTTTCCAACTGTCCCTAATTCTCCTCTCTTCTCAAAGTTAGACAAAGTCATAAACTGAAACTACAAACTGTGGGTTTAAAATTAGGTTTTTTTTTAAGTTTTTTTAATGTAATTTCTAATTTCAAATAGCCACAAAGTCCACAAGACAGTGGCACTTGAATTAAGAGTCATTGACTCATTGGTGACTGTCATAAAACTTAAAAGGTAAAAACTTAAAACATAAAATGATAAAACGCACAGCTTTGTTTTGATGTTTTCCCATGCTCAAGTTTAAAAAAAAAAATTTAAAACACTTATTGCATCCAAATTCCACAGATTTATACTCTTGAGTCTTGATTGTTCAGTGATGAGCATTGAGGAGGGCGCACACAAAAAATCCTTAAACATGAGAAGAAAGGGTTTTGAAAATTAAGGGTTAAACTTTTAAAAACTGAAAACCTGCCAGCGTTCTCTTCTTCTGCGTTCACATATTCTGTCCACGATCGACGTTCTCCTTTGCATGCCATATCTCCTCCTTCATGTACCCTATCTCCTTATCCTTCGCGCTCTCCACTCCCCTCCTTCGCGTACCCTGTCAGCTCGGACGAACAGGAAAACAAATGGTAAACCCCGAAAATGCAAGTGTTTTGGGCCTTGGCCTTTATTGACCCTGCATTCCTGCCCTATCTCCTTCTCTTTCGCGTTCTCCACTCTTCTCCTTCGCGTGCCTATCAGCTCGTCGAACAGGAAAACAAACGGTAAATCCCGAAAATGCAAGCCCTGCATTCCGGTCGGCCAATGTCAACCATCGAATTGCGGTTTTTTCCATAAATATCGCAAAAAAACGCCCTAAAAATCGTTAGAGTATCGGCACGGTATTTCCCAATTTTATGGGCATGGAGTTAACATCGTGATATCTCCCGAGATGGCCGATAAATCGGCGGCGATAATGGTAACACTATGAAGCTTTTCATTTTGAATTTGCTTGAAGCTAAGATATGCATTTGACATGCATTTTAAATTGTTGGATAGCAATTGGTTGCATACATTGTTGGAATTTTGTTTTTATATTACCCGTCAAAATTTATTATTTTTAAGTTTTGACATTTTATATTGTCCCTTATGAAAAGTTTTGTTTAAAATTTTACCGTTAAGAGTGAAAGTTTGCTAAAAAAATTTACCCTTCACCTAATAGTAGAGATTTACTATAAAAATTTACCTCTCTATAATTAATTTTTGTTTGAAATCTCATTCGATTTGAAATCCCTCAAAGATCCAACAAAGAACAAGCTTACTACAGCCTTATTTAATGACCTGTAGCATGCTGTTTATTATTGGCCAATATTCACATCCCTCTATGCTTTGATTTTGCTGACATTATGATTTGATTATTCGACTAATTGATTTATAACTCTTCTGTGTATTTCAGGGAAGGCCATCACATACAATAAAAAGAGGAAAGTTGTAAATTTGTCAAGGGAGGGTGTGGTTTCTACTCATGACTCGCAGCCTTCTCCTTCTCTTGGATATATTATGTTATTTTTACTTTGCATTCGGTAGTTCCTAAAGAAATTTGATTTAGGGATAATATTTTGAATATCTAGTTTAAATATATATACATTATAGAAAATATATAGAAAATCATAGTAGATTTTAAACAAATCAATAGATTTTTAAACAAATTTTTAAATCTAAACCAAAAAAATTCTACAAACAGTGCTTTTGAATCTTGATAATGCTTTCCAAGACTATGTGTCAAGAGTCCAGACTCCACTATCCACTCTCCAACTCCAAGGGCTTCTAGGCTCCACCTCTAACCTTTCAAGTTCCACTTTCAACTTTCAAATCATATAGTTGAGAATTGAGTACTAAAAATTGTACTATGTAGATGCTAATTACAATAGTTAAAAAAATAAAAATAAAAAATAATAGAAAAATCATTGTTAAATGAAGTTTTTTGCTTTCAAAAAAAATCAAGAAAACCTACAAAATAGAGAAAAGCATAGATGATGGAAATAATACTAACTTAATATTTTTCTTTTTTGTGAAAGTGTATTTGGAATTTAGAAAGTATAATTTTATATAATAATAAATAAAAGTATAGATATTACTAATTTATTAGTATTAATTTATAATGAAGTTTTAGTAATTTTGCTGCCTTTCAAAAATACTAGCAATATAATGACGTTTTGAAAATTTTATTACTTTTAAAAATACGCTTAAATGATAAATTTATCCTTCACAAAAAATTGTTTAGGAAAATTTTTATCCGTATTTGACGGTCAAAATGCCCCATGACCATCATTTTGCCCGTCAAATTCCAGCACTGGTTGCATATAAATTTTCACGACAGAATGACTACAGAAAATGATGGTATAACTTATGGAACCTTGAGTTACAGGCAGCTAAGGTATGCATTTGACATGCCTTGAGAAGCCATTGGTAACCAATGCTTTTGCTTATGATCTTTTTTGACAATGTGGGCATGAACGTGCCAACATGTTTATATTGGCATAAGAATTTGTTTTGCATTTAATTGTTCTTCATAAGCATTTGTTTTGCGTTTAATTGTTCCTCATTATATTGGCATAAGCATTTGTTTTGCATTTGTTCTTTGAATTGCTCACTACTGGAGTAAGCATTTGTTTTGCATTTAATTCTATGGGTGATCTGTGTACTTACCTAGAAGTCATTGCGGCGTTTACTGTGGGATTAAACTCAAATCCATTAAATGGCATTAAAGTCTTCTTGATGGGTATTGCTTGGCTCAAAGCCGTAGCTTGTTGAAGGGAAATTTTCTACCTTACTTGAAACATTACTCTTGCCTGACAATGGTTTTGGAAATTTTGATTATAAATTATAATGAGAGTATGAATCCTTACTTGAAAATGGAATTCGATCTGTGATTTATACTTTGTGTAAAACCATGATTCTTGGTTGAAAAATAGAATTGTCTCGTCGATTACTTATTTTGAGTGAGGCCTTGAACATGTATGCAATAGGAATTACTTGCTCACTGCCTAAAATTCACTTGCAAGGAGAAATCAACATGTTGGTCTTGAAACCTTATTGTTGATCATTTGAAATCAAAATTCCAACTTAGCTTGATTGCCAAACTATTGTAAACTTGAGTGGAACCTTGTTAGCAGTGGTTGTTTGTTGGGATCAAATTAATCATTGTGAGTAGCTTGTATCCTGAATCTTATGAAGAAACTTGTGATTGTATTGGGTGGCATATTACATTAACTAACAACCACTTTTAAATTGTTTGGTGGTGATGGTTAGACATGTCATATTTATTTTTAATACCCATTGTTAGTTGATCCAATTTGTAATTGAAAAGAAAATTCTTGTTGGGAACTCTGTGAAATTGTGGTTATGCATGATATTAAAGGGCAGGTCGCTTTTGACTTGTACGAGTAAAGTAAAGGATAGCTTTTAAATTGTTTGGTGGTGATGGTTAGACATGCCATATTTATTTTTAATACCCATTGTTAGTTGATCCAATTTGTAATTGAAAAGAAAATTCTTGTTGGGAACTCTGTGAAATTGTGGTTATGCATGATATTAAAGGGCAGGTCGCTTTTGACTTGTACGAGTAAAGTAAAGGATAGCTTTTAAATTGTTTGGTGGTGATGGTTAGACATGCCATATTTATTTTTAATACCCATTGTTAGTTGATCCAATTTGTAATTGAAAAGAAAATTCTTGTTGGGAACTCTGTGAAATTGTGGTTATGCATGATATTAAAGGGCAGGTCGCTTTTGACTTGTACGAGTAAAGTAAAGGATAGCTTTTAAATTGTTTGGTGGTGATGGTTAGACATGCCATATTTATTTTTAATACCCATTGTTAGTTGATCCAATTTGTAATTGAAAAGAAAATTCTTGTTGGGAACTCTGTGAAATTGTGGTTATGCATGATATTAAAGGGCAGGTCGCTTTTGACTTGTACGAGTAAAGTAAAGGATAGCTTTTAAATTGTTTGGTGGTGATGGTTAGACATGCCATATTTATTTTTAATACCCATTGTTAGTTGATCCAATTTGTAATTGAAAAGAAAATTCTTGTTGGGAACTCTGTGAAATTGTGGTTATGCATGATATTAAAGGGC